>CM032629.1:23398744-23811244 GCA_019097785.1 Fraxinus excelsior | reverse complement strand
GGGGGGGGGGGGGGGGGGGGGGGGGGGGGGGGGGGGGGGGGGGGGGGGGGGGGGGGGGGGGGGGGGGGGGTGGGGGGGGGGGGGGGGGGGGGGGGGGGGGGGGGGGGGGGGGGGGGGGGGGGGGGGGGGGGGGGGGGGGGGGGGGGGGGGGGGGGGGGGGGGGGGGGGGGGGGGGGGGGGGGGGGGGGGGGGGGGGGGGGGGGGGGGGGGGGGGGGGGGGGGGGGGGGGGGGGGGGGGGGGGGGGGGGGGGGGGGGGGGGGGGGGGGGGGGGGGGGGGGGGGGGGGGGGGGGGGGGGGGGGGGGGGGGGGGGGGGGGGGGGGGGGGGGGGGGGGGGGGGGGGGGGGGGGGGGGGGGGGGGGGGGGGGGGGGGGGGGGGGGGGGGGGGGGGGGGGGGGGGGGGGGGGGGGGGGGGGGGGGGGGGGGGGGGGGGGGGGGGGGGGGGGGGGGGGGGGGGGGGGGGGGGGGGGGGGGGGGGGGGGGGGGGGGGGGGGGGGGGGGGGGGGGGGGGGGGGGGGGGGGGGGGGGGGGGGGGGGGGGGGGGGGGGGGGGGGGGGGGGGGGGGGGGGGGGGGGGGGGGGGGGGGGGGGGGGGGGGGGGGGGGGGGGGGGGGGGGGGGGGGGGGGGGGGGGGGGGGGGGGGGGGGGGGGGGGGGGGGGGGGGGGGGGGGGGGGGGGGGGGGGGGGGGGGGGGGGGGGGGGGGGGGGGGGGGGGGGGGGGGGGGGGGGGGGGGGGGGGGGGGGGGGGGGGGGGGGGGGGGGGGGGGGGGGGGGGGGGGGGGGGGGGGGGGGGGGGGGGGGGGGGGGGGGGGGGGGGGGGGGGGGGGGGGGGGGGGGGGGGGGGGGGGGGGGGGGGGGGGGGGGGGGGGGGGGGGGGGGGGGGGGGGGGGGGGGGGGGGGGGGGGGGGGGGGGGGGGGGGGGGGGGGGGGGGGGGGGGGGGGGGGGGGGGGGGGGGGGGGGGGGGGGGGGGGGGGGGGGGGGGGGGGGGGGGGGGGGGGGGGGGGGGGGGGGGGGGGGGGGGGGGGGGGGGGGGGGGGGGGGGGGGGGGGGGGGGGGGGGGGGGGGGGGGGGGGGGGGGGGGGGGGGGGGGGGGGGGGGGGGGGGGGGGGGGGGGGGGGGGGGGGGGGGGGGGGGGGGGGGGGGGGGGGGGGGGGGGGGGGGGGGGGGGGGGGGGGGGGGGGGGGGGGGGGGGGGGGGGGGGGGGGGGGGGGGGGGGGGGGGGGGGGGGGGGGGGGGGGGGGGGGGGGGGGGGGGGGGGGGGGGGGGGGGGGGGGGGGGGGGGGGGGGGGGGGGGGGGGGGGGGGGGGGGGGGGGGGGGGGGGGGGGGGGGGGGGGGGGGGGGGGGGGGGGGGGGGGGGGGGGGGGGGGGGGGGGGGGGGGGGGGGGGGGGGGGGGGGGGGGGGGGGGGGGGGGGGGGGGGGGGGGGGGGGGGGGGGGGGGGGGGGGGGGGGGGGGGGGGGGGGGGGGGGGGGGGGGGGGGGGGGGGGGGGGGGGGGGGGGGGGGGGGGGGGGGGGGGGGGGGGGGGGGGGGGGGGGGGGGGGGGGGGGGGGGGGGGGGGGGGGGGGGGGGGGGGGGGGGGGGGGGGGGGGGGGGGGGGGGGGGGGGGGGGGGGGGGGGGGGGGGGGGGGGGGGGGGGGGGGGGGGGGGGGGGGGGGGGGGGGGGGGGGGGGGGGGGGGGGGGGGGGGGGGGGGGGGGGGGGGGGGGGGGGGGGGGGGGGGGGGGGGGGGGGGGGGGGGGGGGGGGGGGGGGGGGGGGGGGGGGGGGGGGGGGGGGGGGGGGGGGGGGGGGGGGGGGGGGGGGGGGGGGGGGGGGGGGGGGGGGGGGGGGGGGGGGGGGGGGGGGGGGGGGGGGGGGGGGGGGGGGGGGGGGGGGGGGGGGGGGGGGGGGGGGGGGGGGGGGGGGGGGGGGGGGGGGGGGGGGGGGGGGGGGGGGGGGGGGGGGGGGGGGGGGGGGGGGGGGGGGGGGGGGGGGGGGGGGGGGGGGGGGGGGGGGGGGGGGGGGGGGGGGGGGGGGGGGGGGGGGGGGGGGGGGGGGGGGGGGGGGGGGGGGGGGGGGGGGGGGGGGGGGGGGGGGGGGGGGGGGGGGGGGGGGGGGGGGGGGGGGGGGGGGGGGGGGGGGGGGGGGGGGGGGGGGGGGGGGGGGGGGGGGGGGGGGGGGGGGGGGGGGGGGGGGGGGGGGGGGGGGGGGGGGGGGGGGGGGGGGGGGGGGGGGGGGGGGGGGGGGGGGGGGGGGGGGGGGGGGGGGGGGGGGGGGGGGGGGGGGGGGGGGGGGGGGGGGGGGGGGGGGGGGGGGGGGGGGGGGGGGGGGGGGGGGGGGGGGGGGGGGGGGGGGGGGGGGGGGGGGGGGGGGGGGGGGGGGGGGGGGGGGGGGGGGGGGGGGGGGGGGGGGGGGGGGGGGGGGGGGGGGGGGGGGGGGGGGGGGGGGGGGGGGGGGGGGGGGGGGGGGGGGGGGGGGGGGGGGGGGGGGGGGGGGGGGGGGGGGGGGGGGGGGGGGGGGGGGGGGGGGGGGGGGGGGGGGGGGGGGGGGGGGGGGGGGGGGGGGGGGGGGGGGGGGGGGGGGGGGGGGGGGGGGGGGGGGGGGGGGGGGGGGGGGGGGGGGGGGGGGGGGGGGGGGGGGGGGGGGGGGGGGGGGGGGGGGGGGGGGGGGGGGGGGGGGGGGGGGGGGGGGGGGGGGGGGGGGGGGGGGGGGGGGGGGGGGGGGGGGGGGGGGGGGGGGGGGGGGGGGGGGGGGGGGGGGGGGGGGGGGGGGGGGGGGGGGGGGGGGGGGGGGGGGGGGGGGGGGGGGGGGGGGGGGGGGGGGGGGGGGGGGGGGGGGGGGGGGGGGGGGGGGGGGGGGGGGGGGGGGGGGGGGGGGGGGGGGGGGGGGGGGGGGGGGGGGGGGGGGGGGGGGGGGGGGGGGGGGGGGGGGGGGGGGGGGGGGGGGGGGGGGGGGGGGGGGGGGGGGGGGGGGGGGGGGGGGGGGGGGGGGGGGGGGGGGGGGGGGGGGGGGGGGGGGGGGGGGGGGGGGGGGGGGGGGGGGGGGGGGGGGGGGGGGGGGGGGGGGGGGGGGGGGGGGGGGGGGGGGGGGGGGGGGGGGGGGGGGGGGGGGGGGGGGGGGGGGGGGGGGGGGGGGGGGGGGGGGGGGGGGGGGGGGGGGGGGGGGGGGGGGGGGGGGGGGGGGGGGGGGGGGGGGGGGGGGGGGGGGGGGGGGGGGGGGGGGGGGGGGGGGGGGGGGGGGGGGGGGGGGGGGGGGGGGGGGGGGGGGGGGGGGGGGGGGGGGGGGGGGGGGGGGGGGGGGGGGGGGGGGGGGGGGGGGGGGGGGGGGGGGGGGGGGGGGGGGGGGGGGGGGGGGGGGGGGGGGGGGGGGGGGGGGGGGGGGGGGGGGGGGGGGGGGGGGGGGGGGGGGGGGGGGGGGGGGGGGGGGGGGGGGGGGGGGGGGGGGGGGGGGGGGGGGGGGGGGGGGGGGGGGGGGGGGGGGGGGGGGGGGGGGGGGGGGGGGGGGGGGGGGGGGGGGGGGGGGGGGGGGGGGGGGGGGGGGGGGGGGGGGGGGGGGGGGGGGGGGGGGGGGGGGGGGGGGGGGGGGGGGGGGGGGGGGGGGGGGGGGGGGGGGGGGGGGGGGGGGGGGGGGGGGGGGGGGGGGGGGGGGGGGGGGGGGGGGGGGGGGGGGGGGGGGGGGGGGGGGGGGGGGGGGGGGGGGGGGGGGGGGGGGGGGGGGGGGGGGGGGGGGGGGGGGGGGGGGGGGGGGGGGGGGGGGGGGGGGGGGGGGGGGGGGGGGGGGGGGGGGGGGGGGGGGGGGGGGGGGGGGGGGGGGGGGGGGGGGGGGGGGGGGGGGGGGGGGGGGGGGGGGGGGGGGGGGGGGGGGGGGGGGGGGGGGGGGGGGGGGGGGGGGGGGGGGGGGGGGGGGGGGGGGGGGGGGGGGGGGGGGGGGGGGGGGGGGGGGGGGGGGGGGGGGGGGGGGGGGGGGGGGGGGGGGGGGGGGGGGGGGGGGGGGGGGGGGGGGGGGGGGGGGGGGGGGGGGGGGGGGGGGGGGGGGGGGGGGGGGGGGGGGGGGGGGGGGGGGGGGGGGGGGGGGGGGGGGGGGGGGGGGGGGGGGGGGGGGGGGGGGGGGGGGGGGGGGGGGGGGGGGGGGGGGGGGGGGGGGGGGGGGGGGGGGGGGGGGGGGGGGGGGGGGGGGGGGGGGGGGGGGGGGGGGGGGGGGGGGGGGGGGGGGGGGGGGGGGGGGGGGGGGGGGGGGGGGGGGGGGGGGGGGGGGGGGGGGGGGGGGGGGGGGGGGGGGGGGGGGGGGGGGGGGGGGGGGGGGGGGGGGGGGGGGGGGGGGGGGGGGGGGGGGGGGGGGGGGGGGGGGGGGGGGGGGGGGGGGGGGGGGGGGGGGGGGGGGGGGGGGGGGGGGGGGGGGGGGGGGGGGGGGGGGGGGGGGGGGGGGGGGGGGGGGGGGGGGGGGGGGGGGGGGGGGGGGGGGGGGGGGGGGGGGGGGGGGGGGGGGGGGGGGGGGGGGGGGGGGGGGGGGGGGGGGGGGGGGGGGGGGGGGGGGGGGGGGGGGGGGGGGGGGGGGGGGGGGGGGGGGGGGGGGGGGGGGGGGGGGGGGGGGGGGGGGGGGGGGGGGGGGGGGGGGGGGGGGGGGGGGGGGGGGGGGGGGGGGGGGGGGGGGGGGGGGGGGGGGGGGGGGGGGGGGGGGGGGGGGGGGGGGGGGGGGGGGGGGGGGGGGGGGGGGGGGGGGGGGGGGGGGGGGGGGGGGGGGGGGGGGGGGGGGGGGGGGGGGGGGGGGGGGGGGGGGGGGGGGGGGGGGGGGGGGGGGGGGGGGGGGGGGGGGGGGGGGGGGGGGGGGGGGGGGGGGGGGGGGGGGGGGGGGGGGGGGGGGGGGGGGGGGGGGGGGGGGGGGGGGGGGGGGGGGGGGGGGGGGGGGGGGGGGGGGGGGGGGGGGGGGGGGGGGGGGGGGGGGGGGGGGGGGGGGGGGGGGGGGGGGGGGGGGGGGGGGGGGGGGGGGGGGGGGGGGGGGGGGGGGGGGGGGGGGGGGGGGGGGGGGGGGGGGGGGGGGGGGGGGGGGGGGGGGGGGGGGGGGGGGGGGGGGGGGGGGGGGGGGGGGGGGGGGGGGGGGGGGGGGGGGGGGGGGGGGGGGGGGGGGGGGGGGGGGGGGGGGGGGGGGGGGGGGGGGGGGGGGGGGGGGGGGGGGGGGGGGGGGGGGGGGGGGGGGGGGGGGGGGGGGGGGGGGGGGGGGGGGGGGGGGGGGGGGGGGGGGGGGGGGGGGGGGGGGGGGGGGGGGGGGGGGGGGGGGGGGGGGGGGGGGGGGGGGGGGGGGGGGGGGGGGGGGGGGGTGGGGGGGGGGGGGGGGGGGGGGGGGGGGGGGGGGGGGGGGGGGGGGGGGGGGGGGGGGGGGGGGGGGGGGGGGGGGGGGGGGGGGGGGGGGGGGGGGGGGGGGGGGGGGGGGGGGGGGGGGGGGGGGGGGGGGGGGGGGGGGGGGGGGGGGGGGGGGGGGGGGGGGGGGGGGGGGGGGGGGGGGGGGGGGGGGGGGGGGGGGGGGGGGGGGGGGGGGGGGGGGGGGGGGGGGGGGGGGGGGGGGGGGGGGGGGGGGGGGGGGGGGGGGGGGGGGGGGGGGGGGGGGGGGGGGGGGGGGGGGGGGGGGGGGGGGGGGGGGGGGGGGGGGGGGGGGGGGGGGGGGGGGGGGGGGGGGGGGGGGGGGGGGGGGGGGGGGGGGGGGGGGGGGGGGGGGGGGGGGGGGGGGGGGGGGGGGGGGGGGGGGGGGGGGGGGGGGGGGGGGGGGGGGGGGGGGGGGGGGGGGGGGGGGGGGGGGGGGGGGGGGGGGGGGGGGGGGGGGGGGGGGGGGGGGGGGGGGGGGGGGGGGGGGGGGGGGGGGGGGGGGGGGGGGGGGGGGGGGGGGGGGGGGGGGGGGGGGGGGGGGGGGGGGGGGGGGGGGGGGGGGGGGGGGGGGGGGGGGGGGGGGGGGGGGGGGGGGGGGGGGGGGGGGGGGGGGGGGGGGGGGGGGGGGGGGGGGGGGGGGGGGGGGGGGGGGGGGGGGGGGGGGGGGGGGGGGGGGGGGGGGGGGGGGGGGGGGGGGGGGGGGGGGGGGGGGGGGGGGGGGGGGGGGGGGGGGGGGGGGGGGGGGGGGGGGGGGGGGGGGGGGGGGGGGGGGGGGGGGGGGGGGGGGGGGGGGGGGGGGGGGGGGGGGGGGGGGGGGGGGGGGGGGGGGGGGGGGGGGGGGGGGGGGGGGGGGGGGGGGGGGGGGGGGGGGGGGGGGGGGGGGGGGGGGGGGGGGGGGGGGGGGGGGGGGGGGGGGGGGGGGGGGGGGGGGGGGGGGGGGGGGGGGGGGGGGGGGGGGGGGGGGGGGGGGGGGGGGGGGGGGGGGGGGGGGGGGGGGGGGGGGGGGGGGGGGGGGGGGGGGGGGGGGGGGGGGGGGGGGGGGGGGGGGGGGGGGGGGGGGGGGGGGGGGGGGGGGGGGGGGGGGGGGGGGGGGGGGGGGGGGGGGGGGGGGGGGGGGGGGGGGGGGGGGGGGGGGGGGGGGGGGGGGGGGGGGGGGGGGGGGGGGGGGGGGGGGGGGGGGGGGGGGGGGGGGGGGGGGGGGGGGGGGGGGGGGGGGGGGGGGGGGGGGGGGGGGGGGGGGGGGGGGGGGGGGGGGGGGGGGGGGGGGGGGGGGGGGGGGGGGGGGGGGGGGGGGGGGGGGGGGGGGGGGGGGGGGGGGGGGGGGGGGGGGGGGGGGGGGGGGGGGGGGGGGGGGGGGGGGGGGGGGGGGGTGGGGGGGGGGGGGGGGGGGGGGGGGGGGGGGGGGGGGGGGGGGGGGGGGGGGGGGGGGGGGGGGGGGGGGGGGGGGGGGGGGGGGGGGGGGGGGGGGGGGGGGGGGGGGGGGGGGGGGGGGGGGGGGGGGGGGGGGGGGGGGGGGGGGGGGGGGGGGGGGGGGGGGGGGGGGGGGGGGGGGGGGGGGGGGGGGGGGGGGGGGGGGGGGGGGGGGGGGGGGGGGGGGGGGGGGGGGGGGGGGGGGGGGGGGGGGGGGGGGGGGGGGGGGGGGGGGGGGGGGGGGGGGGGGGGGGGGGGGGGGGGGGGGGGGGGGGGGGGGGGGGGGGGGGGGGGGGGGGGGGGGGGGGGGGGGGGGGGGGGGGGGGGGGGGGGGGGGGGGGGGGGGGGGGGGGGGGGGGGGGGGGGGGGGGGGGGGGGGGGGGGGGGGGGGGGGGGGGGGGGGGGGGGGGGGGGGGGGGGGGGGGGGGGGGGGGGGGGGGGGGGGGGGGGGGGGGGGGGGGGGGGGGGGGGGGGGGGGGGGGGGGGGGGGGGGGGGGGGGGGGGGGGGGGGGGGGGGGGGGGGGGGGGGGGGGGGGGGGGGGGGGGGGGGGGGGGGGGGGGGGGGGGGGGGGGGGGGGGGGGGGGGGGGGGGGGGGGGGGGGGGGGGGGGGGGGGGGGGGGGGGGGGGGGGGGGGGGGGGGGGGGGGGGGGGGGGGGGGGGGGGGGGGGGGGGGGGGGGGGGGGGGGGGGGGGGGGGGGGGGGGGGGGGGGGGGGGGGGGGGGGGGGGGGGGGGGGGGGGGGGGGGGGGGGGGGGGGGGGGGGGGGGGGGGGGGGGGGGGGGGGGGGGGGGGGGGGGGGGGGGGGGGGGGGGGGGGGGGGGGGGGGGGGGGGGGGGGGGGGGGGGGGGGGGGGGGGGGGGGGGGGGGGGGGGGGGGGGGGGGGGGGGGGGGGGGGGGGGGGGGGGGGGGGGGGGGGGGGGGGGGGGGGGGGGGGGGGGGGGGGGGGGGGGGGGGGGGGGGGGGGGGGGGGGGGGGGGGGGGGGGGGGGGGGGGGGGGGGGGGGGGGGGGGGGGGGGGGGGGGGGGGGGGGGGGGGGGGGGGGGGGGGGGGGGGGGGGGGGGGGGGGGGGGGGGGGGGGGGGGGGGGGGGGGGGGGGGGGGGGGGGGGGGGGGGGGGGGGGGGGGGGGGGGGGGGGGGGGGGGGGGGGGGGGGGGGGGGGGGGGGGGGGGGGGGGGGGGGGGGGGGGGGGGGGGGGGGGGGGGGGGGGGGGGGGGGGGGGGGGGGGGGGGGGGGGGGGGGGGGGGGGGGGGGGGGGGGGGGGGGGGGGGGGGGGGGGGGGGGGGGGGGGGGGGGGGGGGGGGGGGGGGGGGGGGGGGGGGGGGGGGGGGGGGGGGGGGGGGGGGGGGGGGGGGGGGGGGGGGGGGGGGGGGGGGGGGGGGGGGGGGGGGGGGGGGGGGGGGGGGGGGGGGGGGGGGGGGGGGGGGGGGGGGGGGGGGGGGGGGGGGGGGGGGGGGGGGGGGGGGGGGGGGGGGGGGGGGGGGGGGGGGGGGGGGGGGGGGGGGGGGGGGGGGGGGGGGGGGGGGGGGGGGGGGGGGGGGGGGGGGGGGGGGGGGGGGGGGGGGGGGGGGGGGGGGGGGGGGGGGGGGGGGGGGGGGGGGGGGGGGGGGGGGGGGGGGGGGGGGGGGGGGGGGGGGGGGGGGGGGGGGGGGGGGGGGGGGGGGGGGGGGGGGGGGGGGGGGGGGGGGGGGGGGGGGGGGGGGGGGGGGGGGGGGGGGGGGGGGGGGGGGGGGGGGGGGGGGGGGGGGGGGGGGGGGGGGGGGGGGGGGGGGGGGGGGGGGGGGGGGGGGGGGGGGGGGGGGGGGGGGGGGGGGGGGGGGGGGGGGGGGGGGGGGGGGGGGGGGGGGGGGGGGGGGGGGGGGGGGGGGGGGGGGGGGGGGGGGGGGGGGGGGGGGGGGGGGGGGGGGGGGGGGGGGGGGGGGGGGGGGGGGGGGGGGGGGGGGGGGGGGGGGGGGGGGGGGGGGGGGGGGGGGGGGGGGGGGGGGGGGGGGGGGGGGGGGGGGGGGGGGGGGGGGGGGGGGGGGGGGGGGGGGGGGGGGGGGGGGGGGGGGGGGGGGGGGGGGGGGGGGGGGGGGGGGGGGGGGGGGGGGGGGGGGGGGGGGGGGGGGGGGGGGGGGGGGGGGGGGGGGGGGGGGGGGGGGGGGGGGGGGGGGGGGGGGGGGGGGGGGGGGGGGGGGGGGGGGGGGGGGGGGGGGGGGGGGGGGGGGGGGGGGGGGGGGGGGGGGGGGGGGGGGGGGGGGGGGGGGGGGGGGGGGGGGGGGGGGGGGGGGGGGGGGGGGGGGGGGGGGGGGGGGGGGGGGGGGGGGGGGGGGGGGGGGGGGGGGGGGGGGGGGGGGGGGGGGGGGGGGGGGGGGGGGGGGGGGGGGGGGGGGGGGGGGGGGGGGGGGGGGGGGGGGGGGGGGGGGGGGGGGGGGGGGGGGGGGGGGGGGGGGGGGGGGGGGGGGGGGGGGGGGGGGGGGGGGGGGGGGGGGGGGGGGGGGGGGGGGGGGGGGGGGGGGGGGGGGGGGGGGGGGGGGGGGGGGGGGGGGGGGGGGGGGGGGGGGGGGGGGGGGGGGGGGGGGGGGGGGGGGGGGGGGGGGGGGGGGGGGGGGGGGGGGGGGGGGGGGGGGGGGGGGGGGGGGGGGGGGGGGGGGGGGGGGGGGGGGGGGGGGGGGGGGGGGGGGGGGGGGGGGGGGGGGGGGGGGGGGGGGGGGGGGGGGGGGGGGGGGGGGGGGGGGGGGGGGGGGGGGGGGGGGGGGGGGGGGGGGGGGGGGGGGGGGGGGGGGGGGGGGGGGGGGGGGGGGGGGGGGGGGGGGGGCAAGATTGAGGCAGAAAATATTAATATTTAGCAAGAATAAGTCAGAATCATTTGATGAGGTATGGAACAGATTCAAGAATATGATGGGAAAATGTCCACAACATGGGTTTGATAACCATCATAAATAATGTTTTGCTACACAGAACTAGTCGAAGAGATATTTAGCTGCGAGACACGAGGTCAAAGTCCTAAATGGGAGGTTGAGCACTTATGTGGGCCGAGTTGATGGGATTCAACTGTGAGCTAATGAGACTTGGGACCGTTTAGATAACATAGAGGCTGAGGTTTGGGATTAGTCCCTCCACATTTACGGCTTGCATGCCGAAGTTGCCCAACAATCTAAGCTAATGAGGCAGATTCTCGCTCGTCTACCACCTCTATCAGCTGATTACGCATCTGGTTCAAATTTCTAGCCACCACCTCCATACTAATCAGGGGAGTACTCTGAACCCCATTTTTACTTAATTTATTCTGCATTGTTCTATTTGTGCTGTATTTCTTCGACTTATGTAGCTATTATTCTAACATTGGGGACAATGTATTGTTTAAGTTTGGGGTATCAGTTCATTAAATTGTAATGCATATTAGCTTGTGGTTGCGTGCTTAAAAAAACCAATTTTTCATTTGTTTGCTAAGTTCCTTTTAGTTTTAGTGTTGCATTTTTAAGTAGTAGTTTAAAAATTTTGTGTGCTTGTGTGGGTTTGATAATTATGCTGACCATGATGTTTAATATTGGACTATGTATGGACCGTGAATGATGAAAAATGTGCATTATTAGATTGATCAATACATGTTAATGTGGAACTTGATTTACTTTGCGCACGACACTCTTGCTTGCATATTGAGGTAATGATTTGATTTATTGTTTAGGAATAGTTAAGCATGGAGAATATACTCGAAAAATCTCTTTTATGTTAAACCATGACCAATTTTTAGAATAATTTAGATGTGATTGAACTATTGCAAGGGAATATTGAGATGAGTAGGGGCTCCATGCATGATATGATGTGTGGATTATCTAAAACCAATGAGATGATAACTGGGTAAAAGTTTCAAGTTAGGGTTTGGTTTTAGAGATTGTGTGTCTAAAATAAAAGGGGCATTGTACTAATCACGAGATAAATAAAGACATATGTTCGAGCCTGTGTAACTCTAGTGATTAAATCTGTAGGGGTTTAAAACCTGGTTCCTTATGGTCATCTGATTTAGGAGTCATCGGCCTAAAGCCCGCTGCAGAGGTTATAGAAAGCAAATGAAAAATGTTATAAAAAACACAATTTTTCTATGCTGATGAATAACATGCATACTCTTCTATATGAAATGCATTGATTAGCCCCATACATTATATCTCTAATGCGAGGTAATTAGTTTAGTGTAGTCTCAAAGGTTGAAGAAATCAAAATTTTGGAGAGCCTCTATTTGTTGAAGTGTGAACTTGTGACAGTATGATTCATCAAAACTAAGAGAGGGAAATGAATAGATATAAATAAGTTCAACATTATACCACACCCGTGATAATTGAGTGAAAAGAATATGTTCGGGGGGTATGTATCTTTCGAGCGATGAAAGTGAAATTCTTACTACGTTGGGTCGAGTATGAGTCAATTATGATCCTAATATGTTGGTATGAGTTACACAAACACACAAGTTATGCATGTAACATGTGGAGATTGATGTAATTTTGCATGGTCGTAGTTGTTCATGTTGTTTCTTACTAAGATCGAATCCTGAGATACAACAATTTGTTAAGCCATGTGTTATTTTAAATTAAGTTATGACATTGTTTGAGGACAAACAATGATTCAAGTTTGGGGGAGTTGATAAGGGTGTCTTTACGCGTTTATTTCGATTCACAAACATGGATAATTGTTAAATAATGTGCAGAATATAGCTTAATTTATGTAATTTGTGTTTGCAGGACAATAATAATGATATTGGTGGAAATTGGAAGAAAAATGGAGGAAAAGGACCCAAATGAAGGAAAATTAAAGTTCAGGGACTGAAATACAAATAGTCAAAAGATAACCCGGAGGAGAAATTAAAGAGGCAAATATAGTAACATCAAATTGAGCATGAAAAATATGCATTGGAAGGAAGAAAAATAAAAAAAAGGTTAAAAAGCGCATCATGGGAGTTTAAGGACTAAATTGCCACAACTTGGAGAGTAGTAACACTATGCGGTCGCATAGTATTCCTATGGATGCGACCACATTGAAGCCAATAGGAAATTCAAGTGGGGAAAAGAAGAGATCTATGCGATTGCATAGAATCTTTCTATGTAATCGCCTAGATGAAAAAAAGGTGACAATCTAGGTTTCCTAATTCGATTCCAACTCTTATGGAAACATGATTTATGTCATGTATATAACCCTAGAATGTCGTGAAACAAGGGTTACGCCACTTTAAAAAGAAAAAGTCATTGAAAAGGAAGGAGAATGCAAAACCAATAGATTTCTACTCGAAAATTGAAGAATTCAAGATTTATATTTAAGTTTTGGATGATGTCTTTTCCTAAACAATTTTCTTATTCTTTATTTTTATCCATGCTAGGCTAAACTTTTATTGTATTAGAAGAACGACGAGCCTCGCTATGTGAGCCTTTAATTCCTTATTTTGTAATTTTGACATTAAGACACAAATATTTTATGTTGAATGATTTATATACACTTCAATGCCTCCATAATTAAATGCAAGTGATTATGTGAGTATATGTGATCTATTTCTTGCATTCGAAAGAAGGGTATTAGATTCAACAAAGTATAAATCATCATAGGGCGTTCGATAGGGAATAGAAATATATCGCTATGCTTTACGTGACTCTTTAAGTGTTTACAAAATATCATGCATTCTCATATATTGCATTTGTATTAGAAATATAGTCAAATCGTATGGGACAATATGTTCAATTCTATTCAAGAGAGATTATTGAATATGTTAGAAACACTGGTTCTTCAACTAAATCATCATGTTGTCAAATTGCGAAATAAGGGTTAAACATGAGCTTGGTTGGTGATTCGAGATCCCAGAGAGGGTAATAATTAGTACTATATTAAAAATGGAACCTTATATCACCCCACATTGGGGAAAAAGTAAAAAGAATGAAGTTTGAAGGTATGGATCTTATGAGTGACGAAAGGAGACATTTGGTCATAAAAGGTCGAGATTTGAATCACTTTATAAATTTATGATGGTTGATATGATTTTTCACACACACACACACACACATGTTAGCCCAAGAATAACTAATCAAGAGGGTGGTGAATTGGTGTTTGAAACTTGTTTGACAATTAGTTTCAAAAACTATTCCATACACAAGAAATAAATTCAAGGTGTAATAAGAGAGATAATATATGCAAACTTGATAACTTAATTCAAGTATGAATATATCACAATATAAATGGCAATGTAAAGTAAAGTGAAATAATGTAAAGTTAACAAACCATCATAAGTAGAAACATCGTCGCTAGACCGTCGTCCCTCATTCGCTCGAGCGACACTCTGTTGCTAGCCCTTCGCTTAAGCGGCAACTTTATAGGGAAAATTCTTATTTCGCATTTTAAAGGCTTTATTCTCGGTCCATTGATTTATTTACCTATCTATATATTCCAGAACACGTACAAAACGTATTTTCTTAATATTGTTAATTGAGAGAGCTTCATCTGTGAGAGATCTATTCATTCCATCATTCAACCTTCATCTTGTGTGAGTGTTTTGGTTAGAAAAACATCAGATTCAATATCCAAATACCAAAAATCAAACTTCCTACATATTTTTGTCAAATGTGCTAAAGATCAAGGAAGGCAACTGGAGTTCCAGTCTATGAAGAACGGGTTATTTTTCGTGATCCATGAAGATAATTGATTCTGCCAAACTAGAGGCTGCTGCAGGATAGCGGAATTCCAGGAGAGTGTTGATTATTGCAGCTGGAATTGGTGCATGGAAGCATAAAATTCAGGAGAATTGTTACAATTGTAGTTAGGAGATCAGATAGTTCATATCATCGTCTGGTCTGATAGATTGTAAGTACAAAATCATTTATAGTGGATTGACTGACAAAGTGCCTGGAGTTTTTCCCAATTGTGTTTCTCCGTGAACAATTCTTATGTTTTTTACTACTTTATTATTTAATGTTTATGATATACAAACTGCGATAATTCAACATAGGATAATTTGACTTGCATGATTAACCATCTAGATAAGAATTAAAAGTGACTTTTTGCTGTTTAATTCGTGATTGATTTTAATTTCGCATAAAATACCTATTCACCCCTTCTAGGTATTGTTAGGGTCGAACTGCGTAAATCTCAATTGGTATCAGAGTTTTAAATCGATTCCTGACCCTTTTTGTTAATTCTAGATGCGTCAGTCTTTGTCTATGCCTTCGTTTTTTGACGGAAACAATTATGCCTATTGGAAAGTTCGGATGAGAGATTTTCTAAAGGTGTTGGATGAACGTATATGGATAAGTGTACAAAATGGGTGGGCTCCGCCTACAACTATTGTTGAAAGTGTTGTCACGCCCATGACATCTCCCTCTGGTCGAAAACGAATCTTGATAAGTGTAATTGAAACAGTAAGGGCCTTTATGCCCTACTCATAGCTGTGTATGATAAAGAGTTTAGGCATGAATCGATATGTAAAGCTATTAAGGAAGTTTGATATATTCTAGAAACCACACACGAGGGAACTAAAACTGTTAATAACTCTAAAATGCAGATGTTAACCACTAGGTTTGAAGAGATAAGGATGGTTGATGATGAGACATAGTCAATTCGAGTTTTGACATAGTCAATTCGAGTTTTAATTTAGGTGAGAGGATCCCCGAGTAAAAAATTGTTAGAAAAGTCTTTAGATCACTGTCGAGAGATTCAGACCCTAGGTTATTGCGATTGAAGAGAGTAAGGACTTGGATGCTGTTAAAATTGAGGAACTCGTAGGATCGCTTCAAACTTACAAACTCACTATCTCACAACTAGGGGTGGGGTTGGGTCGGTTTTTCCCCCAACCCATACCCAACCCAACATGGTCGGTTTGATATAAATTCAACCCAACCCAACCCATGTAAAGATTGAAACCCAACCCAACCAAATGTCGGTCGGGTTGGGTTAGGTTGGTCGGGTTAGGTTGAGAGTTGGGATGACCTATGAACAAACATTAAAGCCACCAAAGTACTAAATTTAAAGCAACATTAATATATTGCGTTAAAGAGAGATGAATTGGAAGATAGATCTCATCCAAAATCACAACCAATGTTGATGATTTGGTGAGACGACGCCCGTCGCGTGAGAGAGATGATGGAAGATATGTTAGTATGTTTTTTTTGTCTCTCACTTTTTTTTTACCGGGTCTCTCACCTTTATTCTATTTTAGTTTGGCAAAGTTTTTTAGTTTTTTAATTAGTGGATCGGGTTGGGTGGTTTTTGTCGGGTTGGATGTGTTAACCCACAACCCAACCCAACCCAACCAACTTAACCTTGCCACCCAACCCAACCCAAGAAAAAAATGGAAAAAACCGACCCAACCCGATCGGGTTGGGCTGGGTTGGGCGGGTTGATCGGGTTGGGCGGGTTTTTGCCCACCCCTACTCACAACCTAAAAAGGTTAAATCCATCGCTATGAACACTATTAGAGAAGTTGAGAGCGAATCCACTGACACTGAGATGCTTAAGGACGACGAAATTACGTATTTTGTTAAAAAAATTCAGAAGGTGATGAGAAATAGGAGAAAGCCTTAGGTGTAGAGTAGTGATATCCTTAGTAAACTCTCGAGAGGTAGATAGGAGAATAACACATCTAGGACTTCCGCTAAGAAAACTCAATTTGTCCAATGCCATAAGTGTAAGGGGTTTAGTCATATTAGAAGTGAATGTTCTAATTTGATG
This sequence comes from Fraxinus excelsior, assembly GCA_019097785.1. Lineage (NCBI taxonomy): Eukaryota > Viridiplantae > Streptophyta > Magnoliopsida > Lamiales > Oleaceae > Fraxinus > Fraxinus excelsior. Next base: position 23,795,824 of record CM032629.1, on the reverse strand, counting down.
AAGAGTTCGGGTAAAGAAAGGCGCAAGGTTTTAGTCGTGACCATGAGTGATGATGAGTCAAATTCTAGTATTCATGATTAGGCATCTTGTGGTGAGGATGAACAAAAATTCATGGCTTTCTCCTCGATTACTACTATCGAATTTGACCGTGAGACTGAGAATGGAAAAAGGAAAAATGAGAGTAAGCTGACTGATGAAGAGTCTGATGATGAGATGAACATTCATGGAGTCTTATCATGAATTGTTTGAGGAAAGTCTCAAAATTAAAAAGGTCAATAAAGCCATTTTGAAAAAGGTAAACGAGCTTGGGCTTGAACGGGAAAAATTGTTGAGTGACCTTCATGACTCGACCAAGAAAGTGAGTGAGCTGAAATTCGTCAATAAAAACTTGGAGATTAAAGTTAAATCTTTAACTATTGATCTTGATAAATCTAATTCTCAACTCCAATCATTCATGAGTGGCTCGCAGAAGCTGAATAATCTACTTAGGATGAACAAGTCTGCGGGTGACAGACATGGTTTTGGTTATGTTCATAACCATGATGCTACAGCTATTACATCCAAGATCGCATTCGTTTTTGCCACGAACAAAGCTCGTGAGATTGCTTATTCGAAACCCAAAGGTAAGCATGTCACTGGATCGAGATCTACCGAACAACATATGGTCAATTGTCCTACTTATCAACAACAACCCCTAAGCGTGTTTGAACCACGGTTCATTCCCACTTGCCACCGCTGTGGTGTACTAGGACACGTTCGACCTAGGTGTCGTAACCGTGTGAATAGAAGTAAGAATCTGGATTTCGCTAGTAAGGTTGACTTTCTTTCCAATCAAGTTAGTCATTTAACTAAGATGATGACTCGATTAACTCAATCGTCCTCTGCTTGTAATAAAGTTTGGGTCAAGAGAAGTGACCTCAAAGATTGTGAAAATGGTCGTGCTCTTAATGATAAGGGCATTCAAATTTCGTCCTGATTTGATGTTTCGGTGCATGTATGTGCGGTTCATTGTGTCCATTTATTCATACATGTACCCCACTTTGTGTGTGTGTGTGTGTGTTTGTTTTGCTGTTTCTATCTGTTTACATTTGTTTGTATTAAGTATTTTTTTTCAAAAAGAAATTGAAAAATGGAAAAATACAAAAATATTTTCGTTTTTGGCAAATGACACAATGTTATGATTTTAAACATATTATGTATGACCAAGCAATTATCTGTTTTGCACTATTATTTCCATTGCTTGGTTCGGTTTAATGTGGAGTATTGAGTATATGTGTCACCATGTAAACTTCTGCACTGTACACACCATGATCTTGTGAATGAGTTTGAACCACGTGTGTGAGATTTGTCATGTAAGTTACATGTTAGTAGGGTGATCTCGAACATGAATTGACCTATATTTAGATGACCTTAGATCGTGATAGTTTCCCTACTTTGTTGCATTCATGATAAAAAAAAATTGAGTGCTTAATTGGTTCATCTTATACTATGTTTGAAGCCTATTTGACTCGAGTAATTACGCCTAAGGAGTTTCTCATAACCTTGTGCCTATGGTCATCTAACTTGGGTTAACCGGCCTAAAACTCGTTACAAAAGTCAATTTAGTCGCTTAATGGACAGAGTTTGCACATAAGGTGTTATTTACGAGAAAAACGATAACAAATAAAATATGCTAACATTCAGGGAGAGAAAAGAAAATTTATCACATTCTTGAGCTCATTTTCAGGTCCTAAAATTTCTTCGAGTTTGACTTTCATCAGTAGGGATCATACTTATTTAATTGTGATGTTTTCCATATCCTTTTTCATAGATTTAAGGTTTGAAGTTGTTTCTACGCACACATTAATTATTTATACACTTTACTCCATCTTCAACTTAACTGCGTAAGTAGGAAATTCATTTTGATAATGCTTGACTTGTTATTGCATACTTGATTTTAATTTTCGAAGTGACAAGAGCTTGAGTTTATATTAACATTTTATTTAGTTTAAAAACAAAAAAAATGTTATTTTTTTGAATTTTTTGTGTTATTTCTGTCAATTGAGGTGTCGCCAGCCTATCGCTCAAACATGCTCAAGCGTCAACAGCAGAATTTGCCGCGCTCACTTATTGCTCAAGTGACAAAGCGTAAGTTTGTGAGTTTAAGGGATTTTCACGCATTTTTCGCCCATTTTCATAGGATTTCTCAAACCTTTTCCACACCCACTGTAAATTGATACTTGCTACACTCTATAAACACTCATTCAAGTATTTGGCTAGTGACATTCCATCAAAACATCGAATTTCAAAGGTAGTTTTCTAAACCTTTGGTTTCTATTCAGTTTTTTTTGCAATTTTCTTCAAATTTGTTCGTGTTCTGGTCATTATTGGTTAAGAAATCGATGTTGCATTCTTCACTTTGATCATTTACAAAGCTTATCATCACTTGTTGCATGATTGGTCAACAAAAATCGAATTTTTAGACCGTTTTGTGTGTGATTTTCATGGTTTCTTGCATTTTCTATACTTTAGTTCCTTCATTGAACATTGGGTGTTGGTGATGTGTGCATTGGTTTGTGTGGGTTGTGTTTTTGGAGTTGTAAATGTTGTTGGTTGGACGGTGATTGGGTTGTGAGTTTGGGTGGTTATCGATTCAATCGAGTGTTTGGTTGTTGTGGAGTATATTTTCGTCTCTAGGCAAGAACGTTCGTCGATTGATCGACATTAGGATACTTAGTTAATTTTGTCATTAGATGTTGTTGGGTCTTTGATGATGCTGTCGGTGCTTTTTAGAACTTCCCCTTGTCATTGTGTGACAAAAAAGGGGGAGTAGAGTAGATATAAGTAGTTTTTGTTGATTGGAGGAGTCTGTATAGATTTTTGTGCTTATACATTGTATGATATCTCTAAATCTGTGTAATCAACATTTTACATATATATAAAATTGATATCAGATATTTTTACTTGCATTTTATGATTTACATTTTATGTCTGAGTGGTCGTTGGGATGAGATATAAATGCATTTACCTACTGCTTAAACACATTGAGAGTTTGCAGTAAGGGGAGCACATACATATTTGTTTGAATTCAGTTTCGATAAATTAATTTTTTGATGTTTTTATAGTGTTAATGTTTCTTTTTGGTCTGTTGGGTTGCATTGTACTATGTTTTAGTTTAGCTTGTGACATATAATTTAATAATGTGCTTTTTGAGTTACAATTGCTTAAATGATTGTTTACACTTAAGCTGTTTGTACTGTGCTTATTATTGATCATGTATTCCACACATTTTACACTGGCTATTTGAGTTGTCTATTTCAGGAAATAGGTACTGAAGACTTCGTTCAAGACAGTTTTAGTTTGAGTTTGAGTTTGAGTTTGAGTTTGAGTCATTTCATTGAGTCTGTAAGTTTTACTTTATTACTACATTGACATAGAATAGTGTTTTGTCACAAAATGTCAAATGTGGAGTTTGTTAGGTTTTAGTTTATTTTGTAATCGACAAATTCTGTGAACAAAAGAACTTAATACGATAGATTGTAAAAGTTCAAGGAGTAGTGTGCAGTTTTTTTAAAAGTTGGTTATTAGGTTAAGGGTTTCGAATTTGGAATAAGGAGGAAAACGACACGAATTTTCGCTAAGGATTGGCTCGAGCTATAAAAGTAGAAACATCGTCGCTAAACCGTCATCCCTTCTTTACTCGAGCGACACCTTATCGCTTGACTGTCACTGGCCCTTCACTCGAGCGACAACTTTATATGTGAAATTTTTATTTCGCGTTTTAAAGGCTTTTTTCTCGGTCCATTGATTTCTTGACCTATTTATATATATACCCAAACATGTACATAACATATTTTCTTAAGGTTGTTAATTGAGAGAGTTTCATCTGTGAGAAATCTTTTCATTCCATCATTCAACCTTCAACTTGTGTGAGTGCTTTGGTCAGAAAAACATTAGATTCAATATCCAAATACCAAAAACCAAACTTCCTACATATTGAAGATCGAGGAAGGCGACTGGAGTTCCAGTCTATGAAGAATGAGTTGTTCTTTGTGATCTACAGGAGATATGCGATTCTACCAAGCTAGGGGCTGCTGCAGGATAAACGGAGTTCCAAGAAAATATTGGTTATTGTAGTTGGAATTGGTGCAGAGGAACACCAAATTCAGGAGAGATGTCAGAATTGCAGTCGGAGATCAGATAGTTCGTGTCGTCGTCTAATCTGGTAGACTGTAAGTACATAATTGTTTATATTGGATTGACTAACAAAGTGCCCGGAGTTTTTCCCAATTGAGTTTCTCCGTGAACAATTCTTGTGTTTTTTACTACTTTATTATTTATTGTTTATGATATGCAAACTACGGTAAATCAACATAGGATAATTTGACTTGCATGATTAGCTAAATAGATAAGAATTAAAAGTGACTTGTTGCTATTTAATTCATGATTGATTTTAATTCCACATAAAATACCTATTCATCCCCCTTTATGTATTATTAGGATCAAACTGCATAAATTTCAAATTCCTATAAACCAACCGTCTCCATCAAACCCACCTGATGGAATGTAGGCTCTGCATCTATGACCAAACAGATCAAGAACACAGGTTATGAAATTGAGAGTAATATTTGGACAGTACTTCTTGTGTCAAATTGACCCAAACCAATGGCCAATTAAAGATTAACCTATTAATCACAATAGTATACTTGTTTATAAATTCATTAGTAGGTGTGGACTTCAATAATTTATTTATTTATATACTTATATTTGAATCTTTATGTCACAATTTGAAAACAAACTTTAATAAATAAAACAACTCTTATCTTTATTTATAATTGAACTCTAAACACACGAATCAATGATCATTTCAAAACATTTTGGTAAGTAATAGGACTAGTGAACGCGAACCAAAATTTACATCTTTTTCATCTTAATTAAGTACCGAGCCAAAGAAAAGTAAATCAAATGAAACTAAATTGACAACACACAAATATGTGATATGGTAAATCAATTTGAGTCCACTAATTCATATACGTCACAATTGTCAACACTGAGAAGATATACCAATTTGATTAGACATAAATGTTCGAGTAGAATGGCTCCTATGAATTTGGATAGAAAAAATGAAATCAAATGAGCACAAGTTTTCCTTAAGTAACCTAACAAGATAGATTCATCTCATCCTCCCAAAGAAATTTTCAAGATGGGAAATTGTTTTCTTCGTTTCTTGCTAACTTGTATGTATCTATTGGTGAAATGGTTTAATCTTGTATTTTTAGTCCATAGCAAGTACATGAATATGTATTAGGTTTTGGAAGTTAGTTGGCCTATCTCTGTACCAAGAATAGATTCACGCCTGATGATTTAATCGAGACATTTGAAAGCTCATACTCGATGTTTGGTTTGGAATATGTAAAAAAAAAAAAAAAATGTAAATATATAACCCATTAAATAACCTAAAAAATCAGCCAATCTACCATGAAAACTGGCTAGTACTCTTCGTTCATTTTATTTGAGAAGGAAGAAAAAATTTTCTTTATCTATTTAATTTTTTGAGCACTAGTTGTTGGAAAATTCTAACATGATTGGGGCCATACGTAACGTATTAAAATGTGCGGTGCTATTATTAAAGGTTTATTAGTCAATTAAAGTGATCTACCAAAGATGAAATTTGACTATTGGGTATTAGATTTCATGGAATTAAAGTGTAGAGACCGGATGTTTGTTTCAAATTGATGAGGAGCTGATTTGAAACAAATGAAAGATAATGACCATTCATTATCTTATTCCTATTAGGGGGGTCATGGTCCCCAATTGTTGGTGGTCTTCAAGCTTCTCTATATCCCCATCAATGGAGAGCAAATTTGATAAGGAGATCACCAATCAATTGGAAGATCATAACCAATTCCGGCGAAGAATCAGACACCTATGGATCTATGGTTCAAGGTACGCTTTTGTTTTCATTTTGACATTCTCGTTAATTTCAACATGGACGATTACAAGGTTGATTATTGATTGTTTTAGATCAATAATCCTTAATATATTTTCTATCAAGTGGTATCAGAGCCGATCCATTGTTGAATTCTTGAGAAATTGAATTTAGAAATTCTGGATTTTATGGATTATATGATTTTCCTATTATTTTATGCAATTTGGATTTATTGGTATATGAATCTAGCATGAAATTATGTGGATCTTGATAATATTATGATTTTCTTCTTTATCAAGAAAATTCGGATTTGAAATAAAGATTGGATTTTTGGATCTGTTGAAATAAAAGATTTCAGGTTTAAAAAAAAAAAAAAAAAAAAATTTGGTGCAGCCGCCGCCGCCGGCACCTGTGCCGGCGGCAACGGGCTGCTGTAATAGCTGCGTGCACGTCGCTGTAACAGCAGCGTGCACGCCGCTGCAGGTTACAGCAGCGTGATGCTGGTGCAGCATCTTCACGCTGTTGTGTTGGGAAAATAGACTAAGTTACAACCTTAACATCACAATAACAGATTCTAAATCTCATTATAATCACAATGTTAATAACATCAGACTTCAATGACAGAGCTCAAACTTCACAGACACAATTTAACCATACATTTGCTGTTCAAGGTCTTCAACTCATCAGTCAAAACTAGAGCTTAAACATTGCATAAACATATCATATAAATGCATAAGTGAAACCATGGACAGAACTTGGAAAAAACCGAGAGTAACTTCCCTGTCTTCACTGGCCGAAAATGGTGGAAAGTCTAGGCTCAGGAACAGCCTTCCAATCCTTGCAAATCGTCATCCATAGAGAGTAGAGAACCCGCCAAAACCCCCTTCTTCTTGGCTTGGATCATCGACCAAAGGTCTACCACAATACCGCCAAGAATATCCTCCAAAACCGAACCCAAACCTTGCGAGAAATCAGCCCTCACTCAACTACTATTTCAAGCTTGAGTATTGCATAATAATCTCACATCAATGGGCTACAAGAAATCGAATTTGGGGTAGGTAAAAGAAGGAAGAAGATGAAGCTAACTCTCTGCCCTTTTTCAGAATGAAGAGACCGACCAAAAAATGTCTATAAGAGAGAGAAAAGAGTGCAAAACGTATAGGAGAAGCCAACCATTTGAATTTCAAAGTCAATGCCCAAAAATATCTCATGTCATTAGATCTCAACCAATGTTTAAATCTAAGGGCCACAAATGGTCAAGGCCCAATAAGTGTTATTTGAACCACTTTTAAGCCCACATTCTTCACCTTGGTTCTCATAACACACTCTCTCGGTTGCGAATTTGCACATGGAAGACTGTTCATCATCATCGCCCACTACCTGCAAGAAAAATTAACCAGTATCAATATGCAGCAAAGATAAGCATAATTTAAATTTTCCTACAGGCAGAATTTTAGTTCCCACATCAGAGGGATTCCTATCAGTATGAATCTTAACAAGTTCGACTTCACCTTGAGACAGTTTCTCACGAATGAAATGATACTTCACCTCAATATGTTTAGATCTCTCATGATAAACAGGGTTCTTACTAAGTGACAATGCACTTTGACTATCAGTAAACATAACAGGTGTATCATGCATGAAGTTCAGTTCTTTTAAGATTCCCTTTAACCAAATACATTCTTTAACCGCTTCGGTTATGGCAACATATTCCGCCTCAGTACTAGACAAAGTAACTAAAGGCTGTAACTGAGATTTCCATGTTATGCAGTTATCACCTAGGGTAAAGAAGTATGCTGTAGTTGATTTCCTACTGTCTTTATCACCAGCAAAGTCAGCATCAACATAGCCTTTAAGAGTTAACTTTTCAGATCTTTTTTCATACACTAAGCCTAGATTTAAAGTCCCAACCAAATACCTTAATAACCATTTCATACCAGCCCAGTGCGGCTTACCAGGATTGGACATAAATCTACTTAGTAGGCTAATGGAAAAAGCAAGATCAGGTCTGGTAGTAATCATAGAAAACATGACAGAACCTATGGCATTAGCATAAGGAACATTTTTCATCTCTTTTAATTCAGACTCAGATTTAGGAGAATGATCACGAGAAAAATTCATATGACTAGCAAGAGGCACATTCACAATTTTACTATCTTTCATACCAAATTTTGTCACAACTTTGTTCAAATAAGCTTCTTGTGAAATAGTCAACTTATTTTCAGCCATGTTCCTTGTTATCACCATCCCGAGAATTTTTCTAGCATTCCCTAAATCTTTCATGTCAAATTCAGATTTTAAAAGATCTTTCAGTTCATTAATTTGAGACTTGCTAGGTCCAGCTAAAAGCATATCATCAACATAAAGCAGCAAGTAAACTTCACAACCACTCTTCATGTCATTAAAATACAAGCAAGCATCAAATTCACTTCTTTTAAACCCTATCTTTAGCACATAAGCATCAAATCTCTTGTACCATTGTCTTGGGCTCTGTTTCAGCCCGTACAAAGATTTCTCTAACTTGCACACATAATCAGACTTGCCTCTAGCCACAAAGCCTTGTGGTTGGCTCATGAAGATATCCTCTTCCAACTCCCCGTGTAAAAAAGCAGTTTTTACATCGAGTTGTTCAAGTTCCCAATTGAATTGAACAACAAGAGCCAACATCAATCTGATTGTCTTGTACTTAACCACAGGTGAAAATATCTCATTATAGTCCACACCCTCTCTTTGAGTATAACCCTTAGCCACTAACCTCGCCTTAAACCTCACGGGATCATTAGGACTCAAACCTTCTTTTAACTTGTAAATCCATCTACATGGAACCAATTTCTAATCTTTAGGTTTCTTAACAAGTTTCCAGGTTTTGTTATCACTCAAAGATTTCATTTCTTCCTGCATAGCTTTTAACCAATTTTCAGAATAATTTCCATTAATAGCTTCTTCATAAGTGGCAGGTTCTATCTGTTCAAGGGCTTCACCTGAAACTAAGGCGAAATCAGTCAAGTTTAGGGATTCATATCTCGGATTAGGCCTGATTTGCCTTCTCGCCCTATCCCTAGTAAGCTGATAATCTTGATTAGGTGGCTGATCATTAAAATGTTCAACTTCAGTTGGTTCAATGTTATCTTGATGTTCAGTCACCTCTTCAAGTTCAGTTTCAATTTCATTTTCATTTTCATTTTCATGATGTATAGGGTCATTATTGTCATTCCCAGGTGTAGGTGAATCAAGCTTGGTCAGCTTCACCTCAGTCTGAACACTCCTTTCAGTTTCAAATTTATTAGCTTCATCAGTTTTCTGTTTTAGACATGGCATTTCCGATTCATTAAAGACTACATTCCTGCTGTTAATAATCTTAATGCCTTGAACCCCTAAAACCCATAACCTATAGCCTTTCACACCCTCGGGATACCCTAACATCACACACTTGACAGCTCTAGGCTCAAGTTTCCCTTCAGACTGATGTGCATATGCAGCACATCCAAACACCCTCAAATGACTCAGATTTGGAGGCTCCCCCGTCCACAATTCTTGTGGAGTCTTAAAATCTATACTGCTGGACGGAGACCTATTAATCAGATAAGCTGCAGTAGTAGCAGCTTCAGCCCAAAAACCTTTGGCAAGGCCAGAGCTAATCAACATGTACCTAACCTTGTTCATTATGGTCCTGTTCATTCTCTCAGCGACCCCATTCTGTTCAGGTGTGTATTTAACTGTTCTGTGTCTTGTTATCCCTTTTTGTTTACAAAAGTTGTCAAATTCGAAATTACAGAATTCAAGCCCATTATCAGTTCTCAATGTTTTAAGTTTCTTGTCTAACTGATTCTCAACAGACTTAAGCCAAATTCTAAATTTCCCAAAAGTTTCCGACTTAGCCTTCAAAGGATAAATCCAAACCTTTCTTGAGTAATCATCCACTAAGGATAAGAAGTACTTACTTCCACCAAACGTGGAATGCTTCTCCGGGCCCCATAGATCAGCATGGACATAGTCCAATGGTCTGCTGGTCCTATGAGAGCTAGCTTCAAAGCTCACCTTATGTGACTTACCCAAAACACAAGTTTCACAGAAGTCCAATGCTTCAATATCATCTTTTCCAAGTAATTTCTGATTACTTAAAGATTTTAGCCCTTTAAACCCAATGTGACCCATTCGGTTATGCCAAAGTTCAGTTTTGTCTTTACTCACTGTAAGAAGACTAGAATCAGGTGGTGTTTCAGTTTTACCCTCCAGATAGTACAGCCCATTCCTCTTAGGTCCTTTCATAACTACCAGAGACCCCATCATAATTTTCAGAATTTTATTTCCAGATTTGAAAGTATAACCCTCATCTTCAAGAGTGCCTAAGGAAATGAGGTTCCTCTTCAAATTAGGGATATACCTAACATTTCTAAGTTGTCTGACAGCCCCATCATACATCCTGATGGCTATGTCACCAATCCTAACCACATTCTGAGAATTATTGTCCCCCATGTAAACTTTCTTAGATTCAGTCTCTCTGTAGTTATAGAACCAAGACCTTTCAGGGCACATGTGAAAGGTGCACCCTGTGTCTAGGATCCAATTTTTGTCAAATTCTTCCTCAGACACATTAAGGACATGTAAACTATCAAACTCAGAAACAACAACAGCATTGTTTTGTTCATTGTTGTTTAAGTCTCTTTGTTTCTTTTTCCAGTCAAAACAGTCTCTCTTGAAATGTCCTAACTTTCCACAGTTATAACATTTCTTACCACTTTTGTCTTTTGATTTGGATCTCATTTTCGATTTTCCCCTTCCCTTTTTGTTCTGAAAGTTAAATTCTTTCTTTTCTGGTCTTCCCCTAATAAATAGGCTTTCCTCTTTCGGATTAGTTCTGTTCTCTCTTTTTAGTTCCAATTCTCTCGATTTTAAAGCATCTATAACAATGGCTTGTGAAAGAGCATCTCTACCATATTTTATGGCATTTCTGATTTCTTTATAAGATTCGGGCAATGAGTTTAACAATATGACAGCTAAATCCTCATCATCAAATTTCTTATCATTGTGAGCCAGACTCTTAACAATTATGCTATAATCATTCAAATTCCCTTCAACATCCTTCCCCGGGTCCATCTTAAAACTAAACAGTTTCTCTAACAGATATATCTTGTTAGGCAAAGTCTTAGTCAAGAATAAAGCATCTAAAGCAGTCCATAAAGTTCTAGCATCTTTAGCATGATCAAGTTGTCTAACAACATTATCAGATAAGTGCAAAATTATAGAACTATATGCAATTTCATTCATTTCTTCAATCTCATCAGGTTTAGCTTTTAACTCATCAGAATATTTATCAGGATCATCGAGAGCTTTAGCAACTCTCTGTTGGACCAAAATGGCCCTCATTTTCTGTTTCCAAATTGAGTAGTCCCCCTTTCCATCGAATTGCGATAATTCGACCCTCGAACCCATTCCAGATTCTGTAAAAGAGTGGCTCGTACTCATAGACACAACAGAAAAGGTTTTGAAAAAATCTTTTCCAAATTCAAATATAAGGTTGAAAACACAGAGTTAAAACCAATCCAATCACGAAATCTCAATGTGATGTGTGTGCAGGTGTGATCCAAACTTAGGCAATGCACATGTATATAATGCAAATAAACATGCTTTTCAGGTTACAAATTAATCACAAGAATTCAATCAACAGAATTCACAAATAGGCAACCAAGCAATCATGCATAAATGGTAAGGATACCAAACCTAACCCAAAGGAGAGTTTGGAATAATCTTACCAAACCACTGTTGAAAAACAGTAACAATATACCACCGATTCCTCAATCGAGCCAGCCAGCCAAAGTTCACCAAATCACCAATCCAGTCAACAACATGCACAACACACAAAATACGAGAAATTAGTGTCGAAATCTGAAAAACAATATGCCCAAAAAAGTAAAACCCTAATCAGTAGATTTAATGAAGGATGCAGTCAAACCCTAGATCAAAAAATCTAGCTCTGATACCAGTTTTGTTGGGGAAGATCACAGATTTATAACAATCATTTGCTCACAATATCCACAATGCACAGATTACCATATTCAATGCTTCAATAATCTAAAATTACAAGATAATACTGGCTATATTTTCCAATCAAAACCAGAGCTTAAACATTGCATAAATATATCATAGAAATGCATAAATGAAACCATGGACAGAACTTAGAAACCGGAGTGCAACTTCCCTGTCTTCACTGGCTGAAATGGTCGAATATTTTAGGCTCAGGAACAGCCTTCCATGCCATGCAAATCACCGTCCATAGAGAGTGCAAGAACCAGCCAGAACCAACCCCTCACTTGACTTGGATCATCGACCAATCGGTCTACCAATAGCAGCCAAGAAATCCCTAATCAACTGACCTAAAGCCTCGAGAATAAACCAAATAACTCAACCCTATTTCAGGTCTGAGCATCACACAGGTATTCCCTTCAAGAATGGATTGTAATGGTCAATTTTGGGTACAGGCAAATATAGAGGAAGGAAGGAGAACGAACCAGCAGTGAAGTGCAAAAGAAAAGACCAACTTGGAGACAGAAAAAGGAGAAAAGTCTAGTCCATCTTTTGAAAAATGAAAGAGACGTTTATTTACCTTTCCCAAGCAACACAAAAGTCAAACAAGAAGAAATATCTCAATTAGGAATAAATCCTAGCCATAGATTTCATCCAAGGGTCAAAATTAATTTCCAAAAGTGCAACCGGGTCAAGCCCAACAAGTTATGTGAACCATTAAGCCCACATTCTTCACCTTGGTTCTCATAACACACTCTCTCGGTTGCGAATTTGCACATGGAAGAACTGTTCATCATCAGGCAGATGGCTGTGTAAAGAGTATTTAAATGAACTAATGAAATATGGAAAGCTATATCACTCCTTTAATTTCATTCATCATCTGTAGATTACAGCAAAACCTTTTCTTTCAGTTATATTGTTATCCCATTCACTTGCAATCTGGAATGACGTCTTAGGTACTGTTGGTATACTAGGTCACTTTTAAAATGCTTGTTTGTATTCTCGAAGATGGTTAACGTTGGAAATGACTTGGGGAAATCAATAATCTTGGAGATGCTAATATTATCATTTACAGGCTGCAGGTCAATTCTTCAAGGAATCAATCTGGAGCTCGTTTTGATATCTTTACAACATTTGTAGTAAAAAAAATGTCATGCCGTTCAGGCACACAAATGTTTACTACCAGCTCATCCATAGCAATATAATTGCTACCTTTTGTAGATAATATTTTTGCAAGTGATTGTAATCTTATGAATTTTATCATCTTTGCAGGGAAAATTGGTGAGAATAAAATTCCTTTAGATTGGGAAACTCGACTCAGAATTGCAGTTGGGGCAGCAAGGGGTATTGCTCACATCCATACACAAGTTGGCCAGAATCTTGTACATGGAAATGTAAAAACCTCAAACATTTTCCTTACGACTCAAGGATATGGCTGTGTTTCTGATGTCGGATTGGCAACATTGGTGAGTACAACCTCTGTGCTAGATAGTCGATCTTCAGGGTATCGTGCCCCAGAAGTCACAGACACAAAGAAATTGTCCCAAGCTTCTGATGTCTACAGCTTTGGAGTAGTGCTTCTAGAACTTCTTACTGGTAAGCCATCTATACTTTCTGAAGATAATGAAAAGGATATTCAGCTAGTCCGGTGGGTTGCTTCTGTTATTCGTGAGGATTGGACTGCCGAAGTGTTTGATATAGAGTTGTTGAGGTATCCCGATATGGAGGAAGCAATGGTGAAGTTTTTGCAGATAGCGTTCAATTGCGTTAAAAGTGTTCCCGAGCATAGACCAAAAGCGTCAGAGGTAGTGAGGATGTTAGAAGATCCAATATATGTGTAATGCTACATGTCCATAGCCATGGCATAGGAGTGCCATGTGTCCATTATGGCACCCCTTATGGATTCGGGCAGGCACCCTCCCCCCTATATGTGTCCATTATGGCACCCCATATGGATAATGTTATTTCGCTAACTATTAAAATAACGAGTTCTTTGAGATACTCATATCTTGTTATATATTTGTTCTCGGTACTTCAATACTAAATAGGAGCATGTTTGGGAAGTATTTATAAATTGATTAAATTATAAATAGATAGAAATGAGAGTGGATAAGTGGGTAGTATTTTGGAACCTCGAAATATGAAAATCTTGATTGTTTATAAATAATTTATGAAGATGAGCCAAACATATACTCTTGTCGCATACCAAACATAGACTCAAAATTTCATAATTAATTAATCAAATTATATTAAGGTAATATCAAGATAATGGAATTTGTCCTTACATTTATCTAATACAAATCAAAATTAGAATAGTATGATGCTCAATTAGATTTTTCTGCTGTTTGTGTTGAGCCAAATACTTTTGTAAGAAGAAATTTCACCCCTACTCGCATAATTAGTTTATGTTGGTTATTCAATCAGTTCACATTTTGATCACTCAATTTACATTTTCGTCTTAATTTATTCATTGCAACTGTAAATAGTCTGTTCCACAAGTCTAACATTAATCAATAGATTATGACTTGTTTAAAATGGAAATTACATAATTCCAGGTGTTTAAAGATTACAATGGCTGAAGTTTTATAATTCAAAAATCAGGTATCAATATAATAATTAAACATTAAATATTTTACCCTAATAATTCCAAACCATTTCTCGAGCTTCTCTCTCACTGTACTCTCTCCGTTCTCTCTCTACTCCCTAGTCGGCCATATCTCGAGCTTCTCTCTCTCTGTACTTTCTCCCTTCTCTCTCTACTCCCTAGCCGGCGTTGCTGCAAGAATGGTGCCATCTACAAGAAGTCCTCTGGTGATTCTGCTAGCCACTGCCTGGTCGAGGAGGTGGATTGGGGGCTGATTCCACAAGAAGTTCTCCGACGATTCCGTCGCTACAAGAAAGGTCCACCGGTATGGGCTCCTCGATCTGAGCATCGCTGTGGCGAACTGTGCGCTCGCTCAATCAGATCTTAGTGGTAGGGTGTGTGTGTGGATGTGGGTGGTGTTGGTGTGGTTGTGGGTTAATTGTGTAGTGATCGTGACCGTGGTGCGGTGGATCTAGGTAGGACGGCGGTGGTGGTTGTTGGCATTGGTGATTTAGGTGGTGTTGGTGAGGTTGTGTGGTGATGGTGGTGCGGTGGATCTAGGTAGGACGGCGGTGGTGGTTGTTGGCAGTGGTGATTTTGGTGGTATTGGTGAGGTTGTGTGGTGATGGTGATACGGTGGATCTAGGTAGGACGTGTGGTGGTGGTGGTGGTAGTGGCGTGCTCGTGTTGGTAGTGGTGACTCTGGATTGGGCTGAGGGTACTGTTCTGGGTGTTTACAGTTGTTAATGGTGGTGGCGGCGACGGCGACGACGACGGTGAGGTGGTGGTGAACCATTAAATAGTTAATATGTGAGTGGTTAGTGGTGGAGGTTATTGTTCGTAGATTGGATCTAGGAGTTGGGAACTTTTTTCAGTTCGATGCCGTGGTGAGTGTGCGTGTTGTGGGTGCGGTGGTGCTGTCGGTGTGCAATGGTATTTACTTGATGTGGTGTGTGGTGGGTTGACAATGGTGGTGGCAGTCGACAGTGGTGCAGGTGGAAGATCCGGTGATTTGGTTTTCTGTGACTAAAAATATAATATGTGACTTTCAAATTCTATAATATGTGACCAATCATTTGGTTATCTGTGACCTGAAAATTATATAATATGTGACCGTGAAAAAATCTGTGACTAATTAATTTGGAAATCTGTGACTGTGTGACCTATAAATTTTGATATGTAACCAACTAATTTTGAAATATGTGATCTGTGACCAATAAATTTTGATATGTGACCAACTAATTTTGAAATATGTGACATGTGACCAATAAATTTTTTGAAATGTGACCGCCGGAATCGGAGCAGTCGCCGGAACGATCGTCGGAGAAGGGTGGTGGTCGGAACGGTGACCGGAATAGTCCCCGGATCGGTAGGGGGTGGTGAAAGTAGGGTGAGTTAATTATATTATTTAATAATTAATTAATAAAAACATTTTTAATTAATAAATAAATACCTGAATTTTACATTTTGAAACTTGACACCTGAAAAATGAATTGTGTCAAAGTTAACACCTGACTTTTGAATTCTTCCCTTGTTTAAAAAGGTTAAGCGTACAACACTAAAGAAGACTAAATTAAAATCTTATTTATATATTTTTCAGACTAAACAAGCGGGAGGCGGAGCCCTTTATGGTCCAGTGGACGTTTGGGCCCAATTCATTAATTAAAAATTTTTTTTTTGTTTTTTTTTTTTTTGTGTGTTGGGGGGGGGGGGGGGGGGAGGGGAGGAGATTAAGCTTTGTGGTTCTATTTTAAAAAGTCAATCGAGTTGTCCAAACTCATATAAATTGGTCTATGTTTTCATATTTATTCTATGCAGAATTGTATCCCTTAACATACCCTCGCAAGATGGTGACTCGTTGAGCAGATCGATCTTTAAATTCGTGTGCTCAATTTTTTGAGTATTAATCGGATCGAATATCTTGTTGGAGCTTAACGGACTCTAATACCATGTTAAGATTTGGAGTTCCATCTTAAAATGTCAACCATATTAAGAGAAGTTGTTCAAACTTTTATAAATTGGTCTATATTTTCATTTTTAATCGATATGAGATTTTATCCCTTAACAAAAACTCATATATGACCAAGTAAATAAAAATATTTCAATAAATACTAGTCTAATATTTTATAATTTATAATACTGGGTATAAAGTAAATCAAAATTACTGGTTCCATAGATTCCTCTCATTCTTTGTAATTGAAACCCAGCAATAGCCGGCCATTAATTGCAATTTCTTAGGCCATTTCCAGTGCTGCACCAAATTTTGTGTCAAATCTTGCACCAAAGTAAAATTCAACTCCAACCATTACACCAAATGAACAGTATTTAATCATTTTCTTCTATTTTTTTTTCTTCTTAGTAATTTATTTATTCAGAATATTAATTATTTATTCATTTTATAAATATATAAATTACTAAATAAATAATTATGCGAAATTAAGGAAAATATTAAATTCATTAAATAAATATATAATTAAAACAAGGTACAATTAAAACATATTGAATTACTAAATACGAAGTCAAAATATCATTCCATTTTAGCAATGACGGAATATCGTGAGGAAAACAAAATTCTATTAGAGGATTTGAATGCGATAGCAGATCCAAACCTACGTTTGTTCTTTCAAAACGAACAAAAAAGAATTGTATGAAAGAGATTTCAATAACACGATAAAGGATCTGAAAGTTCATCTGATTTGTATGGAAATTATTTTGACGATATTGGAGGATCTGGAAGCGATCTTCCAGATTACTAAATTATACATTTGTTTTTATGTATTATTATTTTTTTTAAATAGAACTCGTTTAATGTAGGTATGTGGTTATTATTAAATATTTTATGTTAACTATAAATAATTATGTTAGTTATATTTTAAATTTTTTTATTCTTATTTTAATTAATTAAGTAATTATTATTTTTAACATTTCAAATTTAATTTCAATGCAAATAATAATAATAATAATAATAATAATAATATTGAAAATTATATAACTAAAATGACACAAATACCCTCCAATCAAACTTTTGGCAAAGTAAATGAAGGGATGGTGCTCCATTGGAGGCCCTTTGCACCAAAATTTGGTGCATTTTGGTGCAAAGGGTCTTGCATTGGAGATGGCCTTAGTATTCGCTCAATTGAAAACAATGGAATTCCAAAATACAACCTTGAAAGGAAACATTGCGGGGGTTCGTTGTACTCCGAGATAACAAACGCCATTTTTTGAGTTGCTGTTGTGATCTAAAGATTCTTTTGGATATAGAATTCAAGGTAAAGACATGTGATCCGAGAAGTTAGAAACAATGATAACTTGCTAGTTATGTATAATAGAATAGTTAGTATGAATTATTATTTATCATCATTAGTTTCATATATATATATATTTTTTCTAATTCAGTTGATTTCTATTATCGTCCAATTTAATGGGTTCAATGTGTTTGATAATTTGCCTCAATTGCAAACTCTATTATTCTCTATGGATATTTTGTTTTGATTTTATCATAAAATTTCATCTCAGATCTCCATTTACAGTAATAATCGGAAGATAAACTAGTGACAGAGATGTTCAAATCATGTAAATTAGAGTGATTTGGAGATCACAAACTATCACAGAATGATGCATTACATAGAATGGTAAAGGACTAAGGAGAAGCAACTTACCCACCCAAGATGTCTTATTCAAGATCATTTAAGTATTACACTTTCATTTTTCTTAGAAAGAAAAATTCCATTCAGATTTTGAAAAATGAAAAGCATCCTTTGGATTACAGTAGTTTAATTTATCATCTTGGCTGAAATTAGAAACATTATGTCCTGCTTGCCACATTTGTAGTTTAATAATTTAAATTCTTTCTCCATTTGTACACATTGTTCTTGTTTCGTTCATTACGCGTACATTTGATGTAAGATTTTAGCACTTGTCGTCATATTTTCCAGAAGAGATTAACACGACATTGAACATGTTTGGTATGTTTAGAAAGAATAGAAATGAAAAATGACTGAATATTTGACATGAATTTCTTCTTTAATTTCAGGGGAAATTCCGATTGACATTCCTTGTAAACATTTCAATGGTTCCAAGTCTTGAGTTAATGCTTCACATTTCCGTGTTATGGTCACCCTTTCTCACTTTGGCCAAAGATGAAATTTCTCATCTATTCAATCTCTACCTCAATGAAGTTGATGAATTTCACTGTGTTATTCTTGTTATAATGTCGTGGTACGGAACACCCAATTTCAACTAAAGTAGAAATGAGAAAATTGAGGAAAAATTACGGGCAAACTGTAGAAGGATTTCATTATAGCAAAAGGATTACAACACCACTTTCTAAATACAAGAAGATGACAACAATTAATCTCTCTTGTAATAGGAGAAAAAAGTAGGAAATACCTAGGAGAAAATAATATTTTTTTCTCTCTATAATTTTATCCCTCTCTACTCACAATTATCTCTCTCTAAAAATGGCTTCTTAGTTTATTCATCCCATCCTCCTATTTATAAGGAAATATCACCGTCTTACTCATAAAATTCAATCCAAAATGTCAACAAAAACTGTTGGAAAATTTTTGCTGGAGAATGGTTGGAGAAGAGAAATTCAATTTGCCAACCTCTTTGCATTAAATGAGTTTCTTAGTCATAAAGAAAATGACTTTATGCAACATTTCTCTCACTTAAAGTCATTTTTTGTTGTAATCCCTTCTAACCTTCCTATATTTTCCATCTCCATATTGCTTACATAGGAGGATCGACACTAGATAAACTTGTCATTATTAATCCGTTTTGTTTACATATCTGCTATGTTGTCTTTTATATGAATTTTTTGTATATCCACACTTCCTTCTTCCACATTTTCACAAACGAAGTGATATTGAACTCGTATGTGCTTTGTCTTTGAATGAAATGTTAGATTCTTTGCCAGATGCAAAACGCTATCATTATCACAAAATAGAACAATCTTCTCTTATTTGTGTCTGAGCTCCTCCAGTAGCATTTGCAACTATATTGTCTCTTTTCTAGCTTGTTTAGATGCGACATATTCTGCCTCCATTGTAGAAGTAGCCACGATAGACTGCAATTTTGAAACCCAGCTTACAGCTACTCCAGCAAGAGTAAACACATAACTTGAGGTGGACTTGATCTTGTTAGGATCACCTGCATAATCTGAATCAACAGAGCCTTGACAGTAAAGTATGATTCTCCTAACATAATGCAACATTTGAGGTACTCTTAACATATTTCAGGATCCTCTTTACAACACTCCAATGCTCTTTACTAGGATTTGTCATGTATCGACTAACCATTCCCACTGATTGTGCAATGTCTAGTCTTGTACAAACCATAGCGAACACTAAGCTACCCATTGCTGATGCGTATGGTACTCGAGACATTTCCATCCTCTTTGCTTCATTGCTAGGACTCATATTTGAGGTATGAATTGGCTTACAATCCTGCAGGTTGAAGCGTCACAAGATTTTCTTCAAGTAGTTCTTCTGAGAAAGACAAATCTTCCTATTATTTCCGTCTCGGTAAATTTGCATCCCTAAAATCTTGTTTGCCGGTCCCAAGTCCTTCATTTCAAACTCCTTATCCAACTGCGCCTTTAGATCTGTAATACGATCTTTGTTGGGGTCTGCTACCAACATGTCGTCAACATACAACAATAGAATAATGAAATTACCATTACCAAATCTCTTGTAGTAAACACAGAGGTCTGAACTATGTTTGATGTTTTCCTATTATCTTCTTCGATCTTCAAGCAGACAGTTAATCCTTCCAGGTTGATTTCCTTGTATTTATGCTTGAGGTAGTTTTTGAAGTCTCTCCACATAGGAGGGAGCTTTTCGATGATGGTAGCAACTTGGAAAAATTCGCTCAATTCTATCCTCTCAGCATGAATGTTAGGTAATATAACTTGAAGTTTTTGCACTTGACTAATCACCATATTGGAATCCACCATCTTGTAGTCCAAAAATTTGTCTACTATGAACTTCTTAGTTTTGGCATCCTCAGTCTTGTATTTCTTCTCCAAAGAATCCCACAATTCCCTAGCTAAGTTCTTCAAACTATACACTCAAATCCGTTTAGGATATAATTTTTACACAGAAAGTATGAGTGCTTCTATGCATCCGAAGTAATAATCGATTCACGATTATTGTCTCCTTCCTTACCGTTGGTTTAGTCTCCTTCAGAAATTTTGCCAAGTTTCGAGTGGTAAGATAGAACAGCATCTTTTGTTGCCATCTCTTAAAGTTCACGCTTCCAAACTTTTTCAGTTTTTCCCATGAGAGGGATTGCAATATTTTGAAGTGGTATAACACTTTTCTCCCAAGATATAACGAATTTTCACTCTTTCAATTAAGAACAATCCGAGACAAGTGATTTTCACTATTTCCTTAAGATAAAATTACCCCGCAACGGTGCTCACGGTTCACAGTACTTGTCTCCTAAGATATAACGGATTCAAATTGTGGTAGTAGAAGTACTTCAAACCATAAGTTACGACGAACTTTCGACAGAGTTTTTTTTCTACAAAGAAGAAAAATGTTTTGAATGAATTTAGAAGTGATTTACAAGAGTTTTTTTGCAATGCTCGGATGCCTAACGGACGTCAAATGAGTCCTATATAGAGGAGGAGTGGTTGTGAATGAAGTATCGCACCCTAAACTCAGCAACTCTTGCCAAATGTTGCACCATTCACTGTCACTAGTGTGTCTCCATCGCCTCGCTCAAGTGATAAAAATAATGAGTTCGTCGCTAGCCAGTCTCTCGAGTGGCAGTCCACCATTAGGCGAGCGACACACTTAGGAAAATATCCGACAGTTTCCTCTATTTTCTTCTCAACTTTGGATCATAATTTTTCATTCATCCGAAATTGGTTTTGAGATTTTAAATATACTATGATGATCTACTCGATGAGTAGAACGAGTTGGTTTATTTACATTTTTAATTTCACCATTAAATCAAGTCCGAATATTTGGTCGAAATTGACACGAAAGTGTATAGTTTGTTAACAATTAAATACGAACAAATAATAAATTGAATTGGTAAAAAATTGGAAATAAAAAATAAATATTAATAATCTGCACGTAAAATTAAATAATATGATTGTGAATGATAAGAATGTAACAATAACTCAATAGCAAGTGGACTAAGGTTTACTTACTTAAATATTAGGAGAAGATATAAAATAATTGAGAATTTAAAATATAAAATAAATCTACGTAATCGTGTAAGAGTCGTGGTATAGTCATCATCATCATCATTTTCCACATGTACCTGCATTTCCCTTCTAAAAAAATCATGTAAGTTCTTGCTGCATTTTTTCTTATGATGTTGTAGGAAGTGACAGGTGTGTTTTAAAGCTTATTTTTGCTTAAAAATTTGAATTATATCTATACATTTAATTAGCGAATTTCTATTAAGTTAGTGTACATATTATTATTGTAGGTAAACCCCAACTTGGAGGTATGTAAATAAAAAAAAATACAATTTTTAGCCTAACTGAAGTTGGATTAGAGCAATGTAGGCTAATATTCCAATTGTACGGAATTAATAAGAAGTATCAAGGGAGCGTAAAGTGAAAAGGTGAAAGTTTTGAGAAAGTTGGGTGACTAAATTGTACTTTTTGAAACTTGAAAATGGACCAATTTCAAATTATTATTGAGGTTCGGTGATCAGCATTGAAGCATTTAAAAGTTTTGAGATCAGTATTGAAGATTAGGACCAAAAAAAGACCAAACTGGGACAAAATTATGAACTAGGGACCAGTAATAAGTTTGAAAATTAAGGTTTGACGTCAGTTTGCAAACATAATATTTATATGGAGAGTTCTAGATAAAAATTACACATCCTATCTTTTTATTTATTATTCAGGAGAGATGCGGTTGAAATGTGCCGTGAAAGTATTTTTCGTTTAAAGTACCGGAAGTGTATAGTTTGTTAACAAGTAGTAAAATAAATTTTGAGTCCAAGTATCGTTTTCATTGAAATTTACTAGTTCAAGTTCGAATTAACTTAGTCTTAACCGAAACAATAGAAATTTATGATTTTTCTATAACTAGATTGTTCCCACTAAAATTACATATGAATGCAGGACCTAACTTGATTACAATAAATGCACAATTATAATTAAATACAAATTTTATAAAAATATGATGATGAAAAATGCACTATGATCTTAAATCCCTTATATCAATCCTCTTATCCCCAAACCTTATGAATTTTACAACATGGTCGAATTATGAAGATTAATATTCATCTAATTTGTTTAATAATCTCTCTCAAATATAATTAAACTTATGACGGATGCAAATATATAAATATGGATTAAAGATTTATGAATAGATCACGTAAAGTATAGCGATATATTTCTATTTCCTATTGGACTTTACGACAATTGTGACTATGTAAAACTTATTTTCAATCTCTCGAAAGTAAAACAAGTCAAAAGATTCATACAATTACTGATCAAGTAACTATAGAGAAAATAAATCTCATCATAACTGTTCAAAACTAAAAACGTGTTTTAATATCAAAAAATAAGATTCAAACGGTTATGTTTCATAATACAAGATTCATCTTGATCCCCTATCATGATAAAGTGTGACAAAAAACTACTACAAAAGATGGAATTCATAACCCTGAGAAGAAGAAAATCAACTACTATAATTCCGTCTTCGCACTTGATCTTCAACCTGGATGAACTCTCTAATGAAGACCCCCATTTTTGCTCCAAAAAAAGGATTATTTATTTATTTATTTTTATGAATATGAGATGAATGGAATTGTATATTCATCCCCAATAACTTAGAGTTGATAAGTTATATTTATACTAGTATTCAAGGAATCCCAAAAGTCTCTAGACATCGAGCAAGTAATGGCTTAAAAAAAAAAAAGATTTTTTCTTGCTTGAGTAGAATTCTGAATGAAAAAAACAATTTCACCGCGAATGGCCTAGGCCACCAGGCACAGGCAGTTGTCCTCATACTAGTGCATATTAGTCTCTAGACCTTCCATCCATCATCAATTCATTGTTTGTAAAATTTAAGTAAAATTGAAACACTTTGACGACATAAAAAGCTTAGTAATTTTATTCAGATATTCAGATAAGTGCACAAAATGCACTTATCAAACACTATCATACTAAAACATTTGTTCGTTTTCGAACCAAACAAAACAAAATAGAACTTAGGAATAAACCATATTACTATCCTAAAAATCACAAGTAGTAGACTCAATGTTGAACTGCTTACCATATGCATCATGTTCGAATTTAAGTAACACGTTAGAAAGATCAAAACAACATCAGTAATAGATTTTTACTTATCTAATACTTGACTTAGTGTTTGTGTGTGATTAGTCAACATTGAACTCACACACGTACTAGGACACAATCAATCAAGTGTTGTTGATTCACTCATAATCCCAATCCTCTTATGGTCGGTTTTTCCTCACACCTCTCGTGCAATTCTTTTCTCTTCAATCCTGAGGTATTTCTAACATTGGTTGGTTCCTAAAAATCATTATAATGCATTTTTTCACACAAAATTATCCGAATTAGATATTTTTAAATCTAGAAGAGAGATGATAAGCCATTCTTAAAGTCACATCACCAATCTCTAGAGTTGAAGTTTCAAAATTCTTGCTAGACACCACTCGCTTTTGATAATCTAAATCTTTTTTTTGAACATTTATATTGATTGTGACACTTTTTTTCTTTTGACATCTTGTGTGCGAGACTTCTCTCTATTAAACTTTTAAAATAACTCTCGTAGCAAGTTTTAGGTCAACTCCCATGTGAGATGACCATATGGCACCAAATTTAGACACCCTAGCAAGTTTAATAACTCAAGTTATAAATGCTACGAAGAGATGTATAAGATTTATTACAATTTCGTTTGATATGAGAAATTTTCAAAGTGGTCAGTTTGCCCATTCTAGACTCCTAAACAAAATTTTAGCCAACAATAAGATCTAAGAACTCCAAACTATTAAACTTCTATGAACACAAGCACTAACCTTCCTACCCGATTTCTATAATAAGGATTTGGGGATTATATTCAAACATGGGTCAACACATCAACAATTAAATCCACATAATCAAGTCATGCTCCAACATAAGTAATGACTCAATAATGGCTATGTACTCAAATAATTAAGTCTAACATGGATATGTATTCAAGTAAAAGTATAAGATACGATGCTATCCAATTCTAACTAAATTTGTACTCAATTCAAACAAATAACTAATATCATAGGCGACAACCCGTCCAACGCTAAACTAGACACTATTTTTTTTTCAATTCTTTCAAATTGTTTAATTAAACAGTTAGACGGACTCCGATTAGCAGTTGAAAATTAAATATATATGCCAAATATCCTAATACTTACCCACTCCAAACCAAAAAAGAATATTACATTGTCCCCAATATAAAAGCAAATATAATCAAAATAAAGGAGTAAGGATTGAAAACTCCCCGAGGTAGATGTGGATAGATAAAATGATCAAGCTGGTCCGGATGGTAGATGTCATAACAACCGCCACTTTTCCTTGTTGCTAGACTTTAATTTTCTGTTTCAAGAACTCAAAATTAATATTAGTGATGGCAAATAAGGTTTAAATATTTGTAATGAATTCACTCCAAGAAGAATTATAATTTTCTAACATTTTCAAAAAATATCTAACGTAACGTGTATCCCTACAAAAATCGTATGGTTAGGAAAAGATAAGTCTTTCAAATTGTCTTGAAGAGTGAAATCTAGGTGCAACTTTAAGAATGCATATCACATCAGTGTAAACTTAATATAATGCTAGGATGTTAACGATAAGCCTAAGTAAAATGAACTTAATAAGTAAACATGCATAAATTACTAATGTAAATATTAGAGCTCAACTTTTGGCACAAGTGTGCCATGGCACTTTGAATATGGTTTTGGAGGTCTTGCTTAGTTTGCTCACTTGACTTTGTTCTATATTGCAATTTCCTCCAGATTTTAAGCTTTCCATTTTTCAAGGAGAATGCCTTTCCTTTATCATCCGTTTCGAACTCCACAATGTGCACCTCAATCTTCTCATAAGGTTTAATCACACACTCAATTTTTGAGCAAACGATAAAGTCGAGGGATTGCATGCTAATTTCCTCTTCTTTGAGTGCTACTAATTCTATTTTTGTTCGTTATAATTAATTTCTTGATATTTTCATGCTCATCTTCCTTAATTGAGGTTTTCTCGAATTCAAAGTTTGTATCCAAAACTTTTGGCAAAGAAACAATGACATCTTCATGGAAAGTTTCCTCTTCTTGTTGTATTTGCTGGAAATTCGGTGGATCTGATTCCCTTAATTGATGTTCAATAATAATTGGAGGAAGAAATAATCCTACAAACAAATCACATACTTCAGATTTTGGTGAGCGAAATAATACAACATGCAAGTCACCCAAGTCAATTTCATCAAGTTTATATTCCGCTTTTATATCTCGTAGTTGTGTCCTATAATGAAATCTCCCACAAGCATATCCCCTCATGAGTTTCTTGAGCTGTCAATTATCGTTGTCTTATGATTAAATCACATACGAGCATTTTGCTTAAGTCAACCATAGTAATATGTTATACTGAAAAAGAGAAGGAAAAAAAAAAACCAAAATAGGAAAAAATAAAAAATAAAAATACAAGGCTACAGGTAGAAGATCGAATTAGTGCTAAAATAAATTGAACCTAAACTAAGTAACAATCATCGGCAATAACACCAAAAACTTGTTATGAAAATATTCTTCGTTTAAAATATCGCAAGCTTAAGATTCGTTAACAAGTAGTCAAATATATTTTGAGTTCAAATATTGTTCCTATAGAGATATACTAGTTCAAATTCGAATTAACTTAGCCTTAACCGAAATAATAGAAATTCTTAATTTTTTTTATAACTAGATTGTACCTACTTAAATCACGTATGAATGCAGGACCTAACTTAAATAAAATAAATGCAAGATTGAAGCTTAATGCAAAATTTATAAGAATATGATGATGAAAAGCATGCTATAATTCCAAAGCTCCTTATATCAATCCCCTTAATTCCAAATTTTATGAATTCGACAACACGGTCCAATTATGAAGATCAATATTCCTAATATGTTTAACAATTTCTCTCGAGTAGAATTAAATCTATTTTTATGTGTGACCCAACTATATTTCTATGACGGATGTAAATATATAAAAATGCATTTAAGATTTATGAATACTTAAAGATCACGTAAAGTATAGTTGTATATTTCTATCCCCTATTGGACATTACAACAATTATGACTATGTCTAATTTATTTTCAATCTCTCCAAAGTAAAACAAGTCACAAGATTTATACAATTAATGATCAAGTAATAGTAGAGAAAATAAATCTCATCATAATTGTTCAAAACTAAAAATGTTTTTTAATATCAAAAAATAAGATTCAAATATTAAAGTTTCATAATATAAG
Organism: Fraxinus excelsior; assembly: GCA_019097785.1. Classification (NCBI taxonomy): domain Eukaryota; kingdom Viridiplantae; phylum Streptophyta; class Magnoliopsida; order Lamiales; family Oleaceae; genus Fraxinus; species Fraxinus excelsior. The sequence continues at coordinate 23,768,840 of CM032629.1, read as the reverse complement.
GTTCATCTTGATCCTAACACAAAAATAACCTACCCTAACATGTTAAAGAGACAAAAACTATTACAAAAGATGTAATTCATAACCTGAAGAAAAAGAAAATCGAATAGTATAACTCCATCTTCGCATTTGATCTTCAACCCTGATGAACTCTCCAATGAAGATCCTCCTTTTTGCTCCAAAAAGATGAATTTCATTTTTTTTTTTTTATGAATATGAGGTGAATGGAATTGTATATTCATCCCCAATATTAGACTTCATAAGTTGTATTTATACTATTATTCAAGGAGTCCCAAAAGTCTCTAAAAATCATGCAAATAATGGCCTAAAAGGAAGTTTCCTTGTTTGAATAGAATTCGAAATGAAAAATAAATTTTGGCCGCGAATGACCTAGACAAGTCCCCAGTTGAAAACCAGGCAGTTGACTGGTCCATATAATTGGGCAAGTGCCTAGTTATAATGACTTCTCAAAATTCGCATTTTGGTCCTCTTCTTCATTCTTTCCTCAATTTGGATCAATTACTTTAAATTATTTCTATTTTGGTCCTTCAACTTCTTCTCATGTGCACATGAGTCTCCAAACCTTCCGTTCATCATCAATTCATTCTTCTTTCTTTTCCAGTTGATTATGAATGGATACAAAACTGAAATAGGATAAAATTAATCCAAGTTAAGTAAAATTTGACACTTTGACGATATAAAATTTTAGTAATTTGACTCAAATAAGTGAACAAAACGTAGCAAACTTGAAAACATAATTTTATTAGTAAGTAATTTGATAACCACAAGCTCCATTTACCCAACATAGAAAAAGTAAAAAATTAAGGTTGTGTTCGATTGCCACAATTTTCCATGGAACTAGAAAAATGAATTCCATTTTCTTGGTTTTGGCTTGCTTGATTGCCACAATTTTCTACATATAACACCCCCCCCCCCCCCATTTTCCTCAATTTTCTAGGTGTTGCTGCAATTTTTTTATTTTTATTTTTTTGGCAATGAAAACAAATTTCATAATCAGTTGTAAAAAAATTTCACTTTAATGGACAATTTCTATATAAAACAAAGCCAAACAAATACTAAACTTTGAAAACAAAATTGATTTTTTTAGGATTTTTTTTTTTTGGCAATGGAAACAAATTTTATAACCAATTGTGGAAAAAATTATCACTTTAATGGATAATTTTCATGTAAAATAAAGTCAAACGAACACAAAATTTAGAAATTTTCGGATAGAAAATTATACCAATCAAACACACTAAATTAACAATTACCTGCAAAACAATTTCTGGACAATTATTTTCCCTGGAATTCATTTTCTTTCCACCTATTTTCCACCCTTGCAATCAAACGGATCCTAAGTTTTTAAAAGTTCAATAATATCACACATGGACAAATTGGGTTACTATTCTACCAAAGAATTCAACCACACGGTGCAGTTTCGACTTTAATTTAGGGGGTTTCATTTAAAAAGGTTTGTCAAAGAAGAAATTAGTTTATAAAGACCAACATCTATCTTTTTTTAGTTAGACAGCCTAAACAAACAAACAAAATGGAAAATAGAATTTGTAAATTACTAAAATGTCCTTGGTAAAAAAAGGCATTAATTGCCCTAATTCTCCTTTAGTTCTAATTAAATTTTAGCTTTCATTTCTTCTACAACCGGATTCGACATCTTCTATGAATCCTTTTCATTATCTTACCATCATCTTCTCTACTTCATTAAACCATAAAATCTACATCTTCATTCCCTTGAGCTGTTATTTGGTTGAAGTGGTAATCAAAGCTTATAACATTCTTATTGAGCATTTGGAGAACAAGATAAGATATTGTTAATTTTCTATATTTGGACTTCTTTCTTTTTCCATTTTTCTAAATAATTTCTTCATGTAGTTGTATGTGTATTTATGATGTTCATTTGACAATAATGATTTTGAATTCATTTTCTCAATGGATTAGAGCTTTGATATGGGTTGCTTCCCAACCTATTTTTTTTTTCTATTAGTTGAAGTGAAATGTACGTTGATAAAGACATGTTTATTTTATTGTGAAATATAGATTTGATTTTCTGCTATATAAAACAACTTACATATCGTTTTTTACGATCCATCACGAAATACATATCGTTATCAGTATTGTACTAAAATTTGATATTTGATGAAACTTTAAAATTTTTATGTTAAATTGCAATTATGGATACAATAAATATGATATGGATATTAGTAACAGTCAATTGAAGGTGCACGAAAATGAGAATATAGAGGGAATGTCAAAGGGAAAACAACACATATTCTTGTTTTGAAAACAGTTTATTGTATGAACTTGTATGATAAAGTCAAAAAGATGTTGAAAATTGGTACAATGCTATACAAAGTGGAGATGTGAACTCTTGTCCATATAATGTCCAAGGCTTCAAATATAAGAAAACCGGCCATGTTCGATCCATTTGTACAAGCGAAATTGGTAGTAAAACTTAAATGTTGTAATATTGTCGTGACTTGTAGTACTTACTGGAAGCACAAAATGATTTATTAGATTTTGTATTTTTTATGCTTTTATCGCTTTTGTGCTATTGGAACAAAATTAAAGTCATTTTACGTTGTTGTGTTTATTTTTTTCTCATTATAGACAAACAATTTTTATATCGTTATAGTATGAAAAATGCATTAATTCACATAATGACATTGAAATTGTTCTTGATACACAAAAAGATATTGATTTCGTTGCAATGGACTATTTACTCTCGGATGGTAAACAACTGAGAGGCGCACACGCCAACCAAATTTTCTATAGGTTAACGTTTCAGTCCCCAAACTTTCATCCTTCGTTCAATAGAGACCTTTTCTCATACAATTTTCAAAAAGCGACAACAAATCATAAGTATCAAAGTCACGAAATAACATAACAGTGCAAATTTGGCGATATTGAAATCTTTTCATTTCAAATCATAACTAAAACGACATATATATATTTTTATTTAATATGTAATACATAACGACATTCATAATGTTTCAGTACAATTTTGACGACATTGATATCGTTTGAGTTCAAATCATAATAATTTTTATCCAAAACGATATATGTGAAAAAATGATATCTATGTCATGTAGTTATGATTTGAATTGGAATGATTTCAAACTCGTCAAATTTGTATCAAAACGATATGGACGTTATATTATTTCGTGGGCTTGACATATAACGATATCATTATCATTCAGTATAATTTTGATGACATTGATATCATTTTATTTTAAGTCATAACTAAAACGATAATTATATGGTTTTTGCTAAAAACAATGATTCGACCGTTTATGACCACCCGACATGTGACATATATAGGATGTCGAAATAGGTCATTAGGTATGATCGATCTCACTCAAAAGAAAGTATGGGAACATTTGTGTTCCCATAATTATATACCATACTTGAACTATTTCAACAAAAGAAAATATTTTTGCTCGCTCTTTCTAAGCCATTTGAGTGGTATCAACCCACTTGATGACTTCTTTCGATCGTCCTACGTATGTTGAAGACATGCAGGTGGCTGTAGACAGTCAAATCATTTTTTTAGCCAGAACGATATAATTATCATTTTATATGAAAGCAAACGATATTTATGTCATTGTAGTTATGGTTTGAATTGAAACGATCTCAAAGTTGTCAAATTTATACTAAAACGATATGGATGTCGTTATGTTATTTCATGAATTTGATACATAAAGATATATTTATCTTTTTAATACAATTTTGACAACATTGATATTATTTCAGTTTAAATCATAATTGAAACGACATATATATCGTTTTAGTTTATATAAAACGATAATTATATCGTTTCTGTTAAAAACGATGATTCGACTATCCACGGCCACCGACCATGCCTCCGACGTACGTAGGATGGTTGAAGGAGGTCATCAAATGGGTAAATACCGCACAAACAACTTAAAACAGAGCGAATAGAGATACTTTCTTTCTATCTAAATAGTTTGAAGGTGCTAGATAATTATGAGAACAAAAATGTTCCCAGAGTTTCTTTTGAGTAAGATCGAACCCACTCGATAACCTCTTTCGATTATTCTGTACATTTCGGATACATGATCGACGACCGTGGATGGTTGAATCCCTTCGTAGTCAAAACAATATAATTGTCATTTTATATGACAAGAAACTATTTCAATGTCGTTTTAGTTATCATTTGAATTGGAACGATCTCAATCTTGTAAAATTTGTATTGAAACAACATGTATATCATTATTTTGTTCTGTATGTTTGATACATAATGATATCAATATCATTATGTAATAAACTAAACAATATCAATGTTGTTGTAGTTATGATTTGAACTAGAACGATGTCATTGTCGTTCTATATGAAAACAAATGATATGTATATCATTTTAGTTATGATTTTAACTGAAACGAGTTCAAACTCGTCAAATTTGTATCGAAACAATATGAATGTCGTTATGTTATTTCGTGAGTTTGACACATTACGATATCATGTTGTTCTATATGAAAGAAACAATATTTATGTTTTTTAGTTACGATTTTAACTGAAGCGCGTTTAGTGTCGTTACACATGAAAAGAAATGGTATCTATGTTATTTTAGTTATGATTTTGATTGAAAGGAGTTCAATGTCATTACGCATAAAAAGAAAAGATATCTATGTCATTTTATAACTTAAACGACTTCAATCTCGTTAATATATATATCGTAAAAAAATGTACTGAAATGATATGGATGTTGTTTTCTTATTTCATGGCTTTTGAGAATAAAACGTACAATTTAGAAAGTGTAAGGACTTGATGTACAATTTATTGAGGCCTCATTGAAAAGAAAGTTAAAATTCAACGACTAAATTGTGCAAGATGTATGTGGAAGGATCGTGCTACAATTACTTGGAGGACTAAATTGAAAAGAAAATAAAAGTCATCTAGACACACACCTAATCCTATGGATGGCGCACACTTGGGCAACTGTTGAAAATAACCAATTACAGTGGGCGCACACCTTATAGCTTATACTGGGTGTACGCCCTATTTGAAGAATGACTTCGATGTCGTTATGTATAGTCATAATGACTTCTATGTCGCTATGAAAATCAGTGAAGTAGTGTGTATTTGATACTGAAACGATATCTAAATTGTTTTGTATTACAGGAGTGATTTCAATATCGTTATGTTAATTAGTGCAATTTTCGCATTGGAACTACGTCTACATCGTTTTTGTGTCTCAGGAACGATTTCAATGTCATTATTTGAATGAGCACATTTTTATATTAGAACGACATCAACTACATTGTATCACAGGAACGAAGTGTATATTGTTACATAAATATGCACAATATCAACATTGTGGACATCTACAGTATGTAAACTTGAAATGACCGCTTGTAGCCTTCCCTCAAATTTTTCCATTTTCGATTCTCAATAAATCTATTATGTTGAGCTCATAAGGCATCGGTGGTAATTGAGATGTATTAAGAGAGTTTTGGTGGAATGCAATATGTAGCTCGGCATCATGCTCAACCTCATCTCCATCGGATAGTGTGAAGCATTCTCATCTTCCACGATTGGTGTCCACTCTTTCCAATAAACCTCTTTGAGTTCGGCTTTAGCGGGAATCAATGTAGAATTAACTTCCAACTGCAAATATTAAATCGTGCAAATCATTGGTCATTCGATAAGCTAATTCCACAATTTTTCCCCACTAAACTTCAAAAAAAATGCAATTTACCTCTTTCGATTCCAACATGTTATCAATGGCAACAAAAGCTAACCTCTTCTACATTTCCCAATCGATCATTCTTGGAATTGGATCCCAATATCTCATAGAAAACTTCATTCTCAAAGTTGGAATCGCTTTGAATGCCCAAATCTATTGTAAAGCAAACATTATTATCTCACAACACAAATTTATCTATAAAAAATAGTACAAGTCAAGTGTATTGTTCATACCATTACAGCGAGAGGATGGCCGTACAACGAATATCGACCTCAAAACTCATTCAAGTTAAAAACCTATTGCTCTCACTTGTTATATGTAGACATAATTAGCAATATACTAAATTTGACAATAAAACATTAATTTTCAACAAATTTTAGGGACAATAAAGCAGATACACCAATTACAAATATTAGAGACATGTAGTAATTAAATTACAAATAGACATAAGATTTTCAATAAATTCATTTTTCCCTTTATAGATACAAATAACAGTATATATATGAAACATACAAAACCACATATGTAACCCCCAAGAAATCATTATAGAATTCAATAAAATGAATCTGTTAAACACCAAGTGATGAACCAAAACTCTAAAACCACCAGGCCCCAATATGAATTTCCTATGCAAATATTTCAAAAAGAAGTTGAATAAAAGCAAAATAAATGACATTTATAGCAAAAAATGTAATCTTGAATAGAATCTCATAGAATTCAGATAAATAAACTTAAAAACTCAATAGAGAGACAAGAAGAAAAATATGTACAAATGAAATTAAACACAGTTTGAACACTATACAGAGAACTCGTCACTACACAAAAAATGGTCTTTTGCAACATTAAAAAGGTAACATTTGTCAACAAATGTTGCCAAAAGGGTCTTTTGACAACATTTTAGTAAGTAAATGTTGCCATTTGTTAATATGAATGAGTTTTGGAAACATTTTTTTAGAAAAATGTTGCGGTAGACACCTTTAGCAACGTTTATTGAGTGTTGCGGAAAGTTTTATTTTTAACAACGTTTATCAAATATTGTGAAATGTAAGACTTTTCGCAACGTTTGGTGAATATTGTTAAATGTGACTTTTAGCAACGTTTGATAAACGTTGCGAAATGTGACTTTTCGCAACATTTGGTGAACGTTGCAAAAGTTCACTTTTGGCAACATTTTATGGACGTTACGAAAAATTTTGTACTTTGTTTCCAAATTAAATTATATAAGAAAGCCAAAAATAAAAATAAAAATGCAAACCCTAATAAATTGTGGGTCTCCTTACATTTAATTCCCGAATTTCTACAATTCCCACAACAATTCTTCTTGCCACCAGTTATGGACCCAATTTCCAGCTTATTTCGGCCACCAAAATCGTCGGATATCACTATCTACTTAATCTCCTCAATATCCTCTACAATTTCCACCCAACAACTCCCCATATCATCCACTTATACACTTGAAATCATGCATCAAAACCAGCAAATCGAAATTATGCAACCTATCAGGAATCTTTCCTTCGACCATCGTCATGATCGCGGACCTCCACAAACTATTTGCCCAAGTCCAGGCGACCCAAAATATGGCCCCAATTCACTTCAAACAACACATCATCAAAATGAATTAATTCAAGCCAGTCACGAGCTCTTCTCTGCGTAGTTCGAAGAATTTCGATTCCAGTACGCGTCTGGCCAACCTAGGGTTGCGGACCTACTAATGGGTCAGACCCAATTACACCCAGAACATGTTCAATTTTTCTTTGAAGAATTTGTAACGTTGATGTCACGTTTGCTTGAAAGTCCCCAAGATGGTGTCTATATTCCAACCTCGCTCTCGCCATTTCTGACCATGCTGAGTATTTGAAATGATGATGGCTCTACTTGTGGATTAACTAAATAGAAGTTCCCACTAAGTCCTTGAAAAGTAATCTCAGACAATTCTTTGAGAAGTTTTGGACCTGTTTTTGACATTACAGGAGTAAAAATGTCTGCAGGAGAATTGATGGCAGTAGTATTTTATAACGAATTTGGCTCTCTAAAATTAACTCTATAATGACCCGACCTTGCACCAAAGCCATTATCATATCGTACGTACTGTCAATTGGTACCAGACGTACGATATAATAATGGCTCCGGCGCAAGGTCGGGTCGTTACAAACTCTCTCCATAGCCATAGCTAATGATCATAAAGTGTCATAAGCCCATAGACCAAAAAATGCTTAATTCTGCTTGTAAAATGCTAGGATTGTCCTTGGGAAACTTTTGCTTCCACCTATTAGCAAAAAACCTGAGTTTTCTGGATCTTGGAATCCCGTAGTTTTACGCCCAGCACTCCTTGTATACTATCCACAACATGAGATTCATAGTTAATTAGATTACAAGTGAATTAGATACAAGAAATTTGATGTATATTGATTTACCAAGGATAGTGTTAGTGAAATTCATATGTTTTGCTGGTCAAACTCAACTTGATATTGCTAAATCAGCTAGATAGAAATTGAGTTTGATTGAATATTATGAATGTGCAGGCTGGTCAAGTTTATGGAGTTTTCCTTTCTGATACACTGTTAACCAAGCCTGGTATCTTCTCTGAGCAAAGACCTTGTGGGAAAAGACTCCTGAAAGAAATGGTTTGAGGTTTGTTTTCTCTTTTTGTTAAGTTTAGTGAATTTGTTGTAAGACCTGGCAACATTATTTGTTTATTAGATGATCAAGCATGCTCCACTTATTTGTTACATATATGTGAATATACAATGCAGTTTAACAAGGAACATTCATTTAATATGGTAGATGTTCTTTTTGTTAAAAGATCCTGGAAACTTGAAAGAAGACTTGTGTGTTTCTTTGGAATTTCTAATTTTAATGCGAAGTGAAGGAGACATACTATCTTTGATCAGACGTGGAATTTGTTTTTGTTTTTTGTTTGATTTATATTGGCTTGATAAGTCTTAGTTGGGAAAGCCATAGACTTTTCACTAAAACCAAGTACTTGTTGGACATACTAAAAAGTCTCACTAATTATTGAAAGGAGTATGAATATGTAGGGAGATACTTTTATATATAGTTCTTTTCCCCTATATAAGATTACTATGACACATTTGTGCTTCTATTCAGGGTTTATCACAACAACATAAAAGATTACGTTCATTGGCCAACCATGCTCCACATGGAAGAAATCTCTTTTCAAAGTTCTAATCAGAAACAATGATCCATTATTGAGAGCAACATGGTTTATTAAAGTAACCTATCTTAATTAGTTATCGATTTGTTTTCAAGAAAACAAGCACAATGCTTTTCTTAACTGTTGGCTATTCTCAATATTTAGTGTATTATGGTTTAATCGTATAGGTTCACCTAGCTATTCCAGCTCGTCGTCAAGGGTGCACGACAAAACTCAATTTTCGAGGTCAGAGCCGTGGACAAAAGATATTATTGATTACTTGTAATATCTCTTGGATGAATTTGTTACAAGAAACAATTATCGTTCAAGAGAGAAGACAGCTTGAGATTGCACTTAAGCTTTTGTTTTGAGAGATGAAAATTTGATGTTCTTTAGTTAGATTATTTTTGGATATTGTACTTAGCATATTGTATTGAATCTCATTCACTATTTTTGAGTAGGCAAATGACGTTAGCATTTTGATTTGTAATTATTATAGGTTTGTTGGAAATCAAATAAATTAATTATGCAAAAAAAATTTAAATTATATGGCAACGTTTAAAAAACGTTGTGAAAGAGTTAACATCAACGTTTTTTAAAACGTTGCCAAAAGGATACGACAACGCTTAACAAACGTTGCCAAAAAGATACGGCAACGTTTAAAAGACGTTGCCAAAAGTTTTTGACAACGTTTTTGTATCTTTTTGGTAACGTTTAAAAAACATTGTCGTATCTCACTACTCTACGCAACGTCTCGATTTGCAACACACGTCCAAAAGTTGTCGTAGGCCTACGACAACGTTTTTTGAACGTTACCTAGGCTATTTTTGTTGTAGTGCATTGCAAGTTTGAAAACTTACATTGACTTGCTTGTCGCTTTTTTTGGAAACACAATAAATGGATTCGAACCTATTGACAGATAAAACTATTAATTTTAAAACTCTACACAATCTTCGACCTAAAAAAGAAGGAGAAATATTATTTTTGAGTTAAATGAGAAGTGTGTGTGAATTTGAAGGAGAAAAAGATTAATTTTGTAATTTTGAATTTGGGAAAGAAATGTTTCCGTTAGTGAATGAAGGGAAAAGTTAAAATCCTTCATTTATTTGGTTAGGTAAGAGAATGGTAAAGTGGACTTTTCAGACTTTAAAATAATTAATTTTTTTTTTTATTTAAAAAAAATAAAATTGGTGAAGGACGTTCGAAATAACATGGAGGGATGACTATCCCAACTAATTCCCCCCTTTATTTATCACAAAAATATACCTATTAACCCAGATTTAGCCCAAAATGGCAAAATACATTTATACTTTTGACTCAGATTCAGAACGCCATTGTTATACTGCTCATATGCAAAATTTCCTTTATCTCTTCTAACTTCGTTGCTGGAAAGAGTGGTACATATAGAAAGAAAAGGTAACATATCACCTGGCATTCTTATTTCTGGTGATGTTTCACTATCTCACACACACACACACACACACACACACACACATAAAAGAATTATATTTCATTCAGTTTTTTTTGTTTGATTTTGTTTTAGTAATTTTCAGTTTTCCATTTGATATGCACAGACAAACCCTTACTAATACAATGTGGATCTGCTCGTTTACAAATTTTCACAGACGTATTTATGTGGCTCTTGCGTGAATTAGGTCTAAGAACACGAGAAAAATGCTGTGATTTCTAAGAATTCCGGTAATTAGTAATCATGACTAGCTGATTCACAAATAGAATATTGATCTTAATCAACAGATTTGTTAATTTCGAATAATATAGAAATTGACTGAGAAAAAGAATTGGAATGATACTAAACTCTTAATTTTGAGGGAAATAAATAATTACGGGAAGTGACATTGCTCTAGTTATGTCCTTTTATCTGCCAAATTCATTCCCTTATTCTTCCAAATCCATGCAATGGTCGACCATTGTTCGACCTGGCGATTGTGTAGTCGAGCGCTTGTGCCGCTGTGTGACATATGCATGTGAAAGTTACTGTTTTTGACAAAAACTGAACTAACAAGAATTTGTTTAAATACTACACTTTTGGCGTAGTGTGTGGGTGTGGATGGTAACTTGAAGAATAATTTATTTTCCGTCTTTTATTGTTCAATAATTATTTACTATGTTGGGAATTGGATTAATTTGTTTTTATTTTTCTGGTTTATGAAGCAGGAGAAGTGGTATTTGGTGGAATAGTTAGCGAAGAGAGTCAATTTTTGGAAATGGGTCATCTAAAATCTAATTTATATAGGGATTTGGAACCAGTTAGGTCGGATGATAAACGGTTAGATAAGATTGTAAAACAGTTGGAGAAGGACACGGACATAGAGAAATCATACAAGGACTTTGTGCTGGGTCTTTTAACGAAGGAGGAAAGTTGTACTCCAAGTAAGAGAAAAAGAGAAAAATATGACTGCAATCACGAGGTGAATGACCCCCAATATGAACTTTTCTTGCAGAATCTAGAGATACACAAAATGTCTTATGTATTAAAGCATAAGAAAAACAATTCATGCATTTTCATTAGATATGAAGGATATAGTGATTTATATGAGAAGGATGGGAATGAGCTTAGCCTGGAAAAAGGGAGCATCATCAATTCAGAAACGCACTCTGACTTCAGGAAAGAACTCATGTGCATTCTTAGAAAACCATTTGATAGGGAGGAATACAACAAGCTTCAGAATGATGTCAAAATCCGTAAGGCAGCAGTTCGCCATAGGGAGTTGCGTAACGGGAGGGACAAAGAATGCTTGACAAATAAACTTGGAAAATCCTATCTTGATCTATATCCTGGTAAGTTGAAGATCTTGGAGTTTCTTTTTTGGCATTGAAATATTTCCTCACATTTGATGTTTGTCAGTTGCCATGATATGCAATGGTACTTAGAAATTAGGGCTAACCTCTTATGTTCCTGAATATCATGGCCATTCCAAGATATGATAAATTTTCTCATAGACAATTATATCTGCATTAGCTGTGAAGCACTATTCCTTATATTAGTGGTAAAACAGCTTTATTATTTGAGCACGCAAAAACAGCTTCAGTCAGCATTCCACCTATGTTCCTAGAATTATGGTGGTAGAAAAGCTCATTGGTCATTACTTTTCTGATATTGAATTGATCATTGTGTTTTTATCCAGAAAAGTTCTTCTTACATAACATCCCTTAATACTCAGAAATCAATGTTGATGAGTTGATGAGAAAATCGAACAGATTGAACTTTCATTTCTTCATAAAAATAAATAAATAAATAAATCTAGTATATATTTATTTTTTTACTCAAAAATACAAAAAGGAAAAGATAGAAGAAGGGAAGAGTTTGATCCTTGGCCTGGATTTGTGATCTGCCAATTTCCACTGACCTATAGCATAAGGTTTCTGGCTTGTCTCCTACGTGAACTTAATGAGTAAAAATGTTTGAAACAAGAGAAAATATATGGTCTACTCTAAATTTGTTTTGTCTGTCTATCATCTTCATTTTTCTTACTTTTTTGTACACCAAATCGTCTTGTTTAATGTGTGCTGCTTTGTTAAATGAAAAGCTTCATTCTGAGAGTCAACATACATTTGTTTATTTTCACTTTATTTAAATTTTTAGTCTATTGTTTTGTCTGTCTATCATCTTCATTTTTTTTTTTTCTTTTTTGTGCACCAAATCGTCTTGTTTATTGTATGCTGCTTGTTAAATCAAAAACTTCATTATGAAAGTTAACGTACATTTGTTTATTTTCACTTTATTTTAATTTTTATTCTATTGATGCATATTTTACACTTAGCTAATCTAAGATATATATCTTATTGCATGCAGATTTGAGAAAAAAGCTATTAAAATTCCATGATGATCAACCAAGGTGCTTGAACCTCTTGCGTGGGTTCTTCTTTTGGCTCCAAGTGAGTGTTACATTTTCACCTCATCTTTTGGAAACTAAATTGAATTGAACCTAGTTCGTGAAAACCCTTTTCTGACATGACATGGTGAATGTTGACAGTTAATTTTGAACTAAAGAACTTTTGTTTTATGTTGCATCAGTGTCTAACGTGGGAAGGAGCATTCAAACCGTGGAATGATCCAAAATTTCTCGCAGTGGACCAAATGCGTCCTTAGCGAAAAATCAAACAAGCAACGAAGTAATGAAAGGAAAATAGCTTAATCTTGTGGAAGGAATGCATTTTCTTTTATCTTAATCTCAAGATTATTCTGGTTCAAGACCTTACTAAGTTGAAATATATATTTGGAAGAGGAGAGTTTAGTGGATCTTATATGCATAATACTTTTGCTGGTAATGGTTACCATGAGGAGATAAATTCCCTTAATTCTGAAAGTGATTTTGAATGCCTTTTCTGCAACATGAGTTATTGCCTTTCGGTTTTTTATTGTGTTGTTTCTGATTTTATTGAGCTGTAATATATATGTTGTCCGTTGAGTACAGAAATGATTCAGATAATCATCTTCAATGGACTTCCAGCCATCATAAATTCTGCAATTGTCATGTTGTTCTTTGCTGTCTTGCTAAGAGTCTCCTTGAGACCGTGATTGTTAGGCATAGGTCTTGTGAGGTTGATCCCATGGATCTTGTCTTGTTTAAGCAGATACAACAAGAGGCAAATGAAGATCGATAACTGATGCTGACATTGGGTTCAAAGAACCATCAATGTATCCTGTTAATTCCTAACATTTACTGGTGATTTACCAAATTTTCCATGAAGGATTACAGAATACAATTCAATATAGCATAATCTTTCCCTGTCAGTATAGCTGTCATTGATTTGTATTTAATCTCTCCTTCAACAATTGCTTCTTATGTAGTATATAATACAGAACATGTTGAATTAAAATATAGATTTGAGTGATGACTTTAAAACAAAAATTGAACTTACCAACCTTATCAAAATTGGACAGAGTAACAGCAAATAACTGAATAATAAAACACCAAAGAAAACGCCAATTAATATGTCAATTAAACACCAAGAGAAATGGATGTAAAGTCGAGACAAGAGTTGAACTCTCTGTTCTTAAGTCAATTTTACTACACAACAGATAATGACAATCAACTCCCAAGATATGACTATCTTCTTGTATTTGTAGCACTCCAAAATGCAAGAACAACGAATCAAAAGAAAGGTTTGTGTACCCCTATTAATGAAAAAAAAGAAAAAGGATTTTATACAGAGTTTTGATTAAGAAAATATGAGATTTTATGTTATGATATGATTGCATATTAAAATAATGTAGTTCGACCATAACTACACTTAGAGGGGGTTGAATAGGTGTAAATGTGAAATTTATTAATTTTAATTAACTAGCAACAATTCACCAATTACTTATCTCTAGATGTTTAAGCAATCAATTCAATTATCCTATGTTTGAATACCGCATAATATTAAAGTAGTAACGAAAGCAATAAATAACGCACGATATGATCACGGAGAAACCCCAATTGGGTAAAAACTTTTTACACTTTGCTAGTCAACAATCCACTACAAACGATATTAAACTTACAGTTTGTCAGACTAGACGACATGTACTATCTGATCTCCCGATTGCAATTCCAACAGCTCTCCTAGATTCTGTGCTCATGCACCAACTCCCAACTGTAATTCCCAAAACTCTCCTGGATTGCGCTATCCTTCAACAACTTCTAACTTTGTGAAATCGTCTATCTCATGTGGATGCACGAAGAACACTACGTTCTTCAACGACTGGAACTCCAGTCACCTTCCCTTGATCTTTAGAATATTTGACAAATACGGAGGAAGTAGCAGTTTGGTATTTAGATTTAAGATATGGTGTTTTTCTCATCGCTAAGAACAATATACTTTGAAGTATGAAGGTTGAATGCTTCAGATGATGAAAAGAATACGAAAGCAATGTGTTTTCTCAATAATCAACCTTAGAAATTACGTTTTGTGGCATTTAGATATTTATAGGTAGGTTAGAGAATGAATGGGCGGGCAAAAAGCATTTAAAAAATTAATTAAAAAAGTACAGGATAACACTATCGCTTGAGCGAAGGTCTAGCGACATGTTGTCACTTGAGCGAATGTGAGGTGACAGTCTAGTGATGAAGTTTCTATTTTTGAAGCTTGAGCCAAGCCATGGCGACAGTCTAGCAAAAACTTTCGCCGTTTTTTCTTCTTTTTCATTCTCAAACCCTAGACCTAAAATATACAACTTTTACTAATTGCACACTGCTTATTGAATTTTTACAACATATCAATTCTAGTCCTTTTTGTTCACAGAATATGCAATTACATTAAATACCTAACAAACTCCTCATTTGGAATTCTGTGACAAAACTACTATCTAAGTCAGTCAATACAATATTAAAATAACATTATAGACTCAAAACAACTAACACAACTAATAACTGTTATGAGCGAATTATACATTTCATTTTTCAGTACCTATTTCCTGAAATAGATAATTCAAATACCCAGTGTAAAATGTATTTGAAACAGTATTAAGAATAAACAAGGTTCAAGCAGTTCAAGTGTAAAAGTGATTTGAGCCGTTTGTAATTCATATTGCATGTTTTCTGATTTCATATTATAAGCTAAATTAAGATATGGTATCAATGCAATCCAAAACGAAACATTGACTCTACTAAAACATCAAAAATTGAATTTAGCAAAATTGAAATTATATCAACTAATCCCTTTTGATTCAAAACTTTATCAAGTAAAATAAAACATCATGTTAATGTAAAATGCAATAAAGTGTAAGTAATGTAGTCATATTTTCTTATCTCATATTTTTTTACTGTTGTCATATTTTCATGTGTTTGTATCTACTCCCCCTTTTTGTCACAAAATGACAAGGGACCAAAAAATAACATACAATCAACTCAACAATGCATGTATTAGCAGACATAAGTATAAGCAATGAACAATAAACTTTCCCACATATTTGACCCAAGTTAGACATTGAGTAAATTGTATAGGTGACTCATATGTATAAAGTTTCAGTAATCCCCTGATAGTAGGACTCTAAACCTTAATTTTGTGATAAAAGACATGCATAATATCACTGCTAATAAAGATATTTCTCTACTTATAAAAGTCAAACCAAGTAAAACATATTAGAACCTATTCATGAAAGCTCATTTTGTAGATATTATTTCTTTTCTCCCCTTAACTTATAGCATATATTTTTTATTTCATAACTTTAAGTATGGAAGCTCATAAATATTTTTACATCTTAAGTGCATGTTCCTATCCATTAAGCGACTAAAATGACCCATGTAGCGAGCTTTAGAACGGTTAACCCAAGTCAGTTGACCCTAGGCACCATGTTATGAAAAGCCACGTATGCTTAATTGCTCAAGTCATATAGGCTTCGAAGAGGAGCATAATATATTGAGCCTTTCCTTTATTGTATTTTTATCACGGATAATCTTGAGCTTATGTCTAATAAATAAGGTCAATTCATGTTCAAAATCACCCTACTAACACATGATTGCCATCCCAAATCTCACACATGCGGTAGAGTCCCACTAATAAGATCATAGTGTGTATAGTGCAGATGATATATGAAGAGACCTATACTAAGTACTCCATACATAACATAAGTCAACAATGGAAATTATATTACAGCTTATCACGTAAACTCCATAGTGCAGATCATGTATTTTTGTTTTTGTTTTTAATTGAAAGTATGAATGCATTAAGCAAAAAAAAAAATGTCAAACACAAAAAAATAAAAATAAAAGTAAATAATGATAGCAAAGCAATGCATAAGTGTTCTTGTAGAAAACAAATAAACAAATATGATGCATGCATAAAGCAATGACACACAGTGGTAAAGTATGAGCATGCACAAAAAATTACTTAAATCAATTAGGCACACAAACTCCAATAGCCGTCCTAAGAGATTCAAATCGAAGACCATCTAATGGCTTTGTAAATAAGTCGGCTATCTGGTTTTCTATAAAGATATGCTCAAGAGTAATAACATGAGTTTCTACAATTTCTCGAATAAAATGGTGTCGTATATAATTATGTTTCGTTCGAGTGTGTTGAACATGAATTTTGAAAATATTAATAGCACTAGTGTTATCACAGAACACAGTCATCGTATCCTGCTCAATTTCGTAATCACTCAACATTTGTTTCATCCAAAGCAGTTGAGTGCAACAACTTTCTATAGCTATACACTCAGCTTCTGCTGTGGATGATGAGATACAATTTTTTTCTTACTCATCCAAGCCACAAGATTAGCACCAACATAAAAGCAACTTCCAGAAGTACTTTTTCTATCATTGACATTCTCAATCCAATCGACATCGGAATAACTAGCAAGATCTAGATTAGAGTCCCAAGAGTACACGATCTCATAATCTATAGTGTAATTGACATATATAATGATATGTCGCACGACGCTCAGGTGAGATTCCTTGGAATCAGCTTGAAAGTGCGCACAAACCCCTACATTAAAGGCCAGGTCAGTCTACTAGCAGTGAGATATAGTAAACTACCTATCATGCTCTTGTACAGTGTTTGATCAACACTTTTACCTATAGGATCATGACCTAACTTGACACTGGTTGTAGCTACTGAGAAGATAAAATAAAATAAAATCGTGTGTTTCATTTTAATATAAATTTTCTTCTATAAGTCGAAAAATAATTTGGATTGTGTTATTTCATCGCTACAACACGTCTTAAGAGTTCAAACTAATGTTTTGGTCACGATAGTAAAGTTTTGCACATTTGTTTTTTTTTTTTTAAATTTGTAAGGTATCGAATTTCTAGTAAACGACAAATTTTTATTTTGATGACACATTATTATAATCGTTGCATACATGTTTTAGTGCTTAAATTTTAAGAATTAAATAAATTGGATATCGTGCACCAAACAACTCCATATTCATCCCATCATAATTATTTTTTTCTCTCTCTCACTCACGGTTTTCCTCCACTAATGCATTCTCGATTAATTTCTTTTTTAAATTGACTTTTCATTTTTCTTCACTAAACGTACCATTTGAATCATTTACTAAATGCTATAACCTCCAAATCACTTAATGCCATTATGTTAATTATAAACAAAACATCCATTCAAATGAAAAGGGTGCCTACACATTTTTTTTTTACCCATAACCCACCATTTATATACCTATTTAATATTCCACTACCATTGTTTTAAATTCCATTTTGGTTACTACCAATTACCATCATCATTTTTTAATTTGATAAACAATAATCTCCTATAACCTCTAAGGCCCCATTTCCTTCCCCAAACTATTATACCCATACATGAAATATTTTGCTTTTCTTCCCATAGGCTAAGGCACTTTGAATCTAAATTTTTTTATAAAGATAAAGTGAAGAGAATGCTGTATTTTATTGAGCGTAGGAGGATATTCAAACTCCAAGTGTTTAAGGTAGGGGTGTTTCGGCACTTTCGTAAGTGAAGTAAAAATTATTTGTTTTTTATTTGCATTTAACGTGTTATTGTGTTACTCATGAGAGAATGGAAGCACCCTTCGGTGCTTCAAAATAGAGATACAGAGATGATTTATGACACATGCGAGGGGTTATTAAAACCTGAGAGTAAACAGGCTGATTGATCACCGATTCACTTTGTAAAATTGACGGTAACACAAATAACCGAAGTTGCATTTTCTGAAAATATATGTTTTTACCATTAATTTAAGTGTTTCCTATTGAGTATTACTTTCGATACTCAATCATACAAAATTTACAGGTTAAATGAAGGCATGACAAGGGCTTGGTATGGTGGCAAGTGCTCGGCGATTGAAATGCTTTTAACTTTCTAGTAAAATTTCCATTTGTGTAATTTTTTTTTATGAATACCCAGAAAACACTTTTAAAATTTTTAACTTTCTGCTTTGCCTAGCTTTCTATATATTGCATGTCAACTATAATTTACAAACATCGGAAAGATTACCCATGAAGTTTATTTATTGCTGGATTGAATTTCGGATTCTATTCTCCTACTTAAAAATGGTATAAATTGGGCCACAATGCATATTTTAGAGTGAAATCAATGGGGTTTGAAAGGACTATGAGTATTTTAATAGGTTTCTTTGGAATTGCTCTAAAATAGTATTTAGAGAGAAAATTATGTCCATTTTGGTAGACTACGTCGAGTTAGTTTCGAATTTTCTGTCCAGCATAGTCGAACAATATTTTCATTTTTCAAACATTATCATCGAGGCCCCAATTTTTTATA
Source organism: Fraxinus excelsior (assembly GCA_019097785.1). Lineage (NCBI taxonomy): Eukaryota > Viridiplantae > Streptophyta > Magnoliopsida > Lamiales > Oleaceae > Fraxinus > Fraxinus excelsior. Next base: position 23,749,767 of record CM032629.1, on the reverse strand, counting down.
TGATGTACGTATATGAATGTTATAGTCTCTGTTAAAATTTCAAAATTTTTAGCCGACGTTTGCTAGGCCAAACATATTTTTCTTTCCGCTACTATGCAACCGATAGTTGCTGAATTTTCTCGAGATGTTTTCCAAAATCAAATTTCACCATAATCGTGTAAATCTATGTCGACACATATATCCCATTATTATTCTTTTATATTTTAAAATCCAAAATACTTTTTAGTTACAATTTATTTTGGTTAACATTAGAGTGCCCCAATTAAAAAGATTTTTCATGTAACGCTACGAATTTCAAGCATTTTTTTTGGGGAGTTACATCTTGGTATTAGAGCATGGTTTATTTTTTGTAAACTTAAAAAAAAAATGATTTTTTTACAAGGATCCTTAGCACTATGCCTGCCATAGTTGCCCCATGCCGATTTGGAGGTAAAGAAAGTTTTATAAATATGCTTGTATCTATGTGATGAGAATGAAAAAGTTTGTTCTAGATACAAAATTTGAAATGTATGTATGAATATTAGTATATGTTGGAGTTTGAATATTTTTTTTGTAGATAATCATTATCGCACCAAGCAATTTGAGAACATGACCAAACTAAATGTTTATTTAAGTCCTAGAGAATTAACTTAAACTTATTAGATACCCATTAATTGGACTTCGAATAATTGGTATGACAAAGATGGTACGGATTAAGAAAACTTGTAGGAAGATGAGTTCATTGATGCTTCGTCGATATGAGATTGTGAAGCAATATAAAGAGTATCGGTGAAATCCATCACACAATAGGGCCAACACATTTGGGAGATATTAGTAAGGTGGATGGAGGTGAGACGACTTGGCCATATGGTCACTGGTCGTCAGGCCACTCGTCTTCTTATTGATACCTTGCTAGAAGAGTGGCCGAGGTGGCCGAATCAATCTATAATTATTTATGGAATGTTGCCATACCTACCTTGCCTCGAGAGATTGATTATGATGCTTTCATTGCAGAGCTGATCGAACAATGTGAGTTGACCGGACTTACGATTTTCGAGGACGATAGTGTACCTACTGAGATGTACATTTATGAAGATGCACCTCTACCTATTTCAGACGATGAGATGCAACCTTCTAAGAATCCTAGGGTTCATGAAGGTTGTATTAACGACAATGATGGCAATGATGAATAGAGAATGAAAATTTAGTGGATTTTATTAAGTTTAAGTGTTGTTGATGCCTAGTAGGATTTCTTTTGTTTTCCTGTTGATTTGCGCCAAACGCTCTTTTATTATTTTGTATTCCTCTTGAAGGATTATTTTGAGATAATAATACAAAACGTTGGGCTGAGAAAACAAATTTCCCTCCTTTTTTGTGCAAGTATCGTATACTTGTCTAAGTGAGAATGCAATTATCACTACAACAAAATGTACTTTTTACGGCATGCAATGCATGCCGTAAAAGCTTCTTTACGGTGTGCGGCCGCACGCCATATAAAGCCTTGCCGTAAAAAGTGGTGTACCTTTTACGGTGTGCTAAAATGCATGTCCTAAAAAGTGGGATACTTTTTACGGCTTGCAGCTGCACGCAGTAAAAGTGTAGACCACTTTTTACGGCGTGCTAAAATACATGCCGTAAATGAGTTTTACGGCATTCAGCTGCACGCCGTAAAGGGTATACCACTTTTTACGGCATGCATAAGCACGCCGTAAAATGTTTTGAAATTTGTGGCATGCTTATGCAGTTATGCACATCATAAATATCAATTTAATTTTTTAAAAAAATATTTATTTATTTATTTGATTGCCAACAAACCAATAATAATAACAAAACAAAATTAATCCCTAAATAATCAAAATTTCCATTATTTCGATAAATAGAATATTGAATAGGTTCAATACAATATATTAATGTAAAGTTCATCTCAACAATTCTCAAAAGACTACTACTTCAAAAAAAAAAAAAAGATCTAGGCTTCGTCTCTCTCAAAATTATCTAAAACAGGCAACAACGTTTCCACCACTTCACCTTGTGCATTTGTTACCAAGGCAAGTCATTCTCTCTCTGTTCTCTTCCAAAAATTGCCAAAGTCAGCACTGATTCTAAGAATCTGATCCTCTTCATATGACAGTTCTTCACATAAAGTTGCCACTTTTCTCCCGAGGTCAATTTTCTCATCTTCAATTGATTTAAATAATAGCTCTATCTCGGAAACTTTCGACTCATCATTATTTGCAAGGAATAATCTAATTTTTTACATAATGGTTCAACTAATTGACAAGTGGCCGCCCCCTATTGGGTGGGTGCATGTGGGGTTCACCTAATTGACAAGTGGCCGTCTCTTATTGGGTGGGTGCCTGTGGGCACAGGTACCCACCCAATAGGGGACGGCCACTTGTCAATTAGGTGAACCATTATGTAGAAAATTTGGTACACCAAGCATAGCCCTTGTTCGCAAATGCCTCTTTGTACAAATTGATTCATCTGCAACAACATCTGAAATGCCCTGTACATCGAATAGAAGTAGCAAATCATTTAACTAATCACAATCTCAGTACAATATAAATTCTTATGCACTAGAAGTGTATTTAGATTCAAAAGGTCAGAATACACATTTAATATAAAGTTAGTAAAAATCACATGATGAATTAACTGAGTTCATTTAGAAAGCTTTTCAAGTAGACACATGATCATTATTTTCCTGATGCTAGTGAGATAATGTATATAGTAAAATGACAAATTAAGCTTTTTTCAACACCAAGAATGTATGCTAGATATTCCTGGACACTAGCTAGTGGTTACTTCCATGAAATTATCACGACGGTCTAGTAACAGAGTTTTCAAAGACTCCATTGACTATAAAATAAAGACAATAGGATCTTCCATTAATTCAACTTTTACACCCTCACATTGGTTATAGGAGTCATCCAGAGCCAAATTAGACTGATAGAATATTCAGAAGTCAAGAATAAGCCTTTCAAAACCAAGATTGTGTTATAATTTCCTAAAGGATTGCCCAGAACCTAAGATTATACTATCAATTATATATCTTGTGAATGGAATTTCATGTATAGATAATAAATTTCACATATTTTCAAGAAAATCAAAGATGACAAACATTTAAATGGTTGTGTAATTTCATCAAACATACATCATCATGTGTAAGAAATAGAATTTCAAGAAATCTACATAAATCCCTAAACCAATTTCTTTTTCAAGAAAACCCACGAACGAAAGAGGAAAATCAAGAAAACCTCAAAATCGCCTACGTGAAAAAAGACATGATTGTTCATCATAAAAATAAATGCCCAACCCCTAAACCCCATATTCCAATGGCCATACCAGCAGCAAGGCCACAAGCGAGGCTAGAAGAAAGGTGACCATAACCATCAAACAAGTAGTATAACTGATGATGACAGCAATAATCAATCCATAAATACCCAAAACACCAGCCATAACAACTGGAACTATCGATTTCATCACCAGCTCTGATCGTATCACACCCATAGACGCTACTCTTCGTCGTTCCATATGCCGTACCCATACCTACAAAATAATTACCATAATTAGAGAAGCCTGTAATGAAATGGGTATTTTGACCATAGATCTGTAGGTTGGGATAATTACAGGAGAAAATTAAGGCAGCCGATGCACCGAGGAAGCTGAAGAATGGTGCCGTTTCATTGCCGCTGAATGTCGATGACATCTTTTCTTGTGTGGATCTGCATAGATCGAATCTGAAGATTTCTTCTTTTGCGAAAAGAGAGAGAGAAAGGAGGAGGGAGAGACCGAGAGTTGTTGGATTTAGGGACCTTAAAATACCTTCATACGGAAGCCTTTTTTACGACGTGCAAACAACTTGCATTGAAATCATTTTTTTATGGCGTACATGTGTGCACGCCGTAAAAAGTATTTTATACGACGTGTAAAAAATGCACGTCGTAAATTTCCTCTTTTTACAGCATACAAGAAATGTACGCCGTAAATACTTTATGCAATTGATCATTTACGGCACACATTTTTTGCACGCCATAAAAAGTCTCTTTTTACGGCACGCGTCAATTGCACGCCGTAAACATATTCCGTAAAAGGCTATTTTTGTTGTAGTGTATTATCGCATATAGGAATATGGTGCAAGCGAGGATGATTAGAGAGTTAATGCGGGAGATTGATGAGCTGAAACATGCCTTGGCTGCCTAAGTTACACTTCCAGCACCTCACATTTTACCAGTTCTCCAAGCACCGACCATGCCACCAACATACCCTACTTGATCGCTTATTCCGACGGTAGAACAATTTTGTAGATATTGACCCCCTATCTTTGATGGTGGGAAAGACCTTCGGGCAGCTGATGAATGTTTACATACTATTGAGAAGATCTTCCGGCATATCTCTTGCCCAGAAGATCAAAAGGTATTACATGCCAAGTTTATACTAAGTGGAAGAACATGCCATTGGTGGGAATCTTCATCGCGCACTCGCACTGAGAAGGAACAACGTAATCTAACTTGGACTTAATTCAAGATGAAGTTAACAGAAAAGTATTTTCCGCATGCTCTGTGAGACCATAAAGAGGCAGATTTCTAAGACTGGTACAGGGAGATATGAACATTTCTAAGTATGAGAGCAAGTTTGAGGAATTGTCCTTATATGCCCCATACCTTGTAAGTACCAAAACTCATGAAGGTAAAACATTATTAGAGCAGCCTACGCCTAGAGGCAGATTGTTAGTTCACATGATTTCAGGTACTGATAAAGAAAGCTCGAATAGTGACCCACTCAGGGAGAAAGTTGGTAAATCATGGACCTCGTAATGAATTCTAGATAGTTGCATACAAATATGGGTCAGACAAGGAATCATTTACCTCAAGTCCTAAGTGTAACAAGTTTCACAAAAAAGAGTGTTTGTTTGGAAAGTATATTTTCTATAAGTGTGGTCAACCCGATCATATGGTTTCCTCATGTCCATTGATTAAAAAACCCGAACACGAGAAGAAAAGAAAAGCAAGGGTGTTTTCTTTGACTCACAACAAGGCTACCCAAAATCTGAACATAATCACATTATTTTATCCATCTTTAGTATTCCAATTTACGTCTTTATTGATTCTGGTATGACTCATTCGTTCATATCTAATGTATGTCTAGCTAAGATTAATACTTCATGTAAAAAAAAGTGATAGTGTACTATAGGTTAGTATGCAATCAGGGGGGACTATTGATACAGATTAGATAGTAAATGTGGTACAAATAAATTTTGATAGATTGACTTTAGAGGTCAACTTGTATATTATAGAGATGAAAGACTTTGATATTATTTTAGGTATGGATTGGTTAGGATAAAATCGAGCTAGGATAGTATGTTTTTAGAATGAGGTAATTTTTTGAAGATCGGGAAAAGAGGAGTTCAGATTTTATGGATCGAAGATTAAAGCACTTCTTCACATCACTTTGCTTTAAAGGCTGAGAGCATGATGAGGAAACCTGATTGTCATGGGTATTTTGTCAGTCTTATTAGCACCTCATCTCAAGAGAAGTTATTACATGTTGTGCCAATAGTACGTGAGTATACTGTTGTGTTTTTTGATGATCTATCGAGTACTCCACCCGATAGACAAGTGAAATTCACGATAGATCTAGTACATGGAGCTACTCTTATATCCAAATCCCCATATCGAATGACACCAAAAGAATTACAAGAGTTGAAGATGCAGTTAGAAGAACTTCTAGACAAAGAGTTCATTAGACTGAGTGTATCTCCATATGGAGCTCCGGTACTCTTTTTAAAGAAGAAAGATGGTACAATGAGAATGTGTATCAACTATCGTGAACTAAATAAGTTAACGGTCAAGAATAAGTATCTCATTCCTATGATTGAGGATTTATTTGATTAGTTGAAGGATGCATCCATGTTCTTAAAAGTTGATTTAAGGTCAGGCTACCATCAGCTAAAGATTAAGTCAGTAGATGTACTAAAGACGACATTTAGGACTCGATATAGGCATTATGCATTTACAGTGATGCCATTTACCTGCGATGTTTATGAACTTGATTAATAGGGTGTTCTATATGTATTTGGACATGTTTTTCATCGTATTTATTGAAGACATACTGTTATACTCAAAAGATTCTCGGCAACACGAAGAACATCTGAAAATAGTTTTGGAAACACTGCATGACGAGAAGATATTTGCCAAATTCAAGAAATGTAAATTTTGACTGGACCTAGTGGGATTTCTAGGTTATATAGGTTATACGATTTCAGAACAAGGAATTGAAGTGGACCAATCTAAAGTTGAAGTTGTAACCAATTGGCCGAAACCTAAAAATGTTGGAGAAGTGAAGAGTTTTCTAGGTTTAGCCGGCTATTATCGATGATTTATAGAAAGATTTTCCAAAGATCTTGAGTCCTATGACACGATTGACTTGGAAGGGTATTAAGTTTGTAAGGTTAGAGAAATGTAAGTAGAGTTTTCAAGAGTTAAAGGATAAGCTTGTATCTGGACCAGTGTTGACTATTCCTGATGGTTCGAAAGGCTTTGTAATTTATAGTGATGCATCAAACTTGGTTTAGGATGTGTTTTGATGCAACATGGGAAAGTGATAGCTTATACTTCAAGTTAATTGAAACAATATGAACACAATTACCATACTTATGACCTCGAACTGGCAGCGATAGGCACACCTTGAAGATTTGGCGCCACTATCTATATGGGAGCAAGTGTGAGATCTACACCGATCACAAGAGTCTCAAATACTTATTCACCCAGAATGAGCTGAATATGAGACAGTGACGGTGGTTAGAATTAGTGAAAGATTATGATTGCACTATCTTGTACCACCCGGGTAAGGCTACTGCAGTCGATGATGCATTAAGAAGAAAAAAACATGGGACATTTGTTAGCACTGTATACAAGGCAGGATCATTTAATTAGAGATTTTGAGAACCTGAGAATTGAAGTATACTTCAGCACTAAGGACATGATCAATGTTAAAAAGTCTTACTGTAAAATCAACACTCAGGGATAGAATAGTAGTTGCTCAGAAAGATGGCCCATTTTTAGAAAAGATCAGGGCTGAGGTGGGAACTGAGAAGGAAAAATGATTTGAAATAGCCGAAGATAAAGCCTTGAAGGTTAAAGTCCAATCGTGCGTACCAAAGGATGAGGTATTGTTGAATAAGATTATGACTGGTGCTCATTATGCTCCTTATGTCGTATACCCATGCGAAACTAAAATGTATAAAGATTTGCGTGATATATTTTGGTGGAGAACTATGAAGGGAAAGATAGCTTTGTTTGTGTCCAAATGCATGGTTTGTCAATAGGTTAAGGCCGAACATTAAAGGCCATTGGGCCCATTGAAGACATAACTGAATGGAAATGGAAGAAGATTACAATGGATTTTGTCGTTGATTTTTCTAGATCAGAGAGAGGTCATGATGCAATCTAGGTGATTGTGGATCGATTCACAAAATCTGCTCATTTCCTACAAGTTCGGACAACTTATAATTTAGAACAGTTCACACAAATTTATGTCAGAGAGAACTTTATCTGCTCATTTCCTACTAGTTCAGACAACTTTATCTGCTCATTTCCGACTATGTCGTTTGCCATTATACTGGGATGAAGTTGGTGAAATGAGAATTTTGGGTCCAGAATTAGTTAAGAAGACTGTAGAGGCTATGCATAAAATTAGATCAAGAATTAAGATTGCACAAGATCGTCAGAAGAGCTATGCTGACAAAATGAGAAAAGAATTGAATTTTGAGGTTAGAGATAAAGTATTTCTCAAAGTGGCACCAATGAATGGAACATTACGATTTGGAAAGAAAGGAAAATTGAGACATAGATTTATCAGTCCATTTGAGATTCTTGAAAAATTGGCAATGTAGCATATCGTTTAGCCTTTCCACCCGAACTAACAGCAGTACAGAATGTGTTTCACTTTTCAATGTTAAGAAAGTATATCCCAGATCCTAGTCATGTGGTGAATGTTCAATCATTGGATATCCAGAGTGATATGTTGTACAAAGAAGCTCCTGCAATACTTTTAGAGAGAATCTCGTACTAAGAAGCTCCTGCAATAATTTTGGAGAGAAATGATCTTGTTCTGAGAAATCGAAGGATTCCATTAGTCTAAGTATAGTGGATTAAACATGGTGAGGATGAAGCTACTTGGGAAAGAGAAGAAGACGTTTTAGCCGAGTATCCTAATCTCTTAAAACAAGTTAAATTTCGAGGATGAAATTATTTTAAGTGGGGAGAGTTGTATCGACTGAGAAAATAAAATAAAATCTTGTGTTTCATTTTAAACATAATTTTTCTTGTATAAATCAAAAAATAATTTGGATTATGTTATTTCATCGCTACGACACTTCTTAATAGTTCAAACTAAAGTCTTGGTCACGATAATAAAGTTTTGCACACTTGTTTTTTTTTAAAAAAAAATTTGTAAGGTATTGAATTTCTAGTAAACAACAAATTTTTATTTTGACGATACGTTATTATAATCGTTGCAGACATGTTTTAGTGCTTAAATTTTAAGAATTAAATAAACAGGATATCGTGCACCAAACAACTCCATATTCATCCCGTCATAATTATTTTTTTCTCTCTCTCTCACTCACGGGTTTCCTCCACTAATGCATTCCCATTCAAATTTTTTTAAACGGACTTTTCATTTTTCTCCACTACACATACCATTTGAATAATTTACTAAATTCCATAACCTCCAAATCACTTAATGCCATTATGGTAATTATAAACAAAACTTCCATTTAAATGAATTTTGGATACTACCAATTACCATCATTTAATATTCCACTACCATTTTTTTAAATTCCATTTTGGATACTACCAATTACCATCATCATTTTTGCATTTGAAAAAAAATACTCTCCTACAACATCTAAGACCCCATTTCCTTCCCCAAACTATTATACCCACACATAAATTATTTTGCTCTTCTTCCCATATACTAAGGAACTTTGAATCTTAAAACTTTTCTAAAGAAGAAGTGAAGAGAACGTTGTCTTTTATTGAGCACAAGAGGATATTCAAACTCCAAGGGTTTAAGGTAAAGGTGTTTCAACACTTTTGTAAGTGAAGTAAAAATTATTTGTTTTCGATTTGCATTCAACGTGTTATTGTGTTACTCATGATAGAATAGAAGCACCCTTTGATGTTTCAAATAAGAGATCAACATATGATTTATGACACATGAAAGAGGTTATTAAAATGCGAGAGTAAATGGAGTGATTGATCACCGGTTCACTTTGCATAATTGACGGTGACCCAAGTAACCAAAGTTGTATTTATGAAAATATATGTATTGTTTACCATTTATTTAAGTGTTGCTTACTGAGTATTACTTGTAATACTCACTCCTACAAAATTTACAAGTTAAATGAAGGCATGGCAAGAGCTTGGCATGGTGGCAAGTGCTCGACGATTCAAATGATTTTAACTTTATAGTAACATCTTCATTTGTGCAATTTTTTTATGAATACCTAGACAACACTTTTAAAATGTTTAACTTTCTATTTTTCCTAGTTTTATATATATTGCATTCGACTATACTTTAGAAACGTTGGAAAGATTATGCATGAAGTTTATTTATTGCTGGATTGAATTTCAGATTTTGTTCTCCTACTTAAAAATGGTATAACTTGGGCTACGATGCATGTTTTAGGGTGAAATCAGTGGGTTTTGAAAGGACTACAAGTATTTTAATAGGCTTCTTTCGAATTACCCTATAATATTGTCTATAGAAAAAGTTATGTCAATTTTGGTAGATTGCGTCGAGTCAGTTCCATATTTTCTTTCCAGCATAGTCGAACAATATTTTCATGTTTCAAACATTATGATCAAGACCCCAATTTTTTTATATGATGTACGTATATGAATTTCATAGTTTCTATTAAAATTTCATAAGTTTTAGTTGACGTTTGCTAGGCTAAACATATTTCAAGCATTTTTTGGGGCGTTACACTGGTGCTTATGAGGGTTCTAGTGTGTTTCTTGATGTCTAGGCAAAAATGCTTGACATGAAATTTTTTCATATTTCAATTGAGATATGAATCATTCATCATTCGTTTGTTTGACTTGGAGACCAAGAAAGTAATTTAATTCTCCAATCATGTTCATCTCAAATTCTTGCTTCATGCATTCAGTGAAATCATGAGCAAGAGAATTTACAGGGGATCTAAAAATGATGTCATCAACATAGATTTGAGCTATGGTGATAGTTTTCTCAGTATGTCTAATAAATAGAGTTCAATCTGCACCACCTCTTAAGAAACCATCACTACAACAAAAATCGGCCATTTTGCAACGTTCGTGCATGTGTAACGGGCTTCAGTGTCGCCGTAGACCATAAAGATACGACAACATTTATACACCGTTGCAAATGCCAAATTCAAACGTTACCGTTTAATTTTTGCAACGTTTAGAAAACATTGTAGAAGGTCATCTACATCGTTTTTTAAATGTTCCGAAATACAAGTTTTTGCAACGTTTAAGAAACGTTGCAGATGACTTTTCGCAACATTTCGGTGAGTGTTGTCGTAATGTTTTAACAACATTTTTTAAGTGTTGTCGTTACTTTCATTTTGGACTTTTTGCAACGTTTTGAAAATGTCACCGTTACTCTTCCTTTTTGCAACATTTTGTAAATGTCACTGTTACTCTATTGCAACATTTTTAATTGTTATTGTTAATCTTCTGCAACATTTTTAAAGTGTCACCGTTACTCTTCAGCAACATTTTTTCAATGTCACCGTTCCTCTACTGCAACGTTTTTTAAATGTTGTTCTTGTTTTGTAACATTTTATGAATGTTGTCTTAAATCAATTTATAAATTATGTTCACATTTTCGTAACATTGTTTTAATGTTGCCAATTCTTTTGTCCTTAGTTTTTTGCAACATTTTATAAACATTGCTAAATGTCTTTTTTTTTTTTTTTTTTTTTTTTTTGGCAATCGTCATTTTTTTTTATATTAACCAATACATGTAAAAACATTTTTATAATAAAATACGCAAATTTAGTAAACAATACATGAGTGTACAAGAAAAATATTAATAAACATTATTCATCTACTCTAAAAAATAATAATAATTATGGCTAAGTTTATTATTCCTTGGTAGAGCACATAATAACGAGACAATAGAAAGCTAAAGCAACAGCTCACATTGATTTCACCTTAATTTGTTGCATAGAAACTACGAATGAAAGGTTAAAGTCTATCCAATATATTAGGCCAATAAAGAAGAGTAATGAAAATTTCATGTCATACATCAACTGCGTAGTGAACAAGAACTTCAAAATGATGACCATCCGCAAAACTCTTCTACAATCAAAAGTAGATCACCCTTTCCTATATTGACTTACTACCTACATCATTTTAATCGTCATTTAGCATACTATAAAAGCACCACAATATACTATAGCTAACAAAATTAACCTCCATCTTCGCAGTAGATATATAAAAAATAACAACCAAAGAAATTGATCACCTGCAAAAAAAGCAAGCCATGTAATCACCTCCGTTGCTTGAAATGCCAAATGCCCCTTTGTAACATGAAGCCAAATCAAGAGCCACCAATGGTGGAGGAAAGCAACCAGAAAAGCAAGAGCTAATAACAAATGCCAATCTGGATAAAATCTTCACAAATGCTAATAACAAGTGCTAATAACAACCAGAAATGTCCAAGAAGAGCAAGAGCTAATAACAAGTGCCAATCTTCACAAGTTTTCTAGTTCTCCCCTCCCCCCAATTAAGAGCTAATAACTAGTGCCAATCTAGATAAAATTCCAGTTCATCTTCTTCATCACTTATTGCTCCAACTTTCACTCAACTCAGTTTATCTTATTCATTATAATCCCAAAATTCCCACATCGTTTCAACCTCCAAAACTGATTAGATTAGCTTTTGTAAGGCTGCTTATCCAGTGCCTCAATCTCAAACAATAAGGTGTTCCAAAGGTTGTTAATGTGAAGACAAGACAATAAACCCATACCCTCCTAATTCTAGAATCAGGCATTAGATACTTCAACTAGCATTGCACCAACTTAAATAAAATTTCAGCCCAACTAATTTTAGTCTATACAATTGACCATTTTATGTCCCTTTAGCATTTTACACTAGTGCCACGTTTCGTTTAAAGCTTATAGAAGTTAAATTCTATCCACATATTTACCACAGATCGGACATTATTGGAAATTTTATGTTATCTATGTATGCTGATTAGTGATCGGAATAAGTAGACCAAAACTGACATAAAAAATCAAGTGAAAAGGAAAAAAACACAGAAGGCACAAGCATAGCAATTAAGGGTCGAACAAGTCATTCATAATGATCACCTAGAAAGCAGTTGGTATCAATATTCAGACAAGAAACTTAGGAAGAATTTGGCTTGCATTTGTAGATCTAGAAATTTACTCATCTTCCTTAAAAGAACTGAACATATCCAAAGGGTCATCTTCCTTAGATAAGTGATCAAGCTTCCAGTTGGAAAATTTATAAATCATATATAAATTATGACTTGAAATTCCAACTGGAAGCCTGATCACTCATCTAAAAACGACGTCAAAAGAATAAAATGACCTTAACTAAATATAACTAAAAGAAACAAGCTTGCAAAACTTCATGGTGACTTGAAAATTTGTTATAAAAAACTATCCCTTTCACGACAAGACAGCCTCCAGGGCAAGGAGGAAAGTGATATAAGAAATCATTAACCATCACTACTGTCACACCCAACCCCTTCTAGAGGACCAAAATCAATTATCCAAAACTCTGTTTTCCTGTCTCTTACTTTTTCTTTTTTACCCCTTTTATGGTGGCTATCTAGAAAGTGAATCCCTTGATCCATATGACAACAACCATATTTCCAGGTGGGTCGAAATGAACAAATTGAAGCGAGTCTCAGTTTATGAGTACATAAAGTTTAGAAACCTCATAAAGACATCAACATTCCTAAGGTAGCCTAGAATTAAGATTTCAACTGAATATGAAAACAACCCATATCGTCTAAGCACATGTTGAATTTTGAGATATCAGTATTCCTAAGGTAACCTAGAATTAAGATTGCAACTGATTAAAAATAGCCCACACTGTCTAAGCACAAGTTGAATTTGAGATAGACAAGCTGTGCTACCTATATATCTCCATGAATCAGAAGTTGCTCCAAGAGTTATTTTTTGTTAAATAGGAGGCATCTTCCCGTGAATACGAAGCTTGTTTCACCTTGTATCTCCAAAACCAACATCCATACCATAATAAAAGTTGTGGACAACAAAAATTAGTAATCAAATTTAAGATTTCAGGTTAAAAGTGTACGGCAGCCACAAAAGACAGATACAACAACAATCTGATCCTAAGGCATATACTAAAGAGTTTAGTTTCCCTTATAGTTGACATCATGTGATGACCCAATACATTGGTTTGTCCGTACAAACATGTTTTTTTTTTTTCCTGAGAGAATAAGAATGAAAAAACCAAAGAATGAAAATTTTCACGTGAACACCAGTTTTGGAATACACTGCTATAATGTAGAAGAAAAGCAAAAAAAAAAAAAAAAAATGAAGATACCACAATTTCTGTGTTATATTTATCCTCCAAAGGGAACAAAAAGAAAAACCAGTATACCAATGCATGCAACCCTATGGTAATACTCATCATCTCATATGTGCTATCATATTGCTTATGCTAAACGGAGAGATTGAGTAAGATTGATTTGAAAAGCATTAAAAAGGGAAAATGTTTTAGTGATCCCTATGGTTGTCTTTTGCTCTTAAATGCCACGTCTTTTTGCTTATGTCAAAAGGGAGAAAATATGAAGTGAGATGATGATTACGCACGTTTTAATTTGAAAATATAATATGCTTAGAGTATATGAAAAATGGGGAAAGAGGGAAAATAATTTATATGCTTTAAATATGTAGTTATTGATTTGTAAAAGATAGGGAAAATATGAATTACATGATAAATTTATAACGTATATTCCTTTATCAATATGATATTAGTTGTTCAAATCTTACATTGCAAATCATCTTGTTTGTCATGATCAAAAAGGGAAAAATTGTTGACCTTTGGTTGATTTAATCATCAATGCTTTGATTATAACAAACAAATTAATATTGTTTCTAACAATTGATTTTGAATGATGATAGTTCAATATTAAAATCTATAAAGCATTGTCAAAATCAACACATCATAAATCGGACTCGAAATGAAGATCAAATTGAAAGTTAAGCATTCAAGTCAAATCATTCGAGACGAGAGCTTAAAAGATCAAAATCAAAACTATTAAATCGGACTCATGAACAAAAACAAGATCAAGAGTTTAAAAGCCAAATATAAAAAAAACTTTGAAGCAAGATCAAGATTAGACTTTCAAATATTATATGTAAATGTATAATAACACTTTGATATTTAGTAATGAATGAGTATAGCTCAAAAATCATTTTGTCCACAAACAATTATTTTCATATCACTTGCATAAAATATTTTTGATCAAAAGTAAGATTGATCTTTCAAAGTATATTTGAACTTAGATCATATCTCCTTTAAAAAAAGTCAACGGTCAATGTTGACCGATCGATCGGCCCAAGGCTACGGTCCACCGAAAAATCGTCAATGGTCCAAAATTTGACCGTTCTGACTTCTGATTTTTCCTGTACAAACGGTCATTTTAATCATCCGAAAATTGGCGATCAATCAGACCGATCATCCGGTTTGACAGAAATTTTTGGCATTTTTCATCTTTAAAAATACCAACTCTCTTATCATTTATCAAAACATTTAAGAGCATTCAAATTAGATATTTTTGAGCAAAATTATATTGATTTCTCATCTCATTTATTATTATCAAATCATTTAGTTTTGAAAAACTTTTGAAAATCTACTCATCAAAATCTTTCATTTGAAAAATATTCTTTGACCTTACATTAGTTTCTTTATAGTAAAAACTTTGATTGTTGGATCAAACTTTTTGAATAGTTTCTCCTATCAAAGTTTTTCATTTATCTCTTCGC
This sequence comes from Fraxinus excelsior, assembly GCA_019097785.1. NCBI lineage: Eukaryota > Viridiplantae > Streptophyta > Magnoliopsida > Lamiales > Oleaceae > Fraxinus > Fraxinus excelsior. Next base: position 23,734,751 of record CM032629.1, on the reverse strand, counting down.
ACTTAATTTATCACAAATTATTCATTGAAAGAGATATATATTTTTGAAGAAGATTTTTACACTTACATTGCATAAAATTTTCTTCTTCTTCATATTGAAACTTTGATTGATTGAACTAAACTTGAAAATCATCATATTCATCAAAGTTGTTCATTTCTCTCTTAGTACTTAATTTAGTACAATCATCCATTAAAAGAGAGATATTTTTTGAAAAGATTTTTTATCGTACATTGTATTTATCTCTTCATCTTCTCATTGAAACACTTTAATTGATTGAATCTAATTTTTGGCTAACATATTCATCAAAGTTTTTCATCTATTACTCGACCTATCATTCATTACTATTCATTGAAGTTTTAATCTCTCTTAGTACTTAATTTGTCTATATTATTTATCAAGATATGAGTTTCATTGTAAAATTACTTTGATAAAGTATGGGTCGTGTTGAAGTCCCTTAAATATCAACATTGTATAAGGATCAATGCTCCTTGTTGTAAGTCACCGTGTGGGTCATATTGAGGTCACGTAAAGCTCAATAGTGTGGGTCGTGTTGAGGTCCCGTAAAACTTAATATTGTATAAGGATCGATACTTCTTGTTTTTAAGTTGCAAAAAAGTTATAAAGGGCTGAATAGGACAATAAGTCAATCAACATAGTGAAAAGGTTTTGCTCATGTCGAAGAGATTAGTAACGGAGAACGTAGATCATTGCTTTGGATCGAACATCCACAAGTATATCGTTTGCATCATTTATCCCTTTTACTTTTCGTTTTTTATATTTGTGCTTATTATTGGAACTAATCTATTTAGTCTTTACTTGCTTGAATTTAGATTAATTCTTCGAACAAGTTTTAAAAATCAATTCACCCTTCTCTTGGTTGGTTATTATTGGGCTTTCATCATCTACTTATCTTCAAAGAGCTTACATTGTCCCTTCATGAATGAACCACCCACCATGCAAAAATTCTTTGGCATGGATAAACCATCCCCCATGCAAGGATGTCATTTGTTACTTTGGTAGGATATGGTGTGATTTAGTACTATGGCTACAATTCTCCCTAAAATCAATTTACAAGTATCTTTTATAATTCGTGCTTCACACAAATTTGGTATTAGAGCAAAACAATTGGGGTACAAGATTTTTGTGCTTCTTGATATCGTGCCTTGATAATGAAAAGTTAATCAAATCATGATAGATGACCTACAAGTGGTAGGTAGAGTGAAGAAGTTCAACAATCAAAATTATACATGGCAAACTTGTATGGAGTGATATCTTTAAGGGCAAAAGATATGAGACGTAGTTGACGAAAGTGGCCTAACATCGTCATAAGAAGCTAGGTCCCTCATTAAGTGAAAATTTAAAGCAGGTAAGGCTATGCTCGTGATAAAGACACAAATTAAAGAGGAAATGTCGAAACGTATAAGGGATAAAAATAAACCGAAAGAAGTATTGGACAATTTGGATGCACTATTCTCAAAGAAAAATGCTTTGAGGTTTCAACTGTTAGAAAATGAGCTGCTCTCTGTTCTCAAAGAGATAATAATAAGTTAGTATTTTAGCAAAGTAAAATATCTCATCGCGAAATTTGTGAGTTATGCACTACGAGTAAAAGAGACTGAGTTGATCTGTAACTAAAGCAAAATCGACAATGGGCGAGGAAACTGACTTCATCTAGTAGAATCTCGACAGTGCAGTTGTGCAGCAATGGTTTATTTTAACATTTCATACATCAAAAATCAAATGAAAACTCCCCAAGTCGTATGAAATAAATAAAGAGCTTTCGAAAACGCTAGTTTGCCCCAGGTATGGGAAGGGGGAGATTTTTTTTCTTTTCTTTCTTTCTTTTTTTGATTCATTTGCTTACCTTTTTATTTAGCTTTTGTTTTCGCGTTTTTTTTTTTTTTTTTTTTTTTGCCCTTTTTTGTTTATTTAAATTAGAGAAAGATAATCCTGCACAAACTTAACATATTTTTAAATGAAAATTGCTCTTAGTCAAGAAGTCTATTAATTTCTTAGAAGCCAAGGACAAAAAAAACCTAGTTTCCGCTGCTAGGGAATGGGGTGTGGAAACTTTTTCTTCTCTCTTTTCCATTTTGACTCATTTGCTTACTTTTTATTTTTCTTTTGCATTTCCTTTTTAATATTTTTTTATTTGTTTATTTTATTTCATACAAAAATAACATATTTTTAAATGAAATTTGTTTAAAGTGACCAAGTCTACTAATTTTTCAAAAGCTAAGGACAAAAATTGACGCAAATATAACTTAGGAAAAAGATCAGTGGCAAAACATGCAATTAACCTTTTTATAAAGACTGCTTTACAGTCAATTTATTTTGGTCATTTCATTGCAAGAGTACGAGTACCCAGTTGCCAGAGTACGTCAATGATAAGGTCACATATGACGGTACTTCTTGTGGATGGACCGAAAAAATGTTATATCTTAGGGACTAACTAGGAAAAATAATCAGGAGAAAAATACAAGTTCAAGATAAAATTAAAGACGAAATTTACAATTTACCCTTTAATAATTATGACTCCTTTTTTTAATAACTTCTTTTAGAGCCCGTTTGGTAGGAATTAAAATCAGATTAAAATTGAAAAACTAATCGTTATTGTTGACTTTTATTAGACGAGTGAGACCCAATAACGATTATATTTTCAATTTTAATTGGATTTTAATCCCTACCAAACGGGGCCTTAGTCATTTTATTGTAAGAGATCGACCGACCAATTGCCATAATACGGCGTTGATGAGGTCACCAATGGTTGTATTTCATGGGGATGGAGCCAAAAATATTGCAAATAAAACATTTTTGGTACCTTCATTTTTAACCACTAGTATTGTCGGTCCCTTTAAGTCAAAACAAAATACTATATATTAGTATGGAACGAATAATATTTTATTTTATTTTTTCCAACCATTGAGTCGAGCCGTCTATAATTGTAATAATGTTAATTAACATATAACGTCCTCATTTTTCATTATTATTGTGAAAAACGTTTTTAGTTTTCATTTTTTGACATTGTTACCTTTCAATGCGCAAAAAGTACTTTTTAAAAATGTACAAATGAGTCCCAAATAAATTATTAAAAAGTTAGAAATTAATTTTTTTTAAAATAAAAGTGCAAATGAGTCCCAAATAAATTATTAAAAAATTAGAACTTAATTTTTTTTTTTAAAAAATGCAAGCGAGTCCCAATTAAATTTATTAAAAAATCTAAAAAATTTGAAAAGTGCAAACAAATCCCATATAAATTATTGGAAAATTAGAAATAAAAAAATAAATTATTTTGATTATTTTTTTTAAAAAAATAGGAGGATATATTAGGAGGATATATTTATCATTTCACAACTCTTTATTGAGAAATTAGATGAAAATGAATAGAATGATGATTTGTGCAGTCAAATGTATAATTAAGAGTGAAAATACCGAAAAATAAAATAAAAGGTAGAGACATTTTCCGCTACAATAGTAAAGGTAGAGACACTATATACTAATTATCCTTCTAATAATTTATTTGGGTACCCATTTGCGCTTTTTTTGAAAAAATTGGGAATATGATTTCAATTGATTTTTTTTTTCTTTTTGTTTTTATTTAAGTCATTTCACAATTTTTAATTGAGAAAATGGATAAAAATGACATTTTGCACAATGAAAAATGAAAATAAGGGTGAAAATATCAAAAAATGACAAGTAAGAATGTTTTCGACAATAATAGTTAAAGGTGGGAACGTTATGTGCTATTTAACATTGTAATAAATATTTTAGACTCATGTTTGATATTCATTAATCTCAAAATACATTTTTCTTTTTCTTTTTTTCTATCATACATTATTCAAACAAATATTATTACACATAAATCTAAAACATTTTCTATCTTTTAATTGTGCATTCACCGTCAGATTACTGTTGCAAAATGCTTTCTTAAAATAGAGACTCAAATAAGTCTCAATATTCGTTACTGAAATGAAAATATATTATTATAATCTTTGATGGAGTCCAGCTGAGTCTACAGTACAAGTAGCGACAAGGGAGGACTTCAAAAAGTTATTTTGGTAGTTGGCTCAATTATTTCAGCTCAGAGAAATTTCCAAGAAAAGGGAAGGCCTTTCACCCTTATTATCCCCCATATCCTGATATAAAGGTTTAGCAATTCTAACACTTTTCTATCTTATAAAATGTTCACTTCATTATAGTAGAACTTTGAGGTTGAATCTCAAAGCCAAAGATGGTCCTGGTGTACACAATTAGGATAGGTCGATTCGAACTTGGTATTTAAGTAATTAGGTCCATTAAATTATTTTTGGAATTTCCCTTCTAATTTTCTGCTCTTTCTTTTACGTTGAAACTCAAAGACGGAGATGGTCTTGGCGTACGACAACTGGGAGAGGCTGGTTCAAGCCACACTACGAAGACTGGAACTCCGTGAACTTGCCCTTGAGCACTCTAGGACACCAAGCGCCACCTCCACATCTTCAAATCTCAGTTCCAACAATGATTCCCCGCTTCGTGATTTGTCTTCGAAGAATTCCAGCCCTCCAGTACTTCTGCAGCTGCAAGCTTCATCTTCACAACAGCAGAATCTCCAAGAGGCGGCTAACTTAAAAAATGCAAAGATACTCAAGAAAAGAACATCTTCCAGGCTTCGTTTAGACAGATGGATTTGGAATCGATGGCTTTCAAATTCATAAGCTGTCATTATTTAGTATGTTTTACAATAATTAAGATAGTCATGGATAAGAATTTGGTCTTATCTTGATAACTATACACTACAATAATCACGAGAGTTGATCTTATCTCTGCCCAGGGACGTAGCCAGGTTCTTAATTTTGGGGGGGCGAAAATACGGGGGGTGGAGGGGGGCAGGCCCCCCTTCCGGGGGTTCGGGGGCAGAGTCCCCGAAATTTTTTTTTTAACTAAGAGAATTGAAAATGACAATTTTAAGTATCAAAATAATACTGAAATTCAATGTTCGATTCAATCACTACTGACTATTCTACTACTTAATTCTTAAATTCAAATATTCAATAACTAACACAATTACACAAACTAGCAGCAACTACTCTACTTAATTCTTAAATTCAAATATTCAAGAACAAGTAAACATGCATAAACAAGGTTGAGAATTGAGTTTTAATTAGTTGAGCTTGAGAATTGGGAACTTAGGTTTTGGATTGGATTTGGGCTATTGATTTATTTAAATAACTATTGGATCTTTTGTTTAGATCTAAGATTTTTGTATGGTTTAATTTTAAAATGTAAGTTATTTATTCAATGTTTATTAACGAAAAAAAATAAAAAATTTCAAAATTTTGGGGCGAGTCAAAATCTGGGGGGGGGGGGGGGGCGAAACTGAAAAATGTATTACTAATTAACTAGGAATAGTGTACCGCGGACAAAGTTAGGGGGGACAGTCGCCCCCTCCCGCCCCCCCTAGCTCCATCTCTGTCTCTGCCTACTCTGAACGTGGGTATTTATTCAGACTGCAACCTTGTTTGTGTTGGTAATCTGCACATACACGGTGAATTTTAAAATTGTTTTGAATTCATGATTGAACAGAAATTGTGATTAGAATATTACTTTTGACAAATTCCCAAATTTGTATGTCAATCTGAACAAGATCTACCATGATCTCTACATATTACAGTGTCCAAACTGATAAGGGCGTTTTTATACATTTATTTTGGTTCACAAACATGAATAATTGTCGATAAACATTCGGAATAGAGCTTAATTTGTGTAAATTGTGTTTGTAGGGCAACAATGAAGATTATGGTGGAAATTAGAGGAAAAATAGAGAAAATAGGCAAAAAAAAAAGGAAAATAAAAGTTCAGGGATCAAAATATAAATAATCAAAAGATGACCCGAGGCCAACTCAAGAGCGGATATGAGCTTAATTATACATCGAGGAATGCATGAAATGATTGGAGGAAAAGAATGAACAAAAGAGGTCAAAACAAGAGAAGAATGAAGTTGGAGGACTAAAATGAAGATATTTGATAGTTGCTTATACCTTGCGGCCACAAGGTATAATCTTCCATGCGGCCGCAAGCAAGGAGGTAGGGAAAAAAAGCTGTTCCTTGCGGGTGCAAGAAATTTGCCCTTACGGCCGCAATAAAGAAAATCGGCGTGAATTTTCTTGTTTCCTTATCCGAACTTCAACTTGTATGGTAATGATTTTTGGGCAACTATAAAAGCTAAAACATGTTCAGAAATTAGGATTATGCATTCTTAAAGAGAAAAACACTATTGAAGGCATAGAATCTTTCACAACGTTCGGGTGATATATGGAGATTTTGCGCCAAAATGATGGAATATTCCATAAAAAGGCGAAGGTTAGTGGGTATTGCACCAATTATCCTAAATATTAAATTAGATTTAAAAAAGAAATACTTAAATAATTGAAACAATAAAGGAATCAGACAAAGCTGCATTATTTTTGGACATATCTTTGCTGATATGAGTAGTAATTTTTAGATGTGGAAAAATGAAATTTCTACTACAGTCCCAAGACTTGTACTATAAAAGTATTTGAAAGATATTGCATCGAATTCTTTATATAAATGCCAAAAAATAAATTTACTTATCATTAAATAAATAATGTGCTTTACATTTGAATGGATCATGAACTGGATTTCCATAAGTATAACTTTTTATATTTATATATTTTTATTATGTATAATATTTAATAATTAATATATATATTCACAAATCGTGATAGGGATGGGGCGATGGGGCGAGGATCATGTTGCTCATCACCCTGACTCTCAATTAGTCGAGGAACCCCAACCCAATTCGGGTCACATTCTGCAAGAATAGAGGATTTCCCGCCTCATTGTCATCCCTAATTTTTCAAGTATTGTGATAAAAAAAACTGAAGACGAGATGATAGAGTTTTGACCTATTTTTGTTTGAGTGGAGATTCTGTGGATTTTTTACGCAAAAATGCCAAAAGAATAAAGGTCTGCGTTAAAAATAGGAAATAAATTAAGGACAATAAGGATTCAACCTTAATTTTCTTATTGTCTGTCCTTTGTTGAAATTTTTGGGAGAAAATGAGTTAAACCTTTAGCGGATGCAATTCAGTAAGACAATTTGGTAGAAATTGTATCCATCTCAATCACATCGCTTGAGATTTTTGGAGAAAAAACTAGGTTAATTGTTAGTATATATATGTGCGTGACTTCTTTCTCTTTTGTTTACGTGGGTAGAGAGTTTTAGTGAGGAAATGATATAAGTTTAGCGTATGCAAAACTCAATCGATAGATGAGTCAAAATTGTTTTCAAAATCGGATCTATTTGTTCTTGGGTACATTCGGGCAGCCCTCTGGAAAATGTCTATAACTTGAGTTTTACACAATCAAAAATCATGATTCCAAGTCCAAGAGATAGATAACCTATATGGCTACCTTCTCCAACTTGAATTATCTCAAAATTTCAAGTATTTTGGTCAGGGTGAATTTTTAAACTTAGGGACAGAAACTGAAATTATTAAACACTAGTGTTGCAACTCAAATGAACTAAATAAATAACAAAAATATATCATATCCACCATAAAACAATTTCCATAAAAAATTTCAGTCTTCAAACTTTCGAGAAATACCAACTTAAAGTATTCCAAAATTTAAATAATTATACAAACAAAACATGACTTAAATGATAACTTTTAGAGTTCACATCAAAGCACCATCGCACTCCTCCGTGCTGCCATTGATCGCATTAATTTGAAATTGTTAGAGAGGGGTTGAGTTTTTCATAGAAACAATCAATAGACACATACACACGTTAAATCCAAACGTATCATACTTTAATCATATATTTATGTTGTTAGTTTTATATTTTGTATTGGCGGTTCTGTGAACAAAATGATCAACTTGAACAATTATAAAAGTTTACGGACTGAATTGTAAAGTTTCATAGTTGGTAGGATAGCTTAGGGTTCGAGGTTCAATGTTTGGAAAAAGAAGGAATCACGCCGATTTTTCGCTAGCTGCTCGCCGGAGTGCTGCTCGAGCACAGGAATCAGAGACTGCCTCACTCGACCTTCGCCCCACTATCGCTCGAGCGACATACCCTTCGCTCGAGCGGGATAGCCTTCTCGCTTGAGCGATGTTTTTACGGCCAGACCTAATTTTCATTTTTCGAGAATTTTACTTGGCCTATACAACCTGTTTCATTCAACACATAAATATTGGCGTCGTGTCTCTACTGTAGAGAGGTTGAACACACTATATTCTTGAGAGAATTCATGCTTCATCATATCCAAAGTTTAAACCTTCCATTGTTTATGCGCCATTAGTTGTGAAAACATTAAAGAGCCAAATCAAACACTGAATTACTTTCTTCACGTGGATTTGCTGCAAGATTGTTTCGTCAATTGTGCTACATTAAGGATCAATGAAGAATTGAAGAACAATGAGTTCATTGGGAAGATCTACAGGAGAATAACTGCGTAAAGAGTTAGGATTGGAGTTCGTGTGCTTATTCCAGGAGGACTGCTTTACAAAGAAGAGCCGGGATTGGTGTTCGTGTGCACATTTCAGGAAGGCTGCTTCGTACTTCAGACAGGAGATCAGAAAACTTGTGTTATCAACTTTGCTGGTGGTCTGTAAGTTAATTGACAGTTTATAGTGGATCTTTGACGAACAAAGTGCTCGAAGTTTTTCCCACGTTGGGTTTTTCCATGAACAATTCTGATGTTGTTTACTGCTTTTTATTGTCTTGATTTAACTGTGGCTTTCAAAGATAGACTAAATTGAATTGTATGAATAATCGCCTATACATAATTAACTTGTGACTTGTTGCTTGTTAATTAATTTGATAATTTCGCATTTACACCTAATCACCCCAATCTAGGTGTAGTTGGGTCGAATTTCGCGTTTCTCAATTGGTCATTCAAACTTTTAACGAGTAACAGTATCGATCATCAGGTGACATGCCAACATTTGGTGCACTACTACGCCACCAACTTCACATTTCTCGTGCATTACTACGCCACCAACTCATATTTATACCCCATGGGGAGTCACATATAATATATAAACACATTTATACATGTTGAAATATAACATGAATTGAAATAAAATGGGATTTGAGTCTTATCTCTTTCGAAACAAATCTTAAGGTTTGAGCATCGTGTGTCTTCTTTACTTGAATTTTAATTCATGAACTATTCGATATATGCATATTTTATCTTCGTTGCTGTTTTTATCAAGAAAAATGAATGGAAATACTAAACTATGGGGATGATTAAGCACGTGCAAGAGGTATTTTCATACTATAGGACTTTTAAACTCTTTATCCTAATACAACTAAATTACTAAATAAGTAACTATTAATTCAAATTCTCCAATAACAACTTTGTTAGGATTAGGATAATTTAACTCACTCAAGTGATCATGGATAGTCCACATACATCAAACGTGCACTGGCCACAAAACAAAAAGGAATGAAATTCTTTCAAAATTCAATAACCATAGTTTTTATTATACTTGTTCTAACTTTGTTTTCCTTATCCAAATTAACTTCTTCTCAACCATAATATACATTATTATTTATGACCTGCCAAACGAGTCCCATATTGCTACCGAAATTTTCACAACTTAAATAATTTAATAATCAATCTTGTGATATCGAGCACTTGATATAAACTAGAAATCTTAACTAAACCACGACTTATGCGATTACTGACTCAAATACGATTAGGCAACAAAACATAACTTACACTTTTAAGATAATTCATCGCAAAATTTTTTTCGAAGGCAAACACGTAATTGACATAGATTATACCAAGTGAACGTACTTAATTGCGTTACAACTTAAATCACATAAATTGGGAAAAAATTGCGGTGACGCGAATTTCTTTCTCACAAAAATTTGAAGAAAAGCTTTCTCTTTAAAATATGAAAATTTTCTGTTGCTACAGTAATCATCACGCTTGCCATCCAATATTCTTGTCATTACGTTTGTATAATTTTTCTATGTGCACATATATCTATTTTTGCCGAAATCAGTTCATATTTGAAATTTTTTTCCTAATGTATATTTTGTAATTAATTTTTATCGCGTCTGTATAGTTATTAATGTTAAGAAATATAGTATTATTTTATTTTATTGTTTATTAATGGTAGAATAGTCTTTTTAGTTTCCCTTATTTTAGACTATATATAGTCTCTCTATATTTAGGTTTTGAATTCACTTTTCATTATGTAGAATTAATAAAACCCTAGCCTCCCTTTTTTTTTCCTTTCTTTTCTTTGAATTATTGAACAGGGTATCAGAGCAAAATTTCATGGGACCAAATTTTTTTTGGTGATTTCGAGACAAGTTCAATAGAGTTTTCTTTCCGTTTTGCAATCTGGTATTTTGTTTTCCTTTCTTTTGAGATCTGTTTTTCCTTATTCTTTGATTATGGCTACTGAAAGAGACGATTCGCTTCTTTTCCTTTGAGTCCTCTTTCTTCTAGTTTTTATTTATGACATTCTCGTTTAGGTCATATTTCGTCTTCTCGTTTAAGATTTTGTCTTCCACTAGAGCGTTAGGAAATTTGCAACCTTGTGATATTTCTGATTGTAGTGGATGTAAACTGGCAAAATTTTCATCTTTACCTTTTAATCGAAGTATTTCTGTTTCTTCTTCTTCTTTTGATTTGATTCATTTTGATGTATGGGGGCCTTCTCTTGTTGCCACAAAAGGAGGGTCTCGATATTATATTTCTTTTATTGATGATCATACTCGTTATTGTTGGGTTTATTTAATGAAACATCGTTCTGAATTTTTTGAGATATACTCAACATTTCGTTCTCTTGTCAAAACTCAACATTCTGCTGTTATCAAATGTTTTAGGTGTGATTTGGATGGGGAATACACTTCTAATAGATTTTGTGAGCTTCTTGCCTTAGATGGAACCATTCACCAAACTTCGTGTATGGATACTCCTGAGCAAAATGGTGTTGTTGAAAGAAAACATAGGCACATTGTTGAAACTGCTGACTCTCTCTTGTTGTCTTCTTCTGTTCCTAGTGTGTTTTGGGGTGAAGCTGTTCTTACTGCTGTAGGTCTACTTAATACAATTCCATCTTCTCATATTTCAAGTCTTTTTCCTTTCGAAACGTTGTATGGGTATGCCCCTGATTATTCTTTCTTTAGAGTTTTTTATTGTACTTGTTTCGTTCTTCGTCCTCATGTAGAACGTAGCAAGTTGTCATCTCGATCTACTATTTGTGTCTTTCTTTGTTATGGTGAAGGTAAAAAGGGATATCGTTGTTTTGATCCAACAACTCAGAAACTTTATGCCTCGTTATGTTGTTTTTCTCGAGCATATACCTTTCTTTTCTATTCCATCCACTACTCATAATTTGATTACATCCGATCTTATTCGTATAGATCCATTTTCTGACGATTCTGATAGTTTGTCATCTCAGGTTCCTAGTACCTCAAATACCTCTTTTCATGTTCTTACCCTGTTATCTTTACAACCAACTCGTACTGATCATTCTGCAGATACTGACACTTTACTCTCCCGTAAACCTAGAGGTCCCTCTTCTCCTACGGTCCCTCGAGCTCCGTCTGAGATTGTAGATCCACCTCTAGTCAATCCACACGCATTCGTAAGTCTACAAAGTTACCATATTTTGCTTATTCTTGTTATTCTTTATCTTTACTTCATTTTTAGCTTCTATTCATTGTCTCTCTAAGCCCTCTTCCTATAAAGATGCAATTCTTGATCCTCTTTGGCAGCAAGCTATGGATGATGAACTTTCTACTTTACAGAAGACTGGTACTTGAGATTTGGTTCCTCTACCTCCTGGTAAGAGTGTTGTGGGTTGTCGTTGGGTGTATAAGATCATGACTAATTCTGATGGATCAATTGAGCGATACAAAGCTCGGTTGGTTGCAAAAGGGTACTCTCAACAGTATGGTATGGATTATGAGGAAACATTTACTCCTATTGCAAAAATGACTACTATTTGTACTCTTATTGCAGTAGCTTCCGTTCGTCAGTGGCGTATCTCTCAACTTGATGTTAAAAATGTCTTCTTGAATGGAGATCTTCAAGAAGAAGTTTATATGGCACCCCCTCCTGGTGTTTCACATGATTCTGGGTGTGTTTGCAAGCTAAAGAAAGCGTTATATAATCTCAAACAAGCACCTCGTGCTTGGTTTGAGAAATTTTCTGTTGTGATCTATTCCCTTGAATTTACTTCTAGTAGTCATGATTCTGCTCTTTTTGTTAAGTGCACTTATGCAGGTCGTATCATTCTATCTTTATATATTGATGACATGATTATTACTGGTGATGATATTGATGGTATTTCAGTTTTGAAAACAGAGTTAGCTAGACAGTTTGAAATGAAGGATTTGGGTTCTCTACGATATTTTTTGGGTATTGAGGTAGCCTGCTCACCCAGAGGTTATCTTCTTTCTCAGTTGAAATATGTTGCAGATATTCTTGAGCGGACTAGACTTACTGATAATAAGACTATTGACACTCCCATTGATGTTAATGCAAATTATTCTTCTTCTGATGGTTTACCTTTGTCGGATCCTACTTTATATTGTACTATTGTTGGGAGCTTGGTATATCTCACTATTACTCGTCCAGATATTGCATATGATGTTCATGTTGTTAGTCAGTTCGTTGCTTCTCCTACTACAGTTCATTAGGCAGTTGTTCTTCGTATTTTGCGGTATCTTCGGGGTACAGTCTTTCAGAGTCTTTTACTTTCGTCCACATCTTCCTTGGAGCTGCGTGCATACTTTGATGCTGATCATGGCAATGATCCCACAGATCGCAAGTTTGTTACTGGTTTCTATATTTTTTTTTGCTGATTCTCTTATTTCTTGGAAGAGCAAGAAACAATATATTGTTTCTCAATCTTCAACCGAAGCAGAATATCGTGCTATGACATCTACTACCAAAGAGATTGTTTGGCTACGTTGGTTACTTGCAGATATGGAAGTTTTTCTTTCTCATCCTACTCCTATGTATTGCGACAAATAGAGTTCTATTCAAATTGCTCACAATTCGATTTTTCATGAACGGACTAAGCACATTGAGATCGATTGTCACCTTACTCGTCATCATCTCAAGCATGACCCAATTACTTTTCCCTTTGTTTCTTCTTCTTTGCAGCTTGTAGATTTCTTTACCAAGTCGCATTCTATTTCTCGTTTTCGTTTTCTAGTTGGCAAACTCTCGATACTTGTAGCTGCCGCATCGTGAGTTTGAGGGGAGATGTTAAGAAATATAGTATTATTTTATTTTATTATTTAGTAAGGGTAGAATAGTATTTTTAGTTTCCCTTATTTTAAACTATATATAATCTCTTTATATTTAGGTTTTGAATTCACTTTTCATTATGTAGAATTAATAAAATCCCAGCCTCCATTTTTTTCCTTTATTTTCTTTAAATTATTTAACAATTAATATCTTTAATCTGATTAAACATATTTAGATGTTATTTTATAAACTTAGATTTATAATATGTTTCATTGTTGTTCCTGCAGAAACACGACTCTACAAATATTAATATTCTACTAGAAAACATGTTTTGGAAGAGTTCATATTTCTAAATAATAGTTTGTTGGTGCTCCCGAAATAGCATATTATTATTAACAAATATTCTAGTTAGATTTTACTTGTTCGTGAAGAGAATACTCCTAAAGAGTAAATTCTTGAATAATTTATTATAATAATATGCGACTATTTCTGGAAGAGCGTAAATTATAATTTTCAATATTCCATTAGAATATTGAAATATTACTTTTGAAGGAACAACAATAAAATATAACTTACTATTAAAGTTGCACATGTTTCGAAAAATATATCATTTTAAATTCATATTTATCCTCGAAGGCAAATATATAACTAATGTTATGAGGACATTCATTAGTTTAAGTATTTAAAAGTAATAAGTGTATTTTTTATACTTATTTGTGACGCTAAATCATGATATTTCGTTGTCTTTTGAATAAAAGTTTACCTAATTTATCTTGTATTGTGTTTTGTGTGTAAAACTTTATATTTAATGAAGAATTGAAGGAAAAAAAAAAACGCAAAATAGCGAAAAATGACAAAAATCCAAGTTTTGAACATGTACGAAGCAATTGGAATGTGAAGAAGAATAAATTGACCATTTGATGGAAATTTGGAATCAATTCCACACTTTGAGAAATAAAGAACTCGAATTAAATTAAAGAAGACATGGGTCGCACAAATATAGGACTGAATTTTTTTATTTCAAAAGATTGAAGACTAAAAGAAAAATATAGCATTAATCGGCTTCAACTTGGAATTGCACTAGGACTCGAATTTAATTGGCATTGAAGTATTGTTGGATTGATTTAAAAAGGGTGGCCGCTGAAGGAGTCAAAGATGATTGAATTTCTTTTTCTTTTGGTCTCCTAAGAAAACACAACCATTTTAAAATATATATACAAAAAGCCGGCAGCCATAGGAGGAGTTTTCTGGGGAAGCAATTTGATTATTATCATTACACACAAAGCCGGCAGAATTCTGGAATTAAAAGGTAGAAGAAGAAAACGGAAAGAAGCATCTGCTGGAGAAAAGACAAGAAACCATATCATTAATATATATTATATATACACACAAAAGTTAATTGAGAAAAACAAAGAGGAGAAGAAATAGTCAACCATAGCGGCTGGAATTAGAAGAAACAGTGGCTAAATTAAGATTAATATATGATATAATATGGCATTGACAATTGACCACGTGTATAAATAATGTCAGTACTCTCGAAACTATGCTACCCGTCTGTCGTCATGAAGCCCTCTACCTACTCCCAACCCGCCTACGACATAAGGCGTACCACCATGAGGCCGTCGACCCCCATGAGGATGGTCTACCACCATGAGTTCGTTGACCCCCATGAAACCCTCTATGCCCACACATGATGTCTACCATTATGAGTCCAACGCCACACTCAATCACATAAACGACAATGTGCTAGACAGGAACCGCCCAACGGTAAACAATGGTACAACCCACCACTTGAGAAGTGGGGGTCATACTAGAAGAACGTGGGGGGTAGTGAAGAGACTTACGTGGGACACGTGGCACCGCAACCGCTAAATGCACGCGTAGCTACAGGTGTCTATAAATACCTCCAAGGTGAGAAATATTTTTCTTCTTGAAACCCTGAACTTTCGAACTTACACTATACTATCCTCTCGCATTCTCTAAATTGTTAACTAATTCTCACACCGGAGGTACAACGGGGGAGAAAGCCCTGACCTCTTTTTGCAAGTAGCAGCCACGCAACCACCGATCGGAGTAGCTGGACCACCGCGCCCGGCAAGGTAGACACGGAAAACAAATTCACTAACATATTCCCAGACCTCTTTTTGCAGGTAGCAACCACGCAACCACCGATTGGAGTAGCTGAACCACCGCGCCCGGCAAAGTAGACACGGAAAACAAATTCACTAACATATTCATTGGCCCCATCTGTGGGAATTTCTTTCTACCGAACAGAAAAGCTATGTCAAGAAGACGAACAAGGAGTGAAACACGCATGGTCGGGAATACTGCGGAGACGGAGTCGGAGTCTGTCGCAAGGGGTCAAGACTTGCCGCCGCCGCCGCAGTATGTAACGCAAGGCCAATTTAATGCCTTGGAGACACAATTGGTGGCCATGATGACCCTTTTGCAAAGTCAGACGCAGAAAATTGCGCCTCTCCACAAAGCTCGTCGGAGGCCGCGCGTGAGCAACCACCCCATATGGCTCAAACTGTTACCCCGCCTATAACTCAGCCAACGACGAGAGACATGGGGGCTTCAGGTTTTATGTTTCCACAGATCCCCCAAAAGGCTTTAAGCAGCCAATGATAGAAGCATACGATGGAGTCACAGACCCGTTGGACCACTTGCGAACCTTCGTTGACTTAATGAGGCTCTACGCAGCCCCAGACGTGGTGATGTGCAGATCATTCCCTCCAACATTGAGGAGGGAGGCTAGAGACTGGGTGGCCACTCTGGCACTCAGATCTATAAGAACCTTTGACGAACTGTCCAAGAGCTTCGTGGCATACTTTATGAGCAGTAAGAGAAAACGAAAGACAGCTATAGGACTGATGCAGGTGGTGCAAGAAAAGGATGAGTCATTGCAGGAGTATTTGGCTAGATTCAGCAGAGCAACACTTGCTATAAAGGACCTTCAGATATCAGCAGTGGTGGCAGCATCAATGAACGGGACACGGAATCGGGCCTTCAAGATGTCGCACTCCTAAAATCCGCCGGAATCAATGCATGATTTGTTGAAGAAGGGTGACAAGTATGTGGACGCGGAAGAAGCAGAAAAGGTCACGAAAAATCTTAGAGAATGATGGGAGACGAGGAGCAACAAACGAAAGTAAGCGATGTACGAAAACCCATTGACAATGATAGGCAGAGGAATGAGCGTTCGAGTAGGGGGTTCCCCAGGATCGGATTGTCAAGCAGAGATGAGTGGAGGTCAAAGCCTTCACCCCATTGAATATCCCACGGGACAAGCTATTGATGGAAATTCGAGACATGAATGAACTTGAATGGCCTAGACCGATGATGACACCCGCTAGCAAACGGGATAAGAACAAGTATTGCCACTTCCATAAGGACCATGGACATGAAACTGAAGAATGTATGCATTTGAAAGAGGAGATCGAGCGTCTCTTGAAACGGGTATTTTTGTCTAAGTATGCGAGGAATGATCGAGGCAAGTAGAAAGTTGAGGATCGACCTCCGCCTAGAGTCGGTGTTATAAATGTAATCGTTGGGGGAGTGGCAGCAGGTGGAGACTCAAACTCCGCTAGAAAAACTTATGCGCGGACAACTACAGTCTGTTCTATTCAGAAAAGGGCAAGGTTTGGTCCGAGCATCACGTTTGATGAAGAGGACTTGATAGGTGTGGCAACCCCCCACGATGATGCATTAGTGATAGTGGGTAACATAGCCGACTACGATGTAAAAAGGGTGTTGGTCGACAGCGAGAGTGCAGCGAATGTTCTAACTTGGGAAGCATTTCAAGGTTTGAAAATCTCGGCGAAAAGATTGAAGGCTGTATCAATCCCCCTTATAGGATTTGGAGGGGCTACTGTGATACCAGAAGGGGTAGTGGAGCTACCAGTAACGTTGGGCACCTACCCGGCAAGTGTGGTCATCTTAGCAAATTTTCTGGTCGTTAAAACCCCCATGGCAAATAACGCGATCTACGGTCGACCATTGTTTAATGCTGCAGGGGCCATACCCTCTACTTACCACCAAGTGATGAAATTCCCAACTAGTCGAGGTGTGGGATGTGTGAGAGGCAACCAACAATCATCGAGGAAGTGTTATGTGGACAGCATACGGACGAAGGGACCCCCACCAGTGATGATGCTAGACTTTGAACCCCCAAGGGGGCGGATCGAACCTCTCAACGATACAGAAAAAATTATGGTGGAAGGAAGGCATGAATTCAGCATGGGAACAGGATTAGAGCAGGATGAGAATGAGGAGTTGGTAAAATGTCTGACAAATAATTTGGATGTTTTTGCGTGGAGCTCGAGTGACATACCAAGAGTTGACCGTCTGTTACACAACATTGCCTGGGTGTTTTACTAGGTGCTAAACCGATAAAGCAGAAGAAAAGAAATCTTGCCCCAGAGAGGCAAGCGGCAGCAAAGGTCGAGTTCGATAAACTACTCTAGGCAGGTTTCATCAGGGAGGTACAATATCCCGAGTGGTTAGCAAATGTCGTCTTGGTGAAAAAATAGAATGGAAAATGGCATGTGTGTAGACTATATCGGACTCAACAAGGCATGTCCGAAAGATTCGTACCCACTACCCAGAATAGATCACCTGGTGGACGCCACATCGGGTCACGAACGACTAAGTTTCTTGGATGCGTTCTCTAGGTATCATCAGATTTCTATGGCAGAGTCAGATCAGGAGAAAACCTCTTTCATAGTTGATGCTGGGATGTATTGTTATACGGCCATGCCATTCGGTCTAAAAACGCCGGGGCAACCTATCAGAGAATGGTGAATAAGGTCTTTAAGGATCTGCTCGGAGGTGTCATAAAGGCATATGTGGACGACATGGTCGTGAAGAGTATGAAGGCGAGTAGCCATATTGATAACTTGCAGAAAGTATTCAACACCGCTCGACGGAACAGGCTCAAGTTCAATCTAGAAAAATGCGTTTTTGGAACAGCATGCGGCAAATTTTTGGGATTCATGATCACTCAGAGGGGCATCGAAGCAAATCCGGATAAAATTCGGGCCATTTTAGAAATGAAGAGCCCTGAAAATAGGAAAGACGTCCAGAGGCTGACAGGCCGGGTAGCGACGCTGAATCGTTTCATGAGTCAGGTGGCAGATAAGTGTTATCACTTCTTCAAGGCGATTGGGTGCTCTACCAATTTCGAATGGACCAAGGAATGTGATGAGTCACTGGAATCTTTGAAGCAATCATTATAGCAGCCACCTGTCTTGACCAGCCCATGCCTAGGGGACGTGTTGAGCCTATACTTAGCAGTGTCAAAATACGCAGTCAGTGCAGTGCTGGTGAAAAGAGTTCCCGAAGACACAGAAGCCCGTCTACTATGTCAGCCAGGTATTGAGGGGCGAAGAAACTCGATACACCATAGCGGAGCAGTTGGTATTCGCTTTGATTATAGGGGTCAGAAAGTTAAGGCCATACTTCCAGTCCCATACTGTACAGGTCATGACTGATCAACCTATTAAGCAAATATTGCACCGGTCTGAGATATCGAGAAGGATGTTGAAGTGGGCGATCGAGCTGAGCGAGTTCAACATTGAGTTTAGGCCAAGAACAACCATCAAGGCACAAGAATTGACAGATTTTATTGCAGAGCTGACAATTCCACCTGACCACCCACGACAAGCAGAGACAGTTTGGAAAATCTTTATAGACGGGTCCTTGCATGGCGAGGGGTCCAGAACCGGCATCAATATGATAGGACCAAATCTTGAGGAGTTGACATATTCGTTGCGTTTTGAGTTCCATGCGACAAATAATGATGCTGAATACGAAGCAGTCATCGCGGGTTTGAACTTGGCAGTCAGACTTGGGGTTACATCAGTAGAAATTTGCAGTGACTCCCAGTTGATCGTCGGACAGGTGACAGGAGAATTTGAGGCAAGGGACGAAAGGATGGCATCCTATTTGATGAAAGTTCAAGATTTGCAAAGGGGGTTTACGAGTTTCAAGATAACCAATGCCCCTCGCAAAGACAACGAACGAGCGGATGCCCTGTCCAGGCTGGCGTCGACTAATTCTAAGAATCTGCCTAGCACTGCTAATGTACAAGTTCTACGACAATCGAGAATTTTACTCATAGAAGTCGTTGCAAGTTCGGAGCCTGAAAAGAGCTGGGTAGACCCTTTGGTAGACTACCTGAAGGAAAATAAATTACCCAATGATGCAATTGAGGCTAGGAGGCTGAAGATACGAGCGGCGTCATTCACAATGATCGACGAGCAGCTATACAAACGAGGCTTTACCATGCCATACTTGAAGTGCTTGCGTCCAAACAGAAGCTCACGACGTACTACTCGGATACACTCGAGAATTTGTGGCAATCACCCAGGGACAGCCACTCTTGCTTTCAAAGCCCTTCGGCAGGGATACAACTGGCCTACGATGAAGGAAGATGCCAAGGAGTTGGTAAGGAAGTGCGACGCGTGTCAGCGTTATGGAAATTTAATTCATGTTCCCATCGAGCAGCAATCAACCATTTTTGGGGTAAGCCCTTTCTTTCAGTGGGGAATGGACATTCTGGGACCTTTGCCCATGGCTAAGGGGCAATGAAAATTTTTGTTAGTGGCCATTGATTATTTAACCAAGTGGGTTGAGGCGGAGCCTTTGGCCACCATTACCACTGCGAAGGTACAAAGTTTTGTCTGGAAAAACATAATATGCAGATTTGGTATACCAAGAGTCCTCGTCATGTACAACAGCAGGCAGTTTGACAACCACAACTGCAAGGCTTTTTGTTCAAGTTACCACATAGATCACAAACTCACCTCGGTGGCTCACCCTCAATCTAACGGGCAGGCATAAGTCACAAACCGAACGATCCTGTGGGACCTCAAACGAGATTGGAGAAGGAAAAAGGACTTTGGGCAGATGAGCTGCCTAATGTGTTATGGGCATATCATACCACCCCTCGAGAGTCCACAGGGGAAACCCCTATCAAGCTATCATTTGGAATGGAGGCCGTTGTTCCAGTGGAAGTATTGAACGAGTCTAGCAGAATGAAGGCTAATCAGCTCGATGCCTCAACGACAAATGCAGAGCTCGATCTATTAGATGGGGTGATGGAGAGATCAGCTATGCGAATGATGGCTTACAAGCGGAGGGCCGCTGGATACTTTAACCGTAGGGTAAAATCGAGAGTTTTTCAAACGGGGGATCTAGTACTAAGGGAAGCAGTAGCGGCAGGCCACCCCCAACCAAGCTTGGACCGAATTGGGAAGGACCATATGAGGTGATCCGAAGTCTTGGGAATGGAGCTTATAGCCTGAGAGACTTGAAAGGAAAGCCACTGGGCAAGCAATGGAATGTTGAGCACCTCAAACAGTACTATCAGTAAACGAGCAGCGTGGTGTTTTCATGTAAATATAGTAGCTAGGCGAATTTTTATTTCTTTATTACTGATGCAATGATCGATCGTAAATATTGTAGCTAGCGTTTTTCTTTTCTTTCTTCATGATGTAATGCCTGTAACGGGCACACCAGATTGAAATTTACTTAATGAAAGGCCTAGATGGCTGCAGATGATGAGGGCGCTACGGAAGGGCCAGCCTAGCTGGGACATCCCGGTGCGCCTACTGAATCCCCGAACCTAGGCATGTTAAATTTGGCTATAGGATGTTGGTTTATAACTACTCGAAGTGGAGGCTACTAGCGGTGAGCGAAAAAGCCAAAAATTTGGCTAACTCAAAATCGCCGAGGAATGGTGGTGAGCTCTCAAAACCAGAAATGGTTAAAGCTCAAAATCACCTACCCCGACCTCGACGACTTAAGGTAGCTCGACGCCGGCGGTGAGCAAAAAGTCAAAAACTGAGTAGCTCAAAATCGTTGGGAAATGGTGGTGAGCTCTCAAAACCAAAAATGGTTAAAACTCAAAATCACCTACCTCGACCTCGACGACTTAAGGTAGCTCGACGCCTGGCGATGAGCAAAAAGTCAAAAATCGACTAGCTCAAAATCGCTGGGGAATGGTGGTGAGCTCTCAAAATCAAAAATGGTTAAAGCTCAAAATCACCTACCCCGACCTCGACAACTTAAGGTAGCTCGACGTCTGGTGGTGAGCAAAAAGTCAAAAATTGACTAGCTCAAAATCACTGGGGAATGGTGGTGAGCTCTCAAAACCAGAAATGGTTAAAGCTCAAAATCACCTACCCCGACCTCGACAACTTAAGATAGCTCGACGCAGCGCGGTGAGCGAAAAGTCAAAAACTGACTAGCTCAAAATCGCTGGGGAATGGTGGTGAGCTCTCAAAACCAGAAATGGTTAAAGCTCAAAATCACCTACCTCGACCTCGACGACTTAAGGTAGCTCGACGCCTAGCGGTGAGCAAAAAGTCAAAACCTGACTAGCTCAAAATCGCTGGGGAATGGTGGTGAGCTCTCAAAACCAGAAATGGTTAAAGCTCAAAATCACCTACCCCGACCTCGACAACTTAAGATAGCTCGACGCAGCGCGGTGAGCGAAAAGTCAAAAACTGACTAGTCCAAAATCGCTAGGGGCTGGTGGTGAGCTTTTAATACCCGAAATGGTTAAGGCTCAAAATCACTTGACCCGACTTCGACGATGCGAGATTGCTCGACACACAAGAATTAACGAAGAGAAATGATATAGGCAAAACAAAAATGATATTCAGTAAGCAAGTATAGAAAGTTGAAGTGTAACAAAAGCGTTTGTCCACATCCCGGACAAGAAAAATGTGCAAAACAACTAACTGACAAAAACATCACGCGAAATAACTAAAGGCCTACAACTAAAGATTAGGTCAGCTCGAGCGACGGGTCTCCTCGCTCCTACCTCGCGATGTCTGCCCAAATGTCTTGGGCTGGGGGGGCTCCGCCTGCCTTGCCTGGGCACTTTGCCAAGAACCTATCATAACCTGTGGGATTGACGGAAGGATGCTCAGTAGATACCCACCCCTTGATCAATTTGATGGAAACCGCCATCACCTTCCCCCCATAAGAGTTTAGTTCCTTAGCAAAATCAGCAGACGACTTGTACTACTCGACCGAGGTCTCTACATCCTTAGTGTACTCCGCAGAAGCCTTATACTTCGCCACCGCCTCCTCAGGAGCCCAAGCCAAAGTAGAGCCCAGGTTGTTTACCTCAGATTCCAAATCCTCGACAGATTTCCTAGAAGAAGATAGTTTCTTTTTGTAACGGTGAGCCTCCTTTTCTTTCTCTTTCGCAAAAATCTTCAACTTCGACATTAAACGACGACAGGACTCGACTAGCCCAACTTGAACAGCCACCGTCTGAAAGGGGCAAGAGATCACCCAATTAGAGCATGTTAAAAAAAAACGTACCCTCTGGGTGTAAACCGACATAATCCTCTCGATGTCGTTAGCACTTCGACAAGCAACCGAATCGACATGCCAGGGTGCAACCAAGACTTAACCGCCCTCATTTCTGAATAACCTCGAGAATGAGAAAATCTGAAATCCGGTAGAGGGGAACCCTCACGCTCGAGCGTGGCATGACCTGGGCCACCCCCTATTTCCACTGGTGGCGGGACTACTTCGAGGAGATCGTCCAAAAGTTGAGAAGCCTTTCCAGTTGAAGGTTGTTGCACTCCCCTATCGCAGGATTTCTTTCTCTTCAGCGGGGCGGGAAGTGAATCATCGCCACTCCCGTGATTGCACTCCGCTAAGAAGTCCATGGTCCCCCCTAAGTCGAAGTCCATGCCTGCATCAATGGAACAAAGACTATCATGCTTACGAGATAACGAGTCAAAAAATGCTATAAGAACGAGTCATGTAGAAATTTTACCATCAATAGGGGCAAACCCCTCATCACTCCCTGGCGCGGGCAGGGATCTCAGCACCTCGTCCAAGTTAAGATCCATATCTGCGTACAAACAATCAAAGTAATCAAGCTCGATGAATATAAAACAAAGCAAAAGATACTCTAAAAAATAAGGTATACATAAAACCTACCAGTAGGACGATCGATCCCGACTAGCAACATGTTCCTCATTGTCAAAACTGACCCTAGATCAGGCGCGAGAGGTGGAATTTTGACCAACATTTCGATTTGTGTTTTGAGGGGGGGGGGGGAGGGGGGGAAATCTCGACCTTACCATTGCAATGACGGATTAGGGGCACCTCCAATAGGTGTTAAAATGAAATTAGCCCTCAGGGGGGTGAACAAAGAAAAATCGGGACTTCCACCCGCTATTGGAATTCCTAAACTTGGGGAACTGCATCGGGACCCGAGCGGTGAGGTAAACAAAGGCGTTTGATTGGGCTAACTCGTGCATCTCAAAAACGCACTTGAAGAGATCGATTGAAAGATGAATTTTCTTGCCAAGGCAAACGTATAGAAAATAAATCGACTTCCTCCACGCGTTGGGATTTATTTGGCTAGGAGTAAGGTGGAACTCGTTAAATAATGAGACAAAGAAAGGGTGAAGGGGAAAGCGAAAACCACCGTCCATGATGTCTTTATAAACGGCTACCTCGCGGGGGTCGGTTCCGGGAAGTGTCTCATCGGGTTTAGGGGCTCTATAAATATAATTATCTACCCGCTCGTGTTTCTTAAGCGACTTCTCTAACTTAGATGGGGAGTTGTATAAGCTATGACTCTTTGGAATCTCATGAAACACCTCCTCACCCGTAGCATCTCGCCCAATTTCTACATTTTGGCTTAAGGATTTGGTCGACCTTATATGGCGTTTTGGAGAAACGGGTTGAAAAACTTGACACTCAGCCGATTGGGAATCATTAAGCTCGACGGAAGACGCCTCACGACCAACCGTGGGGCTGATTGACCACCGACCAGCCGTGAGGCTGGTCGGAAGTCGACCAGCACTGCTGGTCGACCCAATGCCCCTCCCGTCTGGCCCATCCAAGTATGGACCGGATATTTCTCTCGCCTCCTCATTGTCACTCTCATCGGAAGATGATGAGATAAAAGTTTTGTACATGATAACAAACTACAAGATGAAAGGAGAAGTAAGAATGAGTTTCCCTTGTGAGGAAGTGGAGGAATTGTAAATTCTAGCCAAAGGGAGGAAAGAATGAATGAGAGCCCCCACCAACATTTAAATAGTAGAAGGCTTTGAAATTTTTTGGGGGGAAATTT
The DNA here is from genome assembly GCA_019097785.1 of Fraxinus excelsior. NCBI lineage: Eukaryota > Viridiplantae > Streptophyta > Magnoliopsida > Lamiales > Oleaceae > Fraxinus > Fraxinus excelsior. Next base: position 23,710,409 of record CM032629.1, on the reverse strand, counting down.
CCCCCCAAAACCAAGGATCAATGGTGGAGCGCCACACGGACGATTGACATTGGGATTCAAGGAAGAGACGAGCCGAAAACTACCTAAAAGGGTTGTTACAAAGAAATGGTCATAACTTTTGACACCATTGTTATATTTTTTATTATAATATGTTTTCGGAAACGTCTCTCAACGCTCCATACCGTTTACCCCGGTTGAAGTTATTTCCAACCCAAAATTCGCACTTTCAGGCCTGTTACCGGGCGACCAAAGTTTTAGCGTTATTTTTTTTTTCTTTCATTTTAATTGTGTCGGTTCGGTGGATGTTTATTATGGGTTTTTTTGCTTGTTAAGTCCTCCAGGGACCGTCTAAAAGACCTTTATAAATGAGTATCAATTTTGATTAGACGACGTAGAGGAGCTGCCTCTTATCGACGGACATCGGCAAGAGGTAGAGGGGCTAGTGATATAATATGGCATTGACAATTGACCACGTGTACAAATAATATCAGTACTGTTGGAACTACGCTACCCGTCTGTCGTCATGAAACCACCACCTCGACGAGGCAGCCGACCTACATGAAGCCCTCTACCTACTCCCAACCCGCCTACGACATAAGACGTGGCCGTCGACCCCCATGCGGATGGTCTACCACTATGAGTTCATCGACCCCCATGAAACCCTCTACGTCCACACATGCCGTCTACCACTATGGGTCCAACGCCACACTCAATCACATAAACGACAATGTGCTAGACAGGAACCGCCCAACAGTAACCATAGGTACAACCCACCACTAGAGAAGTGGTGGTCATTCTACAAGAACGTGGGGGTAGTGGGGAGACTTACGTGGGACACGTGGCACTAGCAACCGCTAAACGCACGCGTAGCTACAGGTGTCTACAAATACCTCTAAGGTGAGAAATGTTTTCCTTCTTGAAACCCTGAACTTTTGAACTTACACTATACTATCTTCCCGCATTCTCTAAACTATTAACTAATTCTCACGTCGGAGGTACAATGGGGGAGAAAGCCCCGACCTCTTTTTGCAGGTAGCAACCACCGATCGGAGTAGCTGGACCACCGCACCCGGCAAGGTAGACACGGAAAACAAATTCACTAACATATTCCCTGACCTCTTTTTGTAGGTAGCAACCACGCAACCACCGATTGGAGTAGCTGGACCACTGCGCCCGGCAAGGTAGACACGGAAAACAAATTCACTAACATATTCAATAAATATTATATATTAACATACACAGGTGGCCAGCACCTATTCACGGAATTGACTGGAGCTGGAGCAATAATTTGGAAAATCAATCACGTTTTGTCAGTTTTCAATGGTTTTTTTTTTCACTTTTGCATGTTTAATTTCAACATATGAGTGAGTAAATATTTTTATTGTTAGGATGGATGATGTAGCTTAAATTTTTATTATATGTTTAATTTTGAGATTTTCATATCATTTTAATACGTTTTAGTTCATTATTGTATATTTAATCATTTACTTGTTTGTGCAACAATTAATTGATTTAGGTATAATATTGAGATCGAGAGGCGATGTATAATTCTAGCTCGTACAATAATTGATATAAACATTATAAAAGACCGAGAGATAATTATAAGTTATGCGATCTTTGTTGAATTCATATATATAAATGCGTTCATATGTGTGTGAATTTATATAGAGATATAGTAATTTTGAGCATATGAATAGAATTAGTATTGTTTGAGAGAGATCACTAAATACAACAGGTTAATTCGATCGTTGGCACGTATGAAAAATGGTTGAATAAATTGAAATTAAATGTATGATAAATAACCCAAGTGAAATCGAAAATCCTAACTACCTCATCACATAATTTTATTTGCAATTTTAATTTGAGTTTGTTATTTTATTTAGTAGAATTTCGCTTTGAAACCAAAACTTGAATTGAATATTAGTTACTATTTAAATTGGAACTAGATTAGTTTAAAACTTTATAGTAGATAATAATTTTTGTGGGACGATATTCAGACTTAAAAAATTCACTTTATTACTTGTCACGATCCGTACACTTGTGAAATCTCACGAACAACTTTTTGACACCGTTGTCGGGGACTAATTTATTTGCTTTAAATTTTTTTATTAATTCTAGTTTTGATTTAGATTTATTTTTTTTCTTTGTTTTTGTTTTTTTTTTGTGTTTTTTATTATTATTTTCGTTGCTAGTGTTCTTGCATGTGAAGTTCAAGAGTATGTAGTCTAGTACTATTTGATCAAGAAATCGAACCTACTTGTAACTATAGAATTAGGCAACAACGAGAGAACATCATGGCATAACAGAACGGAGAAGTGTAACCGACACGGGCTAAACAACTAGTCGAGATTGATGAAGATGATTTGTCACTTGGACAATTCATCACACCACTTGTTGCACCAAATCAATCAAGCATTGTTTATCCTCCATTTGGGAACCCAAACTTTCAACCAAGGACATACATCATCTTATTGTTCTAGAATGGAGTATTATTCTATGGGAAACCTCATGAGAATCCACACAATCACATCTCACGCTTTTGGACATCCACCAAAATTACAATTTCCATGAAGTATCTGATGAAGCAATCAAGTTGATGCTCTTCTCACATAGACTCAGAGATGGAGCAAGAGAATTGTTAGATGCCCTACCCATTGGAAGCATTAGGACCTGGAATGATTTCGTACAAATAATTGTCACAAAATACTTTTCACTTTCAAAAGCAACTAAAATAATACACGAGATATCCACATTTCAGCAGGACAAATTAGAGAGTTTTCACGAAGCATGGGAAATGTTTAAGGACTTGATCAGGAAGTGTCCTAACCACGGTATTAAGAAAAACTTGCAAGTTCAATATTTCTACACTGGTTTAAACCCATCACGTCGAATATCGGTGGATGCAGCGTCAAATGAATATATCACATTAAAGTCATCCAATGAAGTTGATGAATTATATGAGACGATGGCAGCCAACAATGCCTTATGGCCTTCTGAAAGGTCTACACATAAGAAGCACACAGGTCTACATAAGGTGGATGCTTTCTCGGCATTATCGGCACAGATGTCAGGGTTGGAAAAGAAGGTGATAGATCACTTGACTACGAGAGGTTCAGCAAAAGCAGTTCAAACATAATATTTAGTTTGTGGTACATGTGGTGGAGCTCACAATAGTGGGGAATGCCATATGACATCTCGAGAGATAGATAAAGTTAATTATGCACAAAATTATCAACTCCAACACAACAATGCATTTAGCAATACATAAACCGAGGTTGGCGTAATCACCCTAACTTCTCCTGGAGCAACAATCAAAATAATCAGTAGCATCCTTCCCTTGATTTTCAACAGCAAGAGAAAAATCGTCTCTGGAAGATATTGTAGGTAAATTTATACAAAAGACCTACCAGTATACGGCAAAGACTGAAACAATTTTGCTAAATCATTCAACAGCCATAAAGGGGTTGGAAACTTAAATAGGTCGGTTAGCCTATACTATATCAGAAAGACCACACGGAGCCCTACTGAATAACACATGAACTAATCCAAAAGAACATGTGTAAGCAATTACAACAAGAAGCGAGATACAATTGCTTGAAATTACAGTAAAAAGACTGGTAGTAGAGACAAATAAAGTGCCTACTTCAGATGAGGAGCAAGAAGAGATCTGAAAAGTCAACTGAGAAAAATTTGACAGAGAATTCAGACACACCACGGGATAAGGCGGTCATTCCTATCAGAGAATATGTACCCCCATTCCATTTCCTCGGCGATTGGATGAACATAAACTGGACAAACAGTTTTCCAAGTTCATTGAAGTGTTTAAAAAGCTGCAAACCAACATTCCATTCACGGATGCTCTAGCATTAGTACCCAGCTACACAAAATTTATAAAGGAAATTCTCACTAACAAGAGGAAGCTGGAGGACTATGAGACCGTAATGCTAACTGATGAATGTAGTGCACGTCTACAAAATAAATTGCCCCTTAAGTTCAAGGATCTAGGGAGTTTTACTACCCCTTGAACCATAGGGGATAAATATTTTGAACATGTTTTATACGATCTAGGCAAAAGTATAAACTTAATGTCATTGTCTTTATACAAGAAACTAGGAATTGGAGAGGTCAAAGCAACCACAATATCATTGCAGTTAGCTAACCACTCCATAAAGCATCCAATGTGGATTATTGAAGATGTCTTGGTGAAGGTGGACAAATTCATTTACTCCATAGATTTTATTGTATTAGATATGGAAGAAGACCGTGATATTCCAATTATTTTAGGCAGACCTTTCCTAGCTATTGGAAGAGCATTGATTGATGTACACGAAGGAACATTGACACTGCAGTTTAATGATGAGAGTGTAAATTTCAACATCGATCAAGCGAAGAAACCTCCAAAAAAGGTTGACTCTTGTGATATGATCCAATCAGTTGAAACAATTGTAGGTAATAGAGAAAAAAATAATTTATTCTATGACCATCTAGTGCAGTACATGACTACTAGTTATTCAGCCAGGGATACATGTCGTACTGGTAAATACTCAGGAACCAATGAAGTGGTTGACTTCATATTGGCTCATGAAACCTACCCACCAAACAATGTCCTACCAAAAATGTAAGCTATGTGGAAAAGCACTGGAAACCTCCAAACAATGTCAAACCAAAAGAGGTTTTGAAGGCTATATCGGAGTTAAAGCCGTTCAATTCTATTTTCCATGCTATAGTAAAGAAGAATACAAAGCCAATGATAAAATCTAAAAACATGAGGGACATGTCACCTGAAGATCCAACGTAGACAATTTGATTAAGTCAAGCTAATAATGTTAAAGAAGTACTTTTTGGGAGGCAACCTAAGTTTTTTTCCTTTTTATTTATTATGTTTTTTGCGTTTTAGGATAGTTTAGTTTATTTTCAGTTAATTTGGGATTCATCATTCATACTCTGTTTCCCCTTCAATCTTCGTTATATTAATTTATTAGATGTTAGAGATAAGTAACACTTGTTCTATTTATTTGATCTTAATGTTGTATTTGGTTTTTCAGGAACATGATGTCGCGAAATATTTAAATCAATATTGACCAAGGAGCCAACGGGAGTGATAGCAAAGCTAGCCGTTGAATTACACGCCATATCAATGGAGTCTTTTCTTCACTTTCTTCCCCACCCCTTTATATGCAGATTTAGGATTTAAGACATTGAAGACAATGTCTAGTTTAATTTGGGGGGTAGAAAACACGAGTTTTAATTTTATTTTATTTTACGTGTTTTTTTGTGTTTTTTAAAAAATAAATTTAAAATTTAAAAAAATTAAAATATTTTCTTTTTATGTGCTTGTATGAGTTAATTGGCCTCGATGGCAATAAGGAATGTATTGAATTATAAATTGATCTATGAATGATGAATAAGTTGCATACTTAGATTAATTTTTAATTTTTCATGTGAAATTTGATATATGTTGAGCATATGAATTAAGTTAAGCATTTGTGTATGAATGCGTTGATTTCATAATTGGATAGGTTGAAACAGTGGACCATAGATGATAAATCCAGAACCACAAATTTTTACATCCTTGGACTAAATTTAGAATTGTTTAGGAGATTTCAGTGTTATGATAAGATATTGAGATAAATATGGATTCCATGTATGAAAAAAATATCTTGTATGGATTGCCTAAGATCAATTGGATGAAATTGGGTGACAATTTCAAGTTAGAGGGCGTTTTTCTTGAATTGGTGTTTAACAGGGGATATTGCACTAATCAAGACATAAAATTTTTTTATTATTATTTCATTTGAGAATTTCTCTTCGTAGCCTTTATGACTCAAACAATTAAGCTTGCAAGGATCTTTAAAATCTGGTACATTATGGTCATCTGACTTGGGAGCCATTAGTCGAAAGCTCGTTACATGGGTCATTTAGAAAGTTTAAGGGTGAGAATGCTTCAAATAAAGAAAAAAGAAAAAAAATTGAAGATTTTGTTTTTTTTTTTTTTTATAAAAAATCAGAAAAAGTGGGTGTATGAAATAGAAGACACATCAAATGCCTTAGTTATGTTCCAAACACTTATTTGGAAAAATTGATTTTTGATAAGATATTGTTAGCCTAGTTAAGTCCTGGAGATTAAGCAATCAAACTATGAAGAATTCTTGTTTATTGACATATTGACTAACAATTAGTGAGATTTACCTAAACTAGAGAGGTGAGGATGATATAAAATTCAACATTAGCTCACACACTTGAAAAGGGCGAAAAGAATAAGTTTGTGGATGTGTAAATCTTACGAGTGATGAAATTATATATTTGACCATTAAGGGTTGAGAATTGAAACAACTTATACGTTCATAATGTTATGCTTAATTCTTCACACACACACACACACACACACACACGCGCGCGCGCGTCGATTTTACATTGAAAAAGTAGATTTTATTTTCTGTATTGTGATTTGGAAGCTATGATTAGATTAATATTATGATTTCAATCTTGACGTAAAAAGCCAGGTTAGCTATCTAAATCTTTTTGCTTTGTTCGATTAACTGGGCACTAATTAGATAATTAACATTGCGTGTTTATGTTTTTGCTAGGAGTAAGTTTTGTTTGAGGACAAACAAAAAGTCAAGTTTGGAAGTGTGATAAGTGTAGTTTTTATACTTATTTATGACGCTAAATCATGATATTTTGTTGTCTTTTGAATAAAATTTTACCTAATTTAACTTATATTTTGTTTTGTTGATAAAACTTTATGTTTAATAAATAATTGAAGAAATGAACGCAAAATAGCGGAAAATGGCAAAAATCCAAGTTACGAACATGTACGAAGCAATTGGAATGGGAAGAAGGATAAATTGACCATTGGATGGAAATTTGGAATCAAATTCCACACTTTGAGAATTAAAGGACTCGAATTAAATTACAGAAGACACGAGTATCACAAATAAAGGGATTCAAGGACTGAATTTTATTATTTCGAAAGATTGAGGACTAAAAGAAAAATATAGCATTAATCGGCTTCAACTTGGAATTGCACTGGGACTCAAATTCAATTGGCATTGAAGTATAATTGGATTGATTTAAAAAGGGTGGCTGCTGAAGGAGTCAAAGAGGATTGAATTTCTTTTTTCTTTTGGTCTCATAAGAAAACACAACCATTGGAAAATATATAAACTAAAAGCCGGCAGCCATAGGAGGAGTTTTATGGGGGAAGCAATTTGATTATTATCGTTACACACAAAGCCGGCAGAATTAAGGAATTAAAAGGCAGAAGAAGAAAACGGAAAGAAGCAGCTGCTGGAGAAAGACAGGAAACCATAGATGCTAGAATTGGAAGAAACAGTGGCTAAATTGAGATAAATATATATTATGTATTAACATACACGCGTGGCCGGCACCTATTCACTCAATTGACTGGAGCTTGAGCAATAATTTGGAAAATCAATCACATTTCGTCGGTTTTCGGTGATTTCTTTCACTTTTGCGGGTTTAATTTCAACATTATGAGTGACTAAATATTTTTATTGTTAGAATGGATGATGTAGCTTAGGTTTTTATTATATATTTAATTTCGAGATTTTCATATCATTTTAATACTTGTTAATTAATTATTGTATATTTAATGCTTTAATTATTTGCGCAACAATTAATTGATTTAGGGAGAATATTGAGATCGAGATGTGATGCATAATTCTAGCTCGTGCAATAATTGACATAAACATTATAAGAGACCAAGAAATAATATTAAGATCGAGATGTGATGCATAATTCTAGCTCGTGAAATAATTGACATAAACATTATAAGAGACCAAGAGATAATTATAAGCTGTGCGATTTTTGTTGAATTCTTATAGATAAATGCGTTCATATGTGTGTGAATTTATATAGAAATATAGTAAGTCCGGACATATGAATATGATTAGTGTTGCTCGAGAAAGATCACTAACTACATCAGGTTAATTCGATCGTTGATATATATGAAAAAATGATTGAATAAATTGGAATTAAATGTATGATAAATAACCTAAGTGAAACCAGAAATCCTAACTAGCTCATCACAAAATTTTATTTGCAATTTTAATTTGAGTTCGTTATTTAAAACTTTATAATAGATAATAATCTCTGTGGGACGATATTCGGACTTCAAAAAATCCACTTTATTACTTGTCACGATTTGTACACTTGTGGAATCTCACGAATAGAATGCTATTGATTATATAATTTTTAATCATATTCTTCAAAATTAAATAATTGAATTATATCTTATGTTGAACCAAAATTTCAATTTGATATTATTGTTTGGCATGATCGGTTGAACCATCATTGGATCACTAATGATACAAAATTAAAAATTGAAATGAATATTCAATGAAGAATCAAAAGACTCTTCAGTCTAATGAAATCATATATGATGGTTCTCTTTCATGAAAACTTTTTATTAACTATCACTAACTAAAAGAGGGTCTAAATTTCCTAAATTTCTGAAAATTAATTAGGATGATAAATAGGGCCCCATTATCATCTACATTGATCGTCTAAATATTATTTGTATCTAATCAATTTGATACATATATAGATGATTGCATGATGTCCGCAACATTATTGCTTGTTAAACACTTCCAATTAGTTGAGATGTCGATAAATAATTTAACATTATTGCTTGTTAAATACCTCCAATTAATTTAATTGAGAACAAAGCACATCTCGTTTCTGTTTAGAGAATGTAATTACGCATCATGTCAATATGATATATCAAAATCATTGCTGATATAGGCATAAACATTAGGGTGGATAACTGTAATTAATAAGATTGCCATTACCTGTTGAAAAGAACGAGATTAATACAAGCAACGGGATGAAATATCCAAAAAAATACGACAGGGAGACGGTCATAGATCACTACATAAAACAAATCATAACACCCTAATCAATATTAATTAAGGCCACCTTCACATTCTAATAAGATAATCAACTTCTGTAATTACTTTTACATTTTCTTGCACGTCCTTTATTTAAAAAAGCAATTGGTGAAAGTTGTAAAGTAAATTATTTATTTTGACAAGTTCCTTAAAAAACAATATATTTAAAATTCAGGAAAAAAATATAAGCAACTTTCTTATTATGAGAAAATTAGGATATATTGTTTTTCTAAGCTGTAAATTGAGTGTTGCTTATATTTTTTTTGTTCTCGAACTATACAATCCAAGAATATGAAAATATTCTTCTTTTCGCGTTTCAAATGTCAAAATGTTATTTGTGGCTGAGACGGTTTTTACTGTTTATCAAATGAAGAGATTAACACAAAGAAATTGAATTTTATGTGAAAATGACCTCAAAAATTTCTTTGTATTGCTTATCCAGACTAAGACGCTCTAATTTATTATTTACTCATACATCAACTATATTGATTTCTCCGCTATCAAAACAAAGAATATATATTGATTTTTCCACACTAATATCTTATTTTTTTCTTTCAAACAAGAAATTGTTGGTATGGATTCTTGGAAATTGTTTGTATAAGCTGTAAATTGTGTGCTGCACCACTGCGTTTATATTTTGTTTTCTGGAACTATATAAACCAAAGATTACTAAAAGATTTTTGTTCCCTGTTTGGAACTATACAAATTTTTCATGTGTACAGGCAATAAAGATCCATAGTTGTACTTTGTGTGTATTTGAAGTTGTCGAAGGTGAAACAGAGATGTCTAAGAATTATGACAACTGGGAAAGGTTGGTGAGAGCTGTGCTGCAGCGAGAGCAGGATCGTGAAGTGGCCCGAGCCGATTCAAGAAGCACAAGCTACAGTTCCATTTCCACATCATTGGATTTTGACGAGCAATCCTTGAGTTTGCCAAGAGAAGAACAAAATCTTGAAGATGGAAGAAGGAATTCAATATTAGATAGTAACAGTTCTTGCATAGCCTCCTCCAGCACTACAGGTGAATACAAGGTTTAGGAATTAATAGATTAATTTTCTTTTTAATTTTCGATTACAATTCCTGCATTCAAAATGTAAAAAATAGTATTTGTTTATATTCCTTCTCCTCAGATCACCCCATCTACCAAAAGCCAGCAGGAGAATCAAAATTTTCTATGGTAAAATTTCACTCTTAGTCTATGTATGCAGATTCTAGTAGAATTGATTTGATGGGCTTCCTCTTAGAAGGTTTTTTTTGTCAGAAATTTAAAATGCTATATGTTTTTGAGGTGGATCTGGGTATTTTTTGTGTGTGTATGAACCACAGGGATTGCCTAGTGCAAAGCGAATCTTGAAGGAGCTCAAGGGTATTCAGCAGGATCCTCCTGCCACTCTCAGTGCTGGTATATGATATTCGTTTTGATGAAGATCTATTTAAACATGTTCACGAGTATACTTTTAAATTTGACCTTTCGGTAATCATCTGTAATGCAACATAAATTTCATTTATTTATTTTTTCGTTGCTTATTTTTTTTCCACTGCAAATAAATTTCAGGTCCAGTAGATATGGACTTGTTCCATTGGCAAGCTACTATCATGGGTCCTCCAGACAGTCCGTATGCCGATGGAGTTTTCCTACTCAGCATCCATTTTCCGTCAGACTACCCTTGGAGGCCACCTAAGGTGTGTTAGACGTACTAATTATTGGTTCCACTGTTTTTTGACTTTCCATTATTTTCTATTTTAAACATAAAAATTAAATTATCTATTGCAGTACTATATCCCTGTAATATCTGATATTGATTGTTTAATCCCGGATAGCTCAATTTTAGAATAATGGAAGTTTTCATTTCGACGAATGTTGCAGATTGCTTTTAGAACAAAGGTTTACCACCCAAATATAAACAGCAATGGAACCATATGCCCTGCAATGCTAAAGGATTCCTACCCTTACCTAATGGTCCTAACCATTTCCAAGGTTTGTTTTCTAATTCTCGTGTTTGTGAGCCTTACCGTATTTGCCTATGTACTCAACTTTTTACTTGAAACTAAGGGAAAATTCAAGGCGTTATTAGTTTGTAGCACTTTGATCCAATTGACCATTAACGAGTTAGATTTGTGGTGAAAGACGGTTAATTGCCACAAGGATAATTCAGTGGAGATATGACTTTAAGTTATACTAAACATTGTGAAATTAAGACCTTTTAAAACTGGGAAAACTTTCTCCATTAATCACAACTATTTCGTATGTGTTTTAATATTTTAAAATGCATTATAACGACATTCATATTAATATATTTAGCCATCCATTGTGTATTTTTGTTCCAAACTTTGTTTATTAAGTGCAATAACAAAAAAAAAAAAAAAAAGGTCCAAAAAACTGTTAATATCTGCCCCTTACATAATAATACAAGTTAGAACATTAATGCCCAAAACTTTACTTCCAATTGCATTCATGGTCTCCTTTAGACCATAGGGCTCGTTTTTATTATAATACCCAAAAAAAAGTCGTTTCCATTTCTAATTGGTTTGCTTGGGCTTATTTTCATTCTTCTTCTACAATGAAATTTTATGATAAAAATGATTTCCGCTTCAAATATGTGATATTTTTCAAAAAACAACTGAACATCTCCTCCAAACTCACATCCTTTTCCCCACCCTGAAACTTCCATCGGTGAGGTTGGGGGAATAGATTGTTGGGATTTCCCTATGAAATACAACCCACGAATTTGATCGAACAAGCACAAAACAATAAAGAAAATAAGAACACACAAAAACGTTGACCCAGTTCAGCCAAATGGCCTAGTCTAAGGGGCTCAAGAACAGCCCAATCCACTAGTGCAAACCACCGTCCACAAAGAAAGAAAGATTACAGAGAACACTCGGAATAAAGTTTTGGTCATCGATCATAAGATCTCCCAAAACTATATAGATCAAACTCAGAGATCTCACCAGACACTAAGAGACAACTATACAAAACCAACCTCTATTTCAGGTCGAATTATACACACCAGATTCACCTCTAAATGCTAGAATCAATACAGAGAAATCACCAAGAAGAAGAAGAATTACAGACTCAACACGAAGAAGCCAAAAAGGAGAGAAAACGAAGAGTCCATAAGAAAATGAAAAGTGAAGTCTCTAAAGTAGCTGAAGGGACGATATTTTCTCCAAGAATCCATCTTAGTCGTTGATCCCATCCAACGGTCATGATAGTTTCAAACTAGCACAATCCACGTGAATCACTTAGCTACCAATAAGTGGTTGACACTTTTGTTTCCGTGCGACCACAATCCCAAAAGTACCATGCTCATTTTAATCCACGCTACTTGTTTTCTTTCCAAATATCTTCAAATTTTGAATCTAACTCGTTTCAGCTCTCGAGCTTTCACGAAACTTGAATCTTGACTTGTCAACTTCACTCATGTGAACTCCATTGCTAAAACCTTTGACTCATGTGACCCGAGTAATAAGCTGAAGTTAAAATAATCAACCAAGCCAATTGACACAAATAGCACTAGTTTAATAGCGTTTTGAGAATCACAACTCTCACATTCTTCAAATTGGTTTTCAATAACACATTCTCTCTTTCGGTTGCGGAATTGCACATGGTGGATTGTTCATCATCATTGCCCAGTTCCTACAGAAAAATTACCTTATTTCAATATGTAATAAAGATAAAGACAACTTAAACTTTCCAACAGGCAGTATTTTTGTCCCCGTATCTGACGATTTTTTGTCAGTATGTATTTTAACAAGATTACCTTTACCTTGAGATAATTTTTCTCTAATAAAATGATACTTCACCTCAATATGTTTTGACCTTTCATGATAGACAGAATTTTTGCTTAGTAATAAAGCACTTTGACTATCAGTAAACATTATAAGTGTATCATGCATGAAGTTCAATTCTTTTATGATTCCTTTTAGGCAAATACATTCCTTAATAGCTTCAGTTATGGCAACATATTCAGCCTCTGTGCTGGAAAAAGTAATTAAAGGCTGTAATTGAGATTTCCAAGTTATGCACTTATCACCAAGAGTAAAGAAATATGTTTAGTTGATTTTCTGATGTCTTTATCACCAATAAAATCAACATTTACATAACATTTAAGGGTTAAGTTTTCAGATCTTTTCTCATACACTAAGCCTAGATATTAAGTTCCAACCAGATAACTTAACAACCGTTTCATCCCAGCCTAGTGTGGGTTTCCAGGATTGGATATAAATCCACTTAGGAAACTAATGGAAAAAGCAAGATCAGGTTTGTAGTGCTTATAGCAAACATAACAGAGCCTATGTCATTAGCATAACATATATTTTCCATCTCTTTTACTTCAGCTTCAGATTTAGGAGAATGAGAATGATAATGATTCATATGACCAGTAAGAGGAATATTCACAGATTTGCTATCTTTCATACAGAATTTGGTTACAACTTTATTCAAATATGCTTCTTGTGAAATAGTTAACCTATTTTTAGCCATATTTCTATTTATGACCATTCCAAGAATTTTTCTAGCATTTCCTAAATCTTTCATATCGAACTCAGATTTTAAAAGATCTTTTAACTTCTTAATTTGAGACTTGCTAGGACCAACCAAAAGCATATCATCAACGTAAAGCAGTAAGTAGACTTCACACCCACTCTTAATGTTATTATAGTATAAGCAAACATCAAATTCACTTCTTTTAAACCCTATTTTCAACACATAGGCATCAAACCTCTTGTACATTGTCTTGAGCTTTGTTTTAGTCCATACAATGATATTTCAATTTGCATACAAAATCAGATTTACCTTTAGACACAAAACCTTGTGGCTGACTCATGAAGATATCTTCTTCCAAATCTCCATGAAAAAATGCAATTTTGACATCAAATTGTTCAAGTTCCCAATTGTATTGAATAACAAGAGCCAACATCAATCTGATTGTCTTATACTTGATCACAGGTGAAAATATTTCATTGTAATCAACCCCCTCTCTTTGAGTATAACCTTTAGCAACTAACATTGCCTTAAACCTTACAGGATCACTAGGGTTCAAACCCTTTTTTAATTTGTAGATCCACTTATATTGAAACAATTTTTGATCTTTAGGTTTCTTAACCAGTTTCTAAGTTTTATTATCACTTGAAGCTTGAATTTCTTCCTGCATAGCCTTTAACCAATTCTCAGAATTCTTTCCATTAACTGCTTCTTCATAAGATGCAGGTTCAGATTGTTCAAGTACTTCACCTGAGACTAGGGCAAAGTCTGCCAGGTTAAGGGATTCATATCTAGGGTTAGGCCTTATTTGCCTTTTTTCCCTATCCCTAGTTAGTTGATAATCTTGATTAGATGGATGAACATTAATTTGTTCAGTTTCAACAGGTTTAATGTCATTTTGAGGTTCAGTCCCCTCAGCAGGTTCATATTCTGTTCAATGTGTAGGGTTATTTTCATCATTTCTAGGTTTAGGTAAATCAAACTTAGCTAGCTTCACCTCAGTTTGAACAGTTACTTTGATTTCAGATTTGTTTGATTCATTAGTTCTTTGTTTTAAGCATGGCATTTCAAATTCATTGAAGACTACATTTTTTATGTTAATTATCTCGATACCTTGAACCCATAAAAACCCATAACATATAACCTTTCACACCCTCTGGGTAGCCTAACGTCACACACTTGATAGCCCTAGGCTCCAGTTTTTGCTCCGACTGATGTGCATATGTTGCACATTCAAAAACTCTTATGTGATTTAAATTTGGAGGCTTTCCTATCCACAATTCTTGTGGAGTTTTAAATCCTATACTGTTGGAAGGTGATCTATTAATCAGATATACTACAGTACAAGCAGCTTCAGCTCAGAAGCCTTTGACAAGGATAGAGCTGATCAACCTGCACCTAACTTTGTTCATAATGGTCCTATTCATTCTCTCAACAACCCCTTTCTTTTCTGGTATATATTTAACAGTTCTATACCTGATTATTCCCTTTGGCTTACAAAAGTTATCAAATTCAAAATTGCAGAACTCAAGCCCATTGTCATTTCTTAATGTTTTTAATTTCTTTTCTAACTGATTCTCAACATATTTAAGCCAGGTTCTGAATTTCCCAAAAGTTTCAGATTTAGCCTTCAAAGGATAAACCCAAACTTTCCTAGAGTAATCATTCCCCAAGGATAAGAAGTACTTACTTTCACCAAAAGTGGAATGCTTCTCAGGGCCCCAAAGATCTGCATTGACATAGTCCAAGGGTCTACTAGTTCTATGTGAGCTTGTTTCAAAGCTCACCTTGTGGGACATACCCAACACACAAGTCTCACAAAAGTCCATAGTTTCAATATCATCCTTTCCAAGTAATTTTTTGTTACTTAAGGATTTTAGCCATTTAAAACCAATATGACCCATTATATTGTGTCACAATTCAGTTTTATCTTTATTAATTGCAAAAAGGCTAGAATCATGTGTTATTTCAATTTTACCTTCAAGATAGTATAGATCATTACTTTTAGGCCCTTTCATAACTATTAGAGATCCCTTCATAATTTTCAGAACTTTATTCCCAAATTTAAATGTATAGCCCTCATCTTCAGGAGTCCCTAAGGAAATAAGGGCTCTCTTCAGATTTGGGACATATCTAACATCTCTGATTTGCCTGATAGTGCCATCATCCATTCTGATGGCAATGTCACAAATTCCAATCACAGTCTAAGAATTATTGTCTCCCATGTAAACCTTCCTAGGTTCAATCTCTTTATAGTTATAAAATCAAGACTTTTCATTGCACATGTGAAAAGTACACCCTATGTCCAGAATCCAATATTTATCAGATTCTTCATCAGACACATTTTGGACATGTAAACTATCTAGTTCAGACACAATGTCAGCATTATTCAGATCACCATTGTTCAGGTCTTTTTGTTTCTTTTTCTAGTCAAAACAGCCCCTTTTGAAGTGTCCGGACTTTCCACAGTTATAACATTTCTCATTACTTCTATCTTTAGACTTAGACCTCATCTTAGACCTCACTCTTTCCTTTTTATTATGGAAATTAAACTCTTTCTTTTCAGTTTTTCCTCTAACAAACAAACTTTCTTATCTTGAATTAGTTCTATGATCTCTCTTAAGCTCTAATTCTCTGGACTTCAATATATCGATATCATTTGCTTGTGTAAGAGTGCCCTTACCATATTTTATGGCATTTCTATTCTATTTATAGGATCCAGGTAAAGAATTTAGTAATATAACAACTAAGTCCTCATCCTCAAACTTCTTGTCATTGTGTGCTAAGCTCTTAACAATTATGCTATAGTCACTTAGGTTCTCTTCCAAATCTTTCCTAGGCTCTATCATAAAGCTAAACAGCTTTTCTAACAAATATATCTTGTTAGGCAGAGTCTTAGTCAAGAACAAGGCATCTAATGCAGCCCATAAAGTTCTAGTAGTTTCAACACTATCTACTTGTCTAACAACATTATCAGATAAATGCAGGATTATAGAACTATACGCAATTTCATTCATCTCTTCAATCTCACCAGGTTTAGCTTTCAATTCATTAGAAAAGGTAGTAGGATCATCAAAGGCTTTTGCAACCCTTTGTTGGACCGAAATGGCCATCATTTTCTATTTCCATATCGAGTAATCCCCATTTCTATCAAATTGTGATAATTTGACCTTCAAACCCATTACAAATTCTGTAAAAGGATTGCTTGTACTCGTGGACATAACATAAAAGGTTTTGAAAAACAGTTTTCAGATGATCAATGTAAAAGGAAAAAAAAAACAGAGTTGAACAATATTAAGAAATTGAAGTACTGTAAGGCAAATAGTTTACAACAATGAATTAATTTGATCAAGAAACCTCAATCAGATGTAAGTGCAGGTGTGAATGAAGCTCAGGCAGTTCACAGATATATGATACAAGTATATATGTTTTCAAAATTACAAATCAATCACAAGAATTCACAGACAAGTAATCTATTGGTCATATATCATTTCAAGAAAGAACCCCAAACCAGAATTTTGTAGCAAGTTTGGAATGAACTTACCAATTCCTGTTGAAAAACAGTAAAGTTAACCTCAAGCCCTCAATTGAGCTCATTCAATCAGAGCCAACAATTAGTCAATAGCCCACAACATACAAAACAAAAACATAAAGGAATTAGTATGGATCAAAACAAGATGCTAAAATAGTAATACCGTCTATTTAGACCTTTGAGTGTCTATACATATATATTACTAAAAAACCCAAAACGATTATGGAAGAATACGACCAAACCCAAACCCAGCTCTGATTCCCGTTTCGTTGGGATTTCCCTATGAAATACAACCCACGAATTTGATTGAATAAGCACAAAATAATGAAGAAAAAAGAACACACAAAAATGTTGACCCAGTTCAGCCAAACACTTAGAGAAAACTATACAAAACCAGCCTCTATTTCATGCCTAATTATACACACCAGATTCACCTCTAAATGCTAGAATCAATACAGAGAAATAACCAAGAAGAAGAAGAATTACAGACTCAACACGAAGGAGCCAAAAAGGAGAGAAAACGAAGAGTCCATAAGAAAATGAAAAGTGAAGTCTCTAAAGTAGCTGAAGGGACGATATTTTCTCCAAGAATCCACCTTAGTCGTTGATCCCATCAAACGGGTCATGATAGTTTCAAACTAGCAAAATCCGAGTGAATCACTTAGCTACCAATAAGTGGTTGACACTTAAGCAGCTAAAGTTAAAATAATCAACCAAGCCAATTGACACAAATAGTACCTGTTTAATAGTGTTTTGAGATTCACAACTCTCACATAGATGGTGGTTATATATTTTTCTTATTTACAAAAATAGACATAAATAACAGCTTAAGTCTCTTTCTTGGATTCTTTGGTACACCATAGTCTTCTAACACTATATATATATATATATATATATCTCACTCTCACTCTCTCTCTCTCTCTCCCTCCCTCTCTCCCTTCCCCCGTTCTCTCTCAATCTTCACTAATTTTTTCTAACATGCTTTTTAACACCAACAATAGTGTAAAGATAAACAGATTCCATAATCTTGAAAACTTGTTGACCCAATTGCTAAGATAAGGGATCTAATATCCCTAAAGATTATATCTTCACCTTTTTTATCTACACTGAATAAATTGCTCCTTCAATTGCAGTGGCTCGGTAATTTGTTGGTGTGAGTGGCTCCTCCAAGCAATCATATGAGAATATTTTAGGTGTGCAATCCTTGATCATATGACCGCTTGTCTATTTTAGTTAAATTAGCCAAAATTGTCCTCATACAAAACACTATGATGACCTCAAATCAAATGACCAATTCCACTATCGAACGTTAGAGATTAACCATGACACTTAGATAGTTATCCATGTGGAATCTCCCAGCGGGTCTCCAATGTTTTGTTCTATAATAAAATATTCATGTGTTCATTTAAGTGCACCACACTTTAGCTTGCGAGATCAGCTACTTACTTCACAAGTAAGAAATGTCACACGTAATGGTCTATCCGTAATAACGATATCCGTATCTCGTCATTACATATGACCACATACAATTTAAGATTCAGTCATACGTAATTTATATTTCACAATCACAACTCCTTGTGATTAACAAATCACCAAGACTTAAGTTTACGGATTCTATTATTTGATTGTACATATGGCATAACACTTACACCTTCTAGTGTAGAGATTAAAAGATGCCACAAACTTCTTGATCCGGTTGCTAAGATACGAGATCCAATATCCCTAAAGATTATATTTTTTTTTGTCTAAACTGAATAAATTGCTCCTTCAATTGCAATGGCTCAATAGTTCAAGTTCAACTTTCTAATGGAGTTTAATTGTTTGGTTTTCTAATTTTAGGTGTTACTTATAATTTCTGCTTTGTTGGCGGATCCTGTCATTGATGATCCTTTGGTGCCTGAGATTGCTTACATGTACAAGAAAGACAAAAAAAAGTATGAAGCCATCGCAAGGAGTTGGACTAAGAAGTATGCCATGGGCTAATAGTGTTAGGATTATTACTCTCTGGAGAAAAAAATATATATATGTTGTTTTCTTTGTGGGTTGTCCAAAGTTTAAAAAATTGATCGTACGGTAAAACTTAAAGAGTATTATTTTTCCGAAATTAGTTGATCTTTGTGAGAGGAAAACTCTATATGATTGTAACAATTTTTTATTTACATAAATCTTTGACAATTCGTAACGAGCATTCCACAATGAGATTGTCATTCCATTGGAGGATGTTGGAGTTAAAATTGATGATAAAGCATTAAGACGCGTGGGATCAACCTACTTCTTATGAGGCACATCAAACCCATTTGATGTGGAAAATAAACTAAATTTAGGAAAGTTATAAGTAAATTGATTTCTGAAGAAGGAAGATTGGATTTGTTAGAAACATATGGGTCGTGTGTCGCCCATGAGGGATGACCCGATCCACAAGTTATTGAAAGGGTTGTAGGGAATTTGAACTTGAAATTCAAACATACAACTCCCAAACCACCCTTAACTCTCTATAACCTCCAATGATTATAGATTGGAAAATAGAGGAAAAAAGAGGGCATGAAAAATAAAGGGAAAATTCGTATGGAAATTTACACCAAAATTGGAAAGTCTTTAGAACCATATTTTGGATATGAAATCTCACAAACAATGACACTTAGATTGTGAATAATAATCCCCTTCCATTGTGATCGGGATTGGGACCATTAGAGAATAAGAAATGAAAATTGTTGGAGCCTTGGAATGTAAGGTGATTCAACCATCAAAAGATCTTGAAATTCGTCATTTCAAGTAAGTTTCTTGACCCGAAATTCATGTTTAAAATGCTATGAATTCTTACATTGGTATCAGAGCCGTAAAAGTTGTTTCCCTTGCATACTATCTTGCTGTAAATTGAATTATTATGTTGAAAAATGCATGTATTCCATTTTTGTAAAAACTTGAAGCATTGTTAATGGCATGTTATGAAATATGCAACATAAATCCACGAAATTTTTACAGCATATTCCTATATGCTGTAGATCATATCTGCAAAGTTTGGAAATTTTTAGTTTTATAAATTTGGAGAAAAATGAAACCCTAGATAAAATTGCAGAAACTTTAAATATTTACTACCATTTGATTGTTCATCTTCATGCAGTAAGATTAGTATGGTTAGAAAGATCTTCTCATAAGCTTTCCACCCATATAAAAAAACTCAAATTTTGGACTTAAAATGAAGAAGTTATGAGGATTCGAAGTTTTGGATGAAAATATGATCTTTTGCATTAAAATCGGTAAAACCTGCTACTTAATCACATGATAAATTTTTCCACACTATGTTTCATGATAACCATTTGGTGTGATTTGATAGATCTTCTCGATACCTTTCCAATGGTATAAATAACATAATTTTTGGTCTTGAATTGAAGAAGTTATGACCTTACGAAGTTTTGACAGAAATCTAAAAAAATGGCATAGACCTGAACTGTTGTCGTGGAGGTGAATGATTCCAAATTCAATTTTGAGATAACTGCATAGTGGTCCCTTAAAATTCCAAGTGCAATTTAAAAAATTGCATGTTGGTCCCTATACTTTTGAATGTTGATTATTCCACATGTAATTTGGAAAATTGCATGTTAAATATTGATCCCAAAATTATTTTATTTTTGAAAGTTGATTATTCCAATAACAATTTCAAAAATTACAACTAGATCCTTGACATATTCTTGATTTTTATGTGCAATTAAAATTGATTTTCAGAAAATAAAAAAAAATATTTTTTATTTTATTATTGAAATAAATTATAAAAAATGGTATTAAAAATATCTTTTTGGACTTTATTAAATTCTGAAAATTTTATAAAAATTAAGAATATTTATTAAGTGGTATTTTCCTAATGGGAAATTTTTTTAAGTGTTTCATTTTTTTGAAATGAAAAACGATCCGAAAGTATTTAAAATATCACATTTTATATACGTTCATGAGTTGTGTGAGTCTTGATTAGGTTATGTGATCCATTGTGACTTATTTCTCAATTTTGTGTTCGATCAGATATGGTTGATTATATGTACACTTTTAGCATCTTTTGAGGGAATGCTAGAAAAACATGGGTTATAGAACTTGTTAAAATATTTCGTGCTTATCGATATAATTAAATTGATCTGGAACATGACCAAATGTGGAACACATGAATATTTTGGGACATAAGCTTTTGGTGATAAGCAGAATATGAGAATTCTAATGTCACTTCCTATTTGTTGGGACCATGTTGCAACAGAGATTTAAATGGGATTGGGGATTTGTAAAATAAAACTTAAATGATGCTAATTTTATTTTTGAATTATAATTGAAGTTATCTTCTAGAAGAATTAATTTATTATATCATGATACATATCATAATTGGATAAACGTGCATATTTATGCTTTTATTTCATATTATGAAATTATCTAATTGAATACATGATATCTTTAATTTGTGTATTGTTATAAATGTTAAGGTCAGTAGAATTAGTGAGATTCTTACTTAGACCTATTAACTATCAGTTGAGTGATAGTTCGGTGATTGGAAGATTTAGAGAGAAAATCTTACCTAGAACTATTTGATTCACCAATTGAGTGGGAGTTCTCAAGTTGGAAGAATTAATGTAATTCTCACTTAGAAACAATGAAATTAAGTTTATGATAGTTAAACAATAGGATTGTGGATGATGATTGGGAACATAGTTAACTTTCAACTCCGTACCTAACGTTAAACTACCGTAGACATTAATTTGCATTGATACAAAATTGAATGTGCATAAATGGGCATTGAATGAGAATAAAATGTCTCTAAAAAATTGATAGATCATGGCATCAAAATTCATAGTAGTTAACATTAATAAAGGTGATAAGCTAAATGCAATAACATTTGGCATGATAAGATTTTGAGTGTACTAGAAGGGCATGATGTTTAGAGAGCATCAACCACACAATAGAAGACCTTATGTAGGTCATACTATTCTAGAGAATAAAAATGAGTTTGGGAACATGAGTCTATTAAGAATGAGATGAATCTCTGAGATACACATAACAATCCAATAAGGTACTTAAGTGAGATTTTAGATGGATATTGGGTCACAATATATGACATTTGACATTTATTTCTTAGCAAGAGAGAGAATTTTGGAAAATATTATTGAAATTGATATTATGTATATTAATGAATCAGTTTTTTGGATACGTAAGAGTTGATTTAAACTTCAGATTCAAGTAGAGTAATTTGTTTTCGAGTGGGAGCTATCTATTCGAGTGGGAGCTATCAAAGAAATATCCAATTTCAATGGTTCTTGGTTCGAAGTGGGATCTAAGAGCTATTCAAGTTCAATGATTATTGGTTTAGATAACTAGTGGAGAAATTTGAGAAAAGTGGTGGAAGTATATATGGTGTACATAATTCCAATCTAATTTGAGATGTGGTGGAAGTTCTAATTGGACATTATGTTTATTGAGAACATTCAGATTCTTAAAAACTAAATGGAAGACTAATGAATTTATGATAAAATAAAGCTCTTTTTTAAGAAAAATGTTAGACTCAATATGAGTATATTGAGTTTGATGAAAAAAATTAGTAGCAGTGAGATTCACTTCTATATGCTGATGCTAACCATGATAGTGTGTTTAAGTTTAGATTACACCAAATAGACTTTGAGACTGTATTTCATTCTCAATTGAGAATTAATTGAAGAGATCTATATGAATCGATTTGTAGGCTTCATGTTGAAGACTTTTATAATATTGTGGTAACTCTATAGTTACACTTATAGCCTAATGTAGTCATCTTGACAGTGGTAATTGATTTTTAACAGGGTTTAAATCTCATATAAAATTTTCATCATGTAGATAAAAATCGATGTATTTATGTAAAAGTCTGATGGTAGGTTGTAATTCTAATTTTGATGTTTATGACACTATATTGGCTAAGCATGAGAAAGAGTGTATTGAGACCATTTTGAAATGGTTGTCCTTAATTTTTGAGACGAAAGACATGTGTTTAGTAAATTGTATGTTTTGTGTTAAAAAAATTTATTCTAGTTTTGTTTCTATATCACAAGAGTTATATACCATAAATATTCTAGAATATTTGTTTTAACTATGGAATTTGCTACCTTGTTGATGTTTCTATGTTGAAAGGTGACCGTATGAGTATTCATATATGTCCAAGGACTCCATAAGTGCACAAAAAATTATCCAGAGAACCATATCTAGTACAATTAGGAGTTACAAGTATGCTATAATGTATACATGCCCTAATATTTATCATGCCATGGATTTAGTCAGAAGGTATTGACGTTGTCATTCGAAAGGATATTGTGATACCTGAAGAGTGTTGCTGTCAGTTATTCTATTTGTTGTAGAATGAATAACTTATGATTGAAATATATATCCAAATATCGACTAAGGATGAGAGTTAGTCGAGCACACATAGTATTAGACTTGTGCAATCTTACTACATAGAGTAGCAAGAGACATATCTTGTAGTATATAACTTGACAGCTGAAGAAATTGTTTGATATAGATGTATTGGGCATCTAATGATATTATTTGTGAA
The DNA here is from genome assembly GCA_019097785.1 of Fraxinus excelsior. Taxonomy (NCBI): domain Eukaryota; kingdom Viridiplantae; phylum Streptophyta; class Magnoliopsida; order Lamiales; family Oleaceae; genus Fraxinus; species Fraxinus excelsior. The sequence continues at coordinate 23,686,929 of CM032629.1, read as the reverse complement.
TATGAGATCCATGATAGTTGTTCAATTATCTCATGTGTTGAGGATCTCAAATATCATGATGGAACCAAACATTTGATAGTGTTTCTTTAAGAGACATTAGCAAAGAAAGTGTCTTTGCAATATATCTACATAAATGATGGTATGTAATCATCATACTCTAAAGATTTTTGGAGATGTACTTGTCGGTAATTTCGAATATCTAAAATTACGTAGAATATGATACTTAGTGTATCAGAAAACTCTTAATTGATTTTTATGTGCCCATAGATGAACAACTTTGAGTTCATGTGTAATATCTTCTTGAGATTACGAGATAATATTTTGCATGCACATATAAAGTATGTCAATCAGGTTGAGATTGGTTCACTCACACGAACAATCGCCTCAAATACTTTAGGGTATGCTGAGGTGACACAAAGTGATCATGTTGTGTACTTGATCTGGTTGCCTTGATAAGATATTAAGATGAGATTACAACGAGTAATTGAAATGGATTTTGTTATCCATTAAACCTGTTTAGTAGCTAGATCGAGTTCTCGATTTGAGATTGTCTGGAGGAATGAACATAAGGAGAAATCAAGTTACATATCGGGGAATACCTGAACTAGGATCTGTACGGTGTTATTTGATTATAAAGGATATGACATGCGCCCTAAGAATAAGAGAAAACATCGTAAAGCATGTTTCATACCACGTGTGCTTTTACGATCAATATTAAATAAATGAGTGAATGGATCTATGTTTCCTCATTGTGTGAGACCTTGAGGTTTATATAACCTCATATATACCCTTATGACTTTTGACTATTTTTGAGATTTTATTTTGGTGTTGCTACTTTAGCATGTTGCCAATAACTATGATTGATTCAGTTTGATGGGACATGTTTAGGAAAGCAACTGATTTAAAATTGAAGGATTCAAGTAGGAAATGAAAACTATTTTGACCAACATTTATATTTCTATTCACCGGCCGGACAATTGTGTTCAACCATTTAGGATATAGAACATAATTGTGAATACAATGATATGATGTGGTGTTCAAGTATGTTCCATAAATATTCGAGGGATCGAAAGTACTTGAATTAATGTTGGAAAATGAGTTTAGGGTATAGGGAGATTTAATGTTCCTCTAGTTGAGCTACTATATATCCTAACATGTTTATAGTACCATGAGCTCTAATATTACTCGCTGGTCACACGATCTATTTGTCGTATCAATTTTTGTGAGATGGATCTTGAGAAAGATCTAATGCTTGACATTCATTGTCCCTTGTGATTCGGATCAAACCCTTCATGTATGAGTGGGAGATGTTAGAAAAATATGGGTCGTGGGTCGCCCATGTGGGATGACTCAACCCACAATTTATTAAAAGGGTTGGAGGGAGTTTGAACTTAAAATTCAAACATACAACTCCCAAACCACCCTTAACTCCCTATAACCTCCAATGATTATGAATTGGAAAATAGAGGGAAAAAGAGGGCATGAAAAATAAAGGGAAAATTCGTATGAAAATTTACACCAAAATTGGAAAGTCCTTAGAACCATATTTTGGACATGAAATCTCACCAAAAAATGACACTTAGATTGTGAATAACAATCCCCATCCATTGTGATTGGGATTGGGACCATTGGAGAACAAAAAATGAAAATTGTTGGAGCTTTGGAATGCAAGGTGATTCAACCATTAAAAGATCTTGGAATTCATCATTTCAAGTAAATTTCTTGACCCAAAATTCATGTTAAAGAATTCTACGAATTCTTACAGGATTGAAGTAATATTTCATATGAAAACTCGTTATTTGTTGCTTAAAAGTGGAAGAAGAGCAACTCCATGAAGAAGAACGTAATTTTTTGGAACTGTGGACAAACTAGTCATTTGAGAATATTGTCCAGGAGGTGGAGTATACTCAGCTACCTACTCGAAATAGGAAATATGTCTCTTTATGAGTGATGACAAAGCTCTTGAGTAAGATATTTTTGCATCATCGTGTTACGCGCTAGTTGCCATGATAGATGATGTGTTAATAGTAGTGAGTCCACATGTTCGTACATGAGCATTAACTTGACATTGATACATGATGTGTGGTGGAATTAATGTCAATGCCTAGAGCTTGTTTGGGAGAGATTTTTGGGGGAAGAATTGATTTTTGAATAGTGATATGATGGGAAATGTGTGGTTGAAAAAGAAGAAAAAATTATTGATGTGATGAAAAATATTATTTTATTGAAAATTGTGTGGTTGAAAATGAGAATTGATTTACTGTAGAATTTGAGAATCCCTCCCAAACACACCCCTAATAAGTTCTCTAAAATGTTAAACAGGCTAGTATCATAATTTTTTAGTAGGTTGTTTCGATATGAACCGATGAAATTCTTAAAGTTCGTTATTAATCTTAAGTGATTATACTCTTATGGAGGAGTATATTTATTCTTGATTAGTAGAGTTCATTAGCTTACTGGTTTTCTTAGGCATAGTAACGGGATGTATTTAGACTGGAACCACATTCCTCATCCTTGCAGAATTTCCCTGTACCATCTCGCCTAGGGGTGGGCAAAACCCAAACCAACCCGATAAAATCGACTGAAATGACCCAAATCTACCGGTTTGGGTCGATTTTTTGGAATTTTTGGGCGGGTTGCGGGTCGGGTAGTTGGGTCACGGGTTAACAACCCAAACCCGAATGTACCCGACCCGACCCAAAAAAACCGTCTTCAACAAAACCTAAAGCCTAAAGAATAAAAACGTCTCCACACTCCACTTCCAGCGCAGCCATAGAACCATAGAATGTTCTCCTCTATCCGTCTCTTGCTAGCTATTTGGTCTCTCGAACCCTCCCCCACCCACCAACGAACCCGGATCTGCTCTCTCGCTAGCGATCTGCACTCTCCGTCTCTTGTATAGGTATTGTTGTGGTTTTTCATTTTCTTTTATTAACCTGATTTTGTTGAAGGGAACTGAATTTATTAATTAATTTGGGAAATGGGTGAACTGAAATTTTAATTTATTTCGTTTATTGTTAACTTACTGATATGAAAAGTTGTTTAATTCGTCCTGGTGATTTGTGGCTGTGTTTGTTTTGAGTTTTTTCATTTTCTTTTATTAACCTGATTTTCTTACTAGTAGTGATAATAACTTTTGAAGGCATGACTGAAATGCTTTAAATTAGATGTTTATTTTCCTTGGGATCTCTCCAGTTTGAGCTTCATACCTTCTTCAGAGCTTCGGATGCCCTTAAATTTTATTTTAGGACGCTGAAGAAACCTAAACAACGTGTTTTTAAGTATCATTAATGCAGAAAGTCTTGTTCAGTCAAGGGCTTCTACCCTCGGCTTCCTAGCAAATGATCTCTAAGACAATTTCATAGTGATTTTTTAGGTGGTTGAACCATTAAATTTTTACTCCGTGCTTTCTTTGTATTTGATTACTAAAATTGCTTTTCTTCTTATTATCTGAATCATATCTAAATAAAATAGATGAGTGTAGGTGTGATAATCTAATGCATTTGAAAACAAGGCTTTATCCTTCAAGTTTTGTGATGGTTGTATAGTGCATGCTCTTTAGTTGCTTGCTATCTATTTGAGACATTTTGGGCCAGCTACATAATTTGGAACAGCAAATCGGCTTTAAACAATTTTCACCAAATTGTCATTGAATATAGTAGAACAGTGCTTTGCAATCTCACCGTGTTGTTAGTTTTCATGTGCCTAACTTCTGTTATTTCTTCTGGTTACAGGAGAATATTAGGCGGATGTGTTTGTATTGTTTATGATCCATCAAGATCAAACCAAGGCGTCCTAGCTTTGAAGGCTTTGAAGCTTTCTGACTCATTCATGGATCTTTATAAAAATAACAACTCACTGGAGACAAGTATGCTTTACATTTCTGCTTTTTTGTCCTTTCAAAGATGGTCAAAAGGATCCTTTTGTTTCTTTAATTAGTCCCTCGAGGATTATAACTAATTATATTTTCTAATAAGGGTTTACTTCTCAGGTTGAGGGAGAAGAATCTTTCATGGGTGGATATCTATGAGGAGATTCCTGTATGCCACAGATAATATCTTGTTCTCTTTAAAGCCATTCAAGTTTTCATTTTGACACTGTTACTTTTAAAGTTTTAAGATCTCTTCCTCTGTATACTGCATCTTTCTTTTACAATCATGCAGCTAACTATATGTTTTTTATGATGCATCTTTTGCATGAATTACTTGAAATTTATTTTCAAGTTCTCACTTTGTGATTGAAGTTTCATAACAGGCTCTGTATTTTCTTCAAAATGTAATCGGCAAAAGTTTGTACTCATTTAGAAACTAAAGTAACTGGAGCTTAATTTAATTACTCAACAATTGATGACAAGTAAGCTTCTTCATTTTCAGGTAAATTTAAATTTGTGTTTCGGAATACGTATGTTTTACTTTACCATGTGATATGCACGCCATATTTTTCATATCATGTGAAGAATTTGATGATTTTAATTTTTATGCAATAAGTTTATCTCAAACCGACCGACACATAATTGGGTTGGGTTTCAATATTTACATGGGTTGGGTTGGGTTGGATTTCGAACAAACCGACAATGTTGGGTTGGGGCAAAAACCAACCCAACCCACGGCCACCCCTCCCGCCGTATCCTACTTAGGTGGGCCGTGGGTGTAGGACGGGGTAAACGATCCCCCTTTCCCATTTATCTCCCATTTAATTTTTTTTTTACAATTTTTAATTATTATATTTTATCTTAAATACTAAATTTAACTTATTATTAGTATTAGACGTTAGAAATATATAATTATTATTAAATTTAAGTCGGAAAAGAAATACCTGAATAATTGAGACAATAAAAGAGTTAGACAAAACTATATTATTTAAATGAGTGATAAGTTTTTCGATGTTGGAAAAAATGAGTTTTCTACTAAAGTCTAAGGACTTCAACTATAGATGTATTTCAAAGATTCCACTTCAAATTTTTTACGTAAGCACATTGAAAATAAGTCTATAAAAACTTATCACTAAATAAATAATGAGCTTTGCATTTGAATGGATCATGAATTGGATTTTTGGTCTTTTAGCCCTTGCTTGGTTTAGACCAAAATTAGATTTATAATAGATTTTTATAAACAATTATGAAATATATGGTTAAAAAGTTGTGAAATCCACTAAATATGGTTAAATAATTCTGGACTTTGACTTAGTTTTATTTGACTTTTGTAGCTGAATCAAACATGGGTCTAATTTTTAGTTCGGTAGTACAATTTTTTTATTTATATTTAATTATAAATATACAATATAATAACTAAAGGGGAGATTTCCCCCAACCAATATTTTCGACACATAATATTGACAAAAAACTTGAACCCTTAAATTTAATGTAATATAATTATCTACATCAGTTATACTAATTTCCCTAAGTAATTATATTCAACATCAAAACATACCATAATTACCTTTTAAAAACAACCAATTACCATGTAAAGAAGGACTTTTTTTCCCGAAAAAAAAAAAAAGAAAAAGAGAGAATTTTCTTCAGATCAGCTTCATCCATGGGTTCCTATCCAATCACCGACGATTGGCATCTCAACCTCATTTATCGTTTTAAAGCTACATAAGACCCATAAATTATTAATTATAAGCGATGACAAAGAATATGGTTTGAATCCAAGAAACAGGTTCGTGAAATATGGTTTCCAGCCTTCTTTTCGTTTTAAGCTTTCTGCATGGAAGAAGTATCATGCTGTGCTAGAGGAACGGAATCCACCTTAGCGGGTTGTTTTACATTTTTATATTTTTTTTAGTAGAGGGTGGGACTTCCAAGATTTTGTTAATTTGCCCTCACTTGTAATGGATGAATACCGTGGTTACATGAAAATAATGAAAGCAAAAAATGAAGAAGTACTACTTCTCTTACAATAAAAATAAATGACGAAAATTAAAACAGTAAACGAGGAAGTACTACTTTCTTTACATTAAGAACAACTGCAAATTTAGGCAAAAATACGAATTGGAAATAAAATCAAAATTAAGCAATCCATGTCTGTCAATTTGTACTAGTACCCTAATATATCGTGGTAGGTCATGTGGTCCATATATCTAGTATCATCGATGATCCCAACCCTCCGCAACAAGAGCATCTGTAACCTGATTTCCTTCTCTGTAAATGTGAGAAATTTTATCTCTGTTGAAGGATATGATGTAGCGACCACGAACTTTTAATTTATATAAATTAGTTTTCTCGAAAAATGTGTCGCTAAAACGTTAACCCTAATTTTCTAGAGAAGCGCGTTCGTCTAGTCGTTATAAAATTGAATTCAAATCTATTCGATCGAATCCAATCCCGAATAATAATTTTATTTTCAATTTCGATTTATTTTATTTAAATCCAATTTTTATTAATTTCAAGTCCAATTATATAAGTCCAACACCTTAAATTTTGATTCATTTAGTCCAAATCTATTTAAGTCCAATTAAATGAGCCCAAAACCGGAATTTATTTATTTTAGCCCAATTAGAAAACCCTAAAGCCCAACTATTTGGCTCAATTACCCGCCTAGGGTTTTGTGCCCTAATTATCACTATTCATACCCCACTAACACTCATACTCACCTTCACACCGCACACCAAAAGCCCCCAAATGGAACCCCCACACTCACCACCAGCCCGGTGCCACCACGAGGTGGTGGCGCTGCCCCTTCGCCGGCGACAGTCGGAGCCCTCCCCCGTGCACTCTCTCTCTCTCCCTTCGAATTTGGAGAGAGAGAGAGAGTGTGATATATGTATATATTATATATTTTGAATTTTTGATTTTTGTCTTTTAAGTCTCCAAGTTTTAAGTTTATTTATTTGAGTCCCTAGATTTTAAATATTTTGATTTTAACCTTTAATATCTTATTTTAGTTTTAATAATGTTCAATTAAGTCCTTAATGTATAAAAGTTATTATTTCAGTTTTTAAGTTTTATTTTCAACTTTATTATATTTACAGTTTAGTCCCTAAACTTATAAAAGTTATTATTTCAGCTTTTAAGTTTTATTTTCAGCTTTATTATATTTACGGTTTAGTCCCTAAACTTATAAAAGTTATTATTTTCAGATTTAATAAATTTTCAATTTAGCCCTAAACTTTACTTTATCATTTTAAGCCATTTATTACAATTTCAATAATTTTCAATTAAGCCTTTAAACTTTATTTTAACACTTTAAAACTTTAAAGTTTCGAAAGTACTAATTCAAACCTATTTTCTATTTTGGCTAGACGAAACGTACGGACAATTAGGAGATTGAAGTTACTTCTCGCACCATTTTCACGAAACTCGAGATATTGAGGTAGACTCTCCACCATTAATTAATTTAAATTATAATTGCATGTTTTATGTGAATTTACGTGATTTATATGCTTTAATGCATAAGATGAGAATATGTCGTATGAGATATATGATATTGTTATGCTTGCCATAACTTATATGCTTAATTGCATGAGAAAGACAAGAATCTCTTATGAGATAAGACGAGAATGTTATGCATAATTTATGTGCTTTATACGCACGAGAAAGAAAGACTACCCACACCCTATGATTTTAAAGAGCCTATGATTTTCAAGAAAATAAGCCAAAGAAGATATTACGTTGTATATTGCATAAGTGTGTGTTCAATTATTCTGTAAATTAATTATCGGTGATGAGTCTACTGAGTATTTTTTTCGAAATACTCATTCTATTATTTTAACAATATTTGCAGACTTCGGAGGCGATCGTGATTGATGGGCAGTGGTGGCACAGAAAAATTTGATTATCGAAATTATTAAATCTTGAAGTTTATGTATTTGAATATTGATAACATATTGTCGTTTCCGCTATTTCTAAAACATGATATTTAAATTTTAAAGCAAATTCCTATGAGTTTACTTGTCGACGAAGTTTTTAATTACAAATGTGATTTCAAAATTAGGTTAGTTCCGTGATTTTTGATTATGAGATTAGGGCAAAAGACGATGACGTGGCATCCGGATTAACAGAACTCGGGACGCTATATATGATATCTATGATACATCTGAGTATGTCCTGAATAGCCCATGGTCCTCATCCTCTAGGGATCCTCCTCTAGTGATGCAGTGAATAGCTACTTAGAATCAGATTCTACCTCCATCGCTGAAAACCCAAGACCATGAGCTAGTAAAATCCCATCAAGAATAACTCGGAGTTCTGCCTCTAATATCAAGCATGGTCCATACGAAGTTGAGAAAGCCCTAATACAGTGTCTTGTATGGTCTCTGATGATGTCTCCCCCACTCGCAAAGCCATCCTTGACGCATCCATCAGTATTGATCTTGACAGATCCGACTGATGAAGTACGCCACAAAACTAAAATAGAGAGAGATGGAGAAGATGAGGTCCGTAAAAATACCAAATATGGGTGCAAGTGTCAAATCTCGTCACCAATGCATCACTCGAAGCAGTCCTCCCATATGAAAAAAAAAGGAGATCATGCGATAAACCATCCAAATGATATGTTTGGCTACAATGCGAAAACCTCTATGCTTCGTATCATTCTTTGCGGTCCATAGGTACCAAAATATCAGTAGATGAATGATAATGCGAATGTGTCCGCAACGAACATAATGTCCCGAATACCTCTATCTCTGAAATCACTATCTGACTCACTCTCTTGAATTCATAGGTATTTGAAAAATATCTCCAAAATGTTGCCATACCTGATTGGAGATGCTACTATCAGTGAAAATATGATTGAATTTGATAGTCTCAGTCTCGGAAAAACACTGACGGCAAGAAGCCATCTGGCATCCAATCCTCCCATGAATAACCACATCTATTGGAATGAGGTCCTGCCATAGGCTCCAGCAGAAGAATGAGACATTGACGGGCAAAATGGAGCTTCATAGTAATCGGTATGAATCCTAATATTGGCGTCCCGACCGTACGAGCTGCCAGCGGACTTGGTAGCGAAGCTACCATCTGGTGTATTTCGCCGAACAATTTGATCTGCGGTATCTGCACATAAAGGTATAGCCACTATATGCTCCGCCACCAGAGAAGGGAAAACCAATAATAAACGTCCAATATTCCACCCAGTATCATCAAAAGAATCATGCACCCTCACAGATGTGTGTTGCCGGCGTGGGAATAGGGATATCAAAGTGGTCTCACCCATCCCAGCAATCATGATAAAAGAAAATCTGACTTACATCAAAGTGCCAAGCAATGTATGGCTCTATTCGGGGCCCAACTAATTTCAGCCTCTTCCAGATAGGAAAAGTAGAGTAAGGAACTGCTACAAATAAACGATGTGTCCCCATACAATACATGCCCTATAAGAATTGGGCCCAAAGAGATCTCTGAGAACGGAACAACCACCAGTGCTTTATGGAGAAGTTGTCCACCATATCCCGTAATCTCCTAAAGCCTAGACCACCTTCATTAGTAGGAAGACAAATCTGCTTCCAGCTCTGCCAATGTAAATGACGCGCTTGATCTTTGAAATCCCACATGAATCTCGCAAAGATACTTTCTAGTTTCGTCAGGGTGATTTTAGGAGGTTGCATGATCTGAAGAAGGTGTAATGGCATCGAGGATAGCACTGACCTCAACAAAGTAATACGACCCCCATATGATAGAAGACCTGAAGCCCAACCTGAGATCATGTTCCTGACCTTCTGGATAAGGTCATCATAAATGAAGTTCCTCTTAGCCCCCTTGAATATGGGGACTCCCAAATAAGTGAACAGCTATTGCTGGTGTTGAAAACCAGTCAAAATCTCCAGTCTTCTGATCTGACTAATAGATGTCTGTTTGGTTAGTATTGAGTATGCTCTTGTTCTATTCACTAACTGACCAGAGACTCCCTCACAGTGCTCTAGACAACCAAAAATTCTCATGATAGACTATTTCTAACCGTTGGCGAATATGATCATATCATTAGCAAATAAAAGGTATGAGACAAAAGTACTACCTCCATGCTGATAACATATACTGGGATACTCCCGAAACGTCATAGTGAGTAGGCGTGAGAAGTAATTTGCAGCTATGATGAACAAGGATGGCGAGATAGGATCTCCATGTCTGAGCTCTCGAGAGGAAAGGAAAAAACCACAAAGACGACCACTTAGGAAAATAGAAAAATGACACTCTGAGATGCACTGACTAATCTTATCAATCCAAATCTGATCAAATCCAAATGCCTTTAATATAGAATAAATGAAGCTCCAATACATGCTATCATATGCTTTAGTCATGTCAAGTTTTAGCATGGCGTTACCCCATCGCATTCTGTCATCCAAAGTATGGAGAAGCTCCTGAACCAAAAGAACATTGTCCCTAATTAGGCGACCAAGAATGAACCAACTCTGTTGTGGAAAGATAATGCGCGGTAACAAAGTACTCAATCTGGTGTTCAACATCTTAGTAATAAGCTCATTGAACACAGTGCATAAACTGATAGGTCTGAAGTCGGTCCATCTACAAGCACCATCCCTCTCAGGGAGCAAGACAAAAGTAGGAGCAGCAAAACCTCGAGGAAGATGGCCGCCGTCAAAGAAGTCTAAGACTACCCTGTATACATTGTACTGAATAATGTCCCAACAATGTTAGAAGAATAGGGATGAGAATCCGTCCGGTCCGACAGCATTGTCAGCATCTATACTAAACACTGCCTCCCGAACCTCATGAATCAAAAGGATGCGATTTATATCCAAATTAACATCCTCCGTCAAAAGCCTAAGGATGGTATCAGAACGAATGAGGTTCAATGACTATGTAGGAACAGATAGAAGATCCTGGTAGAATGCAATAGCAGAAGACTAAATGTCAGTGGGTTGTTTTACATTTGATTTTACAATCCTCTTAGTCTCAGATAGAGTCTGTGCCTCTGCTACAACGAGTGACTTCTCATATGGATTCCTAAATCTTATGCAACTCCCTCCATCCCATTTATATAGGCTTGTTTTATTTTCACACGGATTAAGAAACTTTATTTAAGGCGTGTTCAGTCGTGCTTAAAATCCAATTAAAATTGAAAATATAGCCGTTATTGGGTTCCACTCGTCTAATAAAAGGCAATAATAACGGCTAGTTTTTCAATTTTAATCAGATTTTAATTTGTACTGAACACGCCCTTAATGTTATTGGAAAAACAATTTTTGCTAAAAACTTTCCCATTTTACCCTCATTTAATTATTAATAACTAATAGTAAATTATTATTGTAAATAGTAAACAAATAAGAGTATATTAGTAAATAAAAAAAATTTAATAAAGAAACAAGACTATATAATTGAGACAAAAAATAAAGAAAGTAAACCTATATAAATGAGACGGATGGAGTATTATTTTTCCTAAAATTTATATATAACAAAAAATTTAGTTAAATGATATTATTTATTTATGTTATTCTCAACGAGCAATTGAAATATAATATTCATCTATAACAGAGTCTAAATCTATTTTCTCTGCAAATTCTCATTCGATAATAAGTATCGTACAATAAAAGCATCCTCTATTTTGTTCCTCAATTTAGTTGCAAAGCACAAACTTCACATGTTTCATGGCAGAAAAAGCTCGCTCAGTATTTGATAATTGTATTTTATATACTTATTCAGGGGACTAAAATATCGATATTCGGTAATTTTTTTGACAAAATATATCTTAAATTGTTGTATTTTATGTTATATCGATAAAACCCAGTGGTTGAACGAAGAATTGGTAGAAACAAAAGAAAATCAAGGGAAAATGACAAAATTCAAAGTTTTGGGACCAAATTGTAAATATTCAATAATTGATTTGGCCTATAAGACGATACTTTGAAGATTTTTAGTAGACAATTGGATGGAATTAGAACTAAAAAATGAATGAAATATGATCAAAATATTATCGAAATCAATTTTCAATCGTACAAGTTATACTCCAGATTTTTAGTCGAATATTGAGACCCTTTTTTTGGCACAATAAACGTCCGAATTGAAAAAATGTTATTTCTATAAAAATTGTAGCCCTTTGATTTATATTTTTAATACATTTCGAATTACCTCAATAGGATATCGAGAGAGAAGGTTATGACCAAAATACTGACTACAGTGTAGAAACAAAAAATCAGCGCCCGAAAGTAACTTTCCTTATTCGATTGGAACTATTTTGAAAATCAATTTGGACGTGATTTTTAACTAAGTTTTTACTCCTACAAATACCTTACAGCAGAATACATATTGTGAACCTCTCATACTCTAATACTTATTAATTATTATCATCAAAGGAGGAGAATTCATAGTTTTTGTGAGAGAGTTGAAGATGATTTGTAAGAATTCAATTCAATGAAGATTTTTGGGCAAAGAAGAAGAGGAACAAGTGGAGATTTATCCATTAAACATTGAAGAGATTCAAAATCTTAAGATTCGTCTTCTCGATTTATCAAAAAATTGAGTTATGTCCTTTCACGTAAATATGATTTCTTGTAATTTCTATATGTTAGGCTAGTTTTATACATTGTTATGGTGAAATAAACATTGTTTTGAAATTTTCAATTTTGATTAATTATTTTGACGACTGGTGTGTTTGTTTTCTTTTTATTATTGTTTTGCACCAATTTTTCAATTAATTAGCTACTCATTGAGATGATTTATTGGAATCTATTATTACCGAGAGAGATAATAGTTTTTTAGCTTAAAATAATAAACGTTGCAAAGTCCGATAGATAGATTTATACTTCTATAGTTTAGATGGTTTCCATAGAAGTTCTAGATCATTTAATGTATTTATCATATTTGCAGTTTTCATGGAGAAATAGGAGGGTCACATGAGGGGAATATATTTGATAACTATCGAGAGAGGTTTTCAATTAAATTAGGAATATTGACCACAAGAATGAGTACAAATTGTCACTTCAAGTCATTGTGCTAAAAATGGATTAACGAAGGGGATTCGACATCTTAACAATACTTTCACAAATTTAAAATCAAATCAGTTAAATTGATTTCTAGTTTAATCGATAATTTAGATATTAGTATAGAAAACTCAAAACCTATTTGCTATTCAATTAAGGTTGATATTAATTTGAACACGATTGAATATTTACTTCTCGTGGGTTTGACACTCTACACACTACTATATTACTTGGTCACGATCCCGTTCACTTGCGAGAAATCAAACGATCAAATTTTTGGCGTCGTTGTCGCTGACTATTGTATTTAATTAATTTTAACTTTAATTTGAATTTTTATTGCTTATTTATTTAATTTCATTCACTAGAAAAATATTACATTGTTTTCTATTTTTTCCTTTTCAAGACTTTGTATGCGCAATTTGAGACACGATAATATTGTTCAATTTGATTCGGAAATTGAACAGACATTCAGGTCAAGAAGAAGTGAACAATTAGAAGCACACCATAAAGAGCAAGCAGTGTTCGTGACATAACAAAATCAAAATCAAATTACCATTGGGGCGAATGAAGAAGCTGCACATCCAATTGTAATGGCAGGGAATGAGAATGCTAGGTTGATGGGAGAGTATATGGTTCCACCAGTATCGTGGAACCATAATTTGGTCTTTTCAGTTGATGATGGATGTGATCAATATGTTCCATAATGTACTACAATTCTTTGGGAGGGCTACTGGAAATCTCAATGCTCATATCTCAAGATTTTTAGACATGTGTGTAACAATAGAATATCTAGAGGTTTCAAGTAAAGCAATCCGGCTTAGGCTTTTCCCTTACACTTTGAAAGATTCAGCTGGGGAATGGTTAGGTACTTTTCCTACTCATAGCATCACCAGCTGGAACAGTTTGAGCTAGAAATTTCTGAACAAATATTTTCCACCTAAAAGTATTGCCAGGTTAAGGGATGAAATCACTACAATCTCTCAGCTCGACTCAGAGTGCTACTATGAGACTTGACAAAGGTACAAGGGATTGCTCTGTCAATATCCACAACATGACCTACAAAAATGGGTCCAAGTTAAATATTTCTACATTGGGCTAAATATGACAAGTAGGGCTAATATGGACTCCATATGCGATGGATCTATTACAAAGAAGACAGCGGATCAAGTCTATTAGATCATGAAGGATTTGGCATTTACTAGTGCACTGTAGCCAACAAAAAGAATAGGGGTACATAAACTAGTTGGGATACATGAGGTGGATCCATTGAAGCAATCTTAGCTCAGCTGGCAGCTTTAGCTTAGAGAGTGGAACAGATGAGCGCAATTCAAACAACTAGACCGAGATGCAAGCATTGTGAAGGGAATCATGAAAGCATAGATTTCAATGTGGATAGTTTGTTTGTCCAATCAATGGAAGATGTTAAATACACACAAAACTTCGAGAGGCAGAAAAATTATCCTTATTCCAACACATACAACCTTGGTTGGAGAAATCATCCCAACTTCTCATGGGGCAACAATTAGGGAGCTCAAACTGTACCACAGTAGACTACGCCGCTAGGTTTTCAGCAGGCTGAAAATAAATCTTCATTAGAAGATCTTGTTAGTAAATTGGCGAAAACATCTACTCAACACATGCAAAGAACGGATAAGAGCTTGCAAGTTCAGGGAATTGCTCTCAAGAATTTGGAAAACCATATGGGATAGATAGCTAAGGCACTCTCAGAAATACAGTCAAAAGCACTACCAAGCGACACTGAGACAAATCCCAAACAACAGGTAATGGCCGTAAAATTTGTAGAGATTATGGAGATTCAAGCAGTCACTACATACATCGGGGTTCAACTTCTAGAAATTATAGTTGAGAGACAAGTGGCAGTGAATAAAAATGTGTCTTTCACGGTCGAGGAGCACTTGGAGAAATCTAAACAAAATATAGAATTAGAGAAAAAAAAAGTATCAGAGGATCTAAAGGTTATGATAACCACTCCTACCAGAAAATATGTTCCACAAATACCCTTCCCATAGAGATTGGAAAATAGGAAGCTAGAAGAACACTGTGCAAAGTTCTTGGACATCTTCAGGAAGCTTCATGTCAACATCCCACTAATTGAAGCTATATCTCAAATACCTAGCTATGTAAAGTTCTGAAAGAGATACTATTAAAAAAGTGGAAGTTAATAGATTTTGAGACCATTGGGTTAAAGGAGGAGTGTAGTACCATCTTGCAGAACAAATTACCTCATAAACTAAAATATCCAAGGAGTCTCACAATACCTTGCACAATAGGAATTGATTAGAATTTTAATTGTTTTTGTGACTCAGAAGCAAGTATAAACCTAATGTATTTTTCTATTTACAGGAACTTAGGCTTGGAAGAGCTGAATGACACATCCATATTCCTTCAATTGGCGGATAGATCAATCAGATATCCTCAAGGAGTGGTTGAGAATGTGCTCATTAAATTGAGCAAAATTCATATTCTCGATTGATTTCATTGTCCTAGATATAGAAGAGTCATGGGATGTAGCATTACTTATCTTGGGCAGATTTTTCCTATCAACAAGCCGAGCTATCATAGACTTTGAAAGTGACGAGCTACTATTGAGAGTGGATGATAAGCAAAAGAAATTCAAGATCTATACTACTATCGAAAACCCATTACATCAAGAGATTAGCAAAAAGACTAAGGGAGAGTGCAATTATATTGCTCAAAAGGTGCAATAAGGCTCAAAGAGACAAATCTTAAAAATTTATGGAGCCTTAGACGAGATGAGAATGGAGAATTCAAGGTTTGGAGGGTAAAAAGAGGATGCAATACTGATCTTTCTTTCTTTCATAGAGGTGAAGATTTGATGTTGATTCATTTTGAAGAGAGGAGGAATGATGAGTATCATGAAGGGCAGAATAGCAAGGATCTTTTACATGTTTCTGATGGAAAAATAAAAAATCAAAAGCAGAGAAGATCAAGGAAGCCATGCAAGGACATGTTCAAGCTACATAGGTCGAGAATTCAAGTGCAACAAACAAGATATCAATTTTCAAAATGGACATGAAGGAAGAACCAACATTAGTGTATTTGATTCAAGTTAAGGACAAATGAGGTTTGAAAGAAGGCCACGTGTGATAAGTGTATTTATACACTTATTTGTACCTAAAGATATTGACATTGAATATTTCTTTTGAACATTTATAGCCTAATTTATTGTACATTTTGTTTATTAGGTAAAACTCGATGAATTGAAGTTGAACTGAAATAAAGAAAAAAATGGAAAGATCCAAAGTTTGAGGACTAAAGTGTAAATACTCAAAAGTTGTGTCAACCCTTACAATGAATATTCGAGAATACTAGGGGTCAATTGGATGCAATTAGAAGTCAAGTTATTGTAAAATGTGGACACAAATCAATTTTCAGCCGCACATGTATGTTCCAAATTTTTAGCTCAAAATTAAAATCCATTTTTGACATAGTAAACATTAGATTTGGAAACAAGCTATTTAAGCAAAGTTGTAGCGCTTTGAGTTATTTATAAAATGCACTTTGGATTACCTTAGTCGGATAACGAAAGGGAAAGTTATGAAAAAACACTGAACAAGGCGCCACCAAGTAAGCGCCCCACTCTAGGGGAAAGAAAACAGATTTGTGCCCCCACGGCGCCACTACATGGCACCTAGGCACTACCGGCCACCAAAAATAGGATTTTCAAGTGCAATTCATCTTGTAAAATTCCAATTCAACTAAAACTCTTCCAATACTTAAAAAGGACATAAATACAACTCTAGCTCCACACATTTTGGGGGAGAAAAATACATAATCATCAAGATCAAAGAGTAAAAACTAGGGTTTGAAGACCTTTGAAGTTGAAGAAGATTCTTGGTGCAATATCCAATTCTTTCCATGATCAAGATTTCAAAACATAGTTATGAACTCTATACTTTTTGTTTTTCTTTCATTATCATGAGTGGTTAAATTCATAGCTAGGGCGAATAATATAACATGTGTGTGACCCTTTATTTCTTTTATTTGAAAATTCTAGTTCTTTAAATGTATATGTGTTGATTTTATTCATAAATCTAATGCTTTGAATTCTTTGGCCAATTATTCAATGATTTTGTGAGTCTATTACGAATCGAGATGTGAGTTTTAGAGTTAAACCATATAATAAAATCCATTAATTTAGTATAACATGTAAAGAAAACTATACTAATTATTGCCGTCAATAGATGAATTCTTAGAGCTAATATTTCGTTTAATTAAGATTGATTCATATAGAGATATGAAACTGAATTAGTTAAATAGACTTAATGAGACCTGAGAATGATAAATTGAATACTTTTATAAGAATTTGACCGAACCCTACAAAAGTAATGAATCTTGATTGGTGAATTAAAGGGGATCCATAGGTAAATTTGTAAGTCCTAGCATCCACATTCATACTTTTAAAACCCAAATTCGACAAATTGCATACATTAGATAATTTAGTTTTACTTAGAATAATTTAGACACTAATCACAAAACTTTATTATTAGTTTTCAATTAAATTAAAGTTAGAAATAATTTAATCAATTGTTAGATGGTAGTCCTCGTGGGAACGATATTCGGACTCATTAGTCAACTATATTACTTATTACGATTCGTACAGTTGCAGGATATAAAAATGGACAGCAACGTGCATACAAGGTTTAAATGGAGATGCCCTCGGAATCACCAACAAATCAAAACCTAAAAGTAAAATGTTTGTACCAATACCATGAGTGTGCATGGTACTTTGAATGGCTATACGAGCACTACAAGAAATTTATATTTTCCCTATAAAATTTTGTGAGACAAATCGAGATTTGTAGACGGAATTCAATTTTTCCCAGGAAAAAAAAAAAAAAAAAATTGTCGAGCTATGATTTTCTTCATAATTCTCAATAAAGGGAGGACTTGTGCCCACAAAAAATGTAATTTTGCTCGACAAAAATATTTGACCTATTTGTAGGCTAATAATTAGAGTGGAAATTTGTTATTTTGATTTCTATTTTTAGTCCCTACAAATATATATTTGAAGCAAAAAGATAATTAGCCAAAAAAGAGAAATTAATGAAAATTATTTTCAATTTTTTTAACTTTCCATTTCCTTTTTTTTTTTTTTTTTCCCTTTCCTTTCCTTTCCTTTTATTTTTCTTTTATTGTCCTTCTATTTTCTTTTCCTATTTATTTTCTTCCCCACATCCTCACTTTTCTTAATTTCTACTCTGCTTCGACGTTTTGCCACCAGATTATCTTCCCACCACCTTCAATCAACCATCAACCATGGAGCCCACTAACCTAACCGCCCATGTCAGCACTAGAGACAACTTAGAGGTATCGTTTATTAATTTTTATTTGTTGGGTTGTTATCGATTTGCGTGGAAATATTGTAAAATAAAAATTAGGTTATTTGATTGCTATAAATTTGTTTATTGAGATTCATTTATTGGGTAATAGAGTAATGTCATAGATCTATAGTAATGTGAAAGTTGAAACTTGATTGAAAATGTTATGGGTTCAAAATTATCATATATTTTGTTCCTTTAACTTCCGATTAAAATTATTTTTCAACCAATTGATGAGATGGAATTTTGTTCTGTGACTTTGTTTGCCTCTGTTCTTTGTATTCCCTTTATGGCTTTGGTTTCTATTGAATGCTTATTAACTTGTTCCTTATTTTGAATCTTCTATTTTTTTTTTAAACTTAATTATTAAATTTTTAATTAGAATTTTTTTTGTAACAGTCACCTTTAATCTTCAATAGTTAGCAAATGCTCCAGAACTTTTTAATAAATAACAAATTCACAAAATTAGGGAAATCAGTCGATACAATGAACTTTTACACGTGTTCCCACACATTCAAATACATTGATAGACAAATAGATACCAAAGTTCATACCTTTGTAGACAGGCAATTCGGCTGGTTGGCTCTCTTTCGGTCTAATGTGCTCACATGGTTGAGCAAAGCTTGGACATTAAACTGATTTTTGTTAATGTCATATTAACTCTAGAACCTTATTCTGCCACATTATATTTAGGGAGCGTATTATAAAAAGCTCATTCAACCATATTAACTTAGTGCATTATTTGTTGGGAATTTACTACAACAAAAACAGCCTACGGTAACGTTCAAAAAATGTTGCCGTATACCTTTTGCAACGTTTTGACGTGTATTGCAAATCAAGGTGTAGCCGTAAAGTATGACCCATATGGCAACGTTTAACAAACGTTGTCGTAAGGGGGGTCTACAACAACGTTTATTAAACGTTGCCAAAGGTCATTTTACAATTTTTTTTAAAAAAATCTTGCATGATTAATTTATTTAATTTCCAACAAACCTAATAATAATTACAAAACAAAATACTTGAAAATCAGTCATATGTAATCAAATTTTACATAGTTCTAATAAACAAAAATAGTGAATATGATTCAGTACAATATGCTAACATCATTTTCTCACTCAAAAAGTTATACAGCAATCACAATTGACCAACAAAATATTACAAAATATTGGATCCATATCCGAGTTTGCTCTATCCAAAAAATAAATGGCCTAACTGTCAAATATTTCATGAAATTACATTGTTATGTTCTTCTTCATCCGTTATCAACACCGAAGCTGGTCATATAAATCATGTGGACATGGAGTTCCTACTAGTACAATCAATTGATGTTGCTTTATTTGTGCATACGCGAAAAGCTCTGCTAGAGGCTCAAACAATAAGTTATCTGCTGTGGTAAAAGGACCTGCAGCAACAATCTATCCAAAGGCTTAATTAGAGGGAAAAAGGCTTATTACTTTATGTGCTTAACAATTGATCCAGAATTCACAAGAAATAGTGACGGCAGATATAGTAATTTGCTTGGCAAGAAAAAATTAAACAGGTTACATAGGTTACATGAATACAAATAAGATCACTCGGTGGCCAGAGCACTTCATTTTTTTTCTCATCTTAATCATTCTTTGCTTGGAAAGAAAAAAAATTAAACAGGTTGTAGTTCATATGCTTTATTTTCCAGTTAGTTCCTATTGTTTGAAATAATAAATGAACGGAAACATAGCCTTTTTACTCCCATTTCTATACTTAAATTATCTTTCATCTAACTTCCTTCCAGATGTAAGGCAAGTAAGCAGACACATGCACAACGTAGAGAGGAATCTAAGTATTTGAGCATTGATAGCAATTTCATTAGTCAAACATAGAACATTGTTATTTGTTCAATAAAAACATTTTGGTAATGTATTTTACCTTCTCCCTCCACATAGTTCCTGTAGGTTATATGGGTTATAATTAAGAATTGTAGGACCATTCGCGCTAACCTTTATCAAAAAAGGTTCAATAGAAACAAGATACAAATAAGGATGTGAAACAAGAAGTTAAGCTAACCACATGGGAACATCTTCACAACTTCACTTAGCATTCCTAAAAAACACAGAACTTAAATGAGAATAAAAAAAGGTACAGAACTTAAATGAGAAGCCATAGGTCCGTCTGCAATGGGCTTTTATTCTATTTTCTGTAATATGTACAACAAAGAAAAATCATTGACAAGTTGTGATATGATGAAGAAGTATAGTATGACAATAATTAATAATTTCTTAGTATGGTTTTGTTGTCTAGAGAAGTATAACCCATCTGCAATTTAGAGAAGTCTGGTTTTGTTGTCTAGAGAATTTGAGCTTGAGGAACTTGAGGGGCTGCTTGGTGATGATAAATGTGATCTTGAATGACTTCATTTTCTTCATTTTGTACATCTTCAATGGCAGATTTTTGGGCCAGATTTGTTGAAACTGGAAATCTTCTTTCAACTTCTTCTTTTTCCCAATTCTAAATAGCATTTTCATCAAACAACACATCACAGCTAACAATTACTTTCTTTCTCTTCAAGTTGTACAACTTATAGCCCTTTGATTGTGAGCTATAACCAATGAAGATACATTTTTCACTTGCTTCATCAAGTTTGCGCTGCTCCTCTTTTGGCACTTGAGCATAGCAAAGACATCCAAAGTGTGTCACCGAAGGTTTTCTCCCATTCCAAGCTTCAATAGGAGTCATGTTCCATACCTCCTTTGTTGGACATCGATTTAGCAAGTAGACGGACGTATAAACCGCTTCGGCCCAAAAAGATTTTGGAAGCTTTTTCTTATGCAACATTGATTTGCCATCTCCATCACCGTTTGATTTTTCCTCTCGGAAACACCATTTTGTTGTGGTGTATAACTAACTGTCAATTGCCTGTCAACACCTTCAACTTCACAAAAAATGTCAAATTTGTTCGAAGTATATTCTTTACCATTGTCACTCCTCAAAACTTTTATAAAATGGTGTCTTTGTTTCTCAATAAAAATCTTAAATTTTTTAAAGATTGTAAAAATTTCAAATTTTTGTCTCATAAAATAAATCCATGTCATTCTTGTAAAATCATCAATAAATAGGATAAAGAACCTTTTGTGAATGGGATGGTATATACATCGGTCCACAAATATCCGTATGCACCAATTCAAGTGGCCTCTTTGCTCTCCAAGCTACTCTTTTTGGGAATGGTTGACGGTGATCCTTTCCAAGTGCACATCCTTCACAAACTTTATGCTTTTCTTCAATTTTTGGAAGCTCATGAACCATATTTTTCTACTCCAATAATTTCAGCCCGTGAAAGTTCAAGTGTCCAAGCTGTTTGTGCCACAACCAAGAGTCATTAGCCACCATTCGAAAAGCTTTGTCATTTGAATGCTTGAATTTGAGAGGAAAGCTTCTATTCTCCATTTTCACCTTTGCTATGATTGAATTTCCATCCTTTTTATCACGAATAATGCAATAACCATCATTGAAAAATAGAGAATAACTATTCTCTAAAAGCTGTCCAACACTTAACAAATTTTGGTCTAAGTCCAGTACATGCATGACATCTCGAATAAGTCTAGAGCCGTTGTTTGTTTGAACTCCAATTCTTCATTTTCCATTCACATTTATTACATCTCCATTTCCCAATCTCACTTTTGAGTTTAAATCTTCTATATCAATAAAGATTCCTTCATTTGAAGTCATGTGATTTGTGTATCCACTATTCAGGTACCATTGAGTTTCATTTGAGCCATTTGAACTTGAGAAACATGCTTCATTTGTTGATTCCGGTGCATTTAAAGAAGCATAAAACAAACTTGATTCATCGTCCTTCTCGGCTATGCAATTGACTTGTTGAGTATTCTTTGCTCTACAATCCTTTTGCACATGTCCAAATCCTTTACAGTTGTAACAGTGTGGCTTCCCTTTAAACCAACAATCATTTTCATCATGGCTACTTCTCTTGCAAATTTTGCACCTTTGTGATTGATCTTCTCCACTAAATCTCCTTTCAAAATTACTCTACCTCTACCTATTGGACTTTTTCCTCTTCTTCTTCCCCTAGTACTTCTTCCACCTCTACTTGACATATCCATCCTCTTTTCATAATTTTGGGACTGCCTTAAGTTGCTATTTGATCCAACATTTAGTTTAGATTGAAATGCACTCTCCATTAATTTTTCAGAATGTCGAATCAACCTTTGTTCAAATGATTTCAATGAACCCATCAACTCCTCAACTTTTAAATCATCTAGATTTTTTGTTTCTTCAATCACCGCCACAATATGATCATATTTTTCCGGCAAGCTAATAAAAAATTTTGCCACCATTTTTGAATTTGTAACATCCTCACCATATGACTTCATTTGATTCACAAGCTCATTAAATCTATCCGAAAATTCTTTAACACATTCATTGTCTTTCATTTTCATATTTTCAAAATCTCTTCTAAGAGATTGAAGTTTAATGGCTCTTACCTTCAAGTCTCCTTGGTATTCCTTCTTTAGAATCATCCATGCTTCATTTGCTTTTCTTGGCTGCTGTTAGGACTTCCTCATTTGTAGGTTCTTCAAACTCATTCTCTACTACATCCCATAGATCTACAGCAATGAATGAGGTTTTCATCTTCACACACCAAAAATCATAGTTTTGGCCATCAAAAACTGGAACAAAGGACTATTGTAAACTTCCACTTGAACCACTTGTGCTTGCCATTTTATTTTTAGCAAAAAACCCTCTTTTTATAACCCTTGATTCAGATTTTTTTTTTTTGTTGTAGCAGAGAACGAACCAGACTTGGAGATGCTCTGATACCAATAATGTTGGCTGTTTATATAGCTTTGTGGACCTGTAATTTGTGGAAATAACAGCAGAAATGTACCAGCAGCAAGAAGGGAAGAAGCGGGACCATAAACTAGAGATGCAGGGGAAAAACAGGGTGCTAGGAAAGCCTGGGAAGAAGAAAAACGTAAGACAGTAGAGGTGCAAATATAATTTTTTTCCAATGATAATACAACAGCCTTTTTACATTATAAAAGGTGAAATTTTAACCGACTACAATACATAAAATCAACCCTACACTTGTCTATTTTACAGCCCTTGGATTAGTCAAAATAAAGAAATATTTCTTTGACTTTTTAAACACATTACACATCAACAGTTTTCTAAATCTCTGGTGTTGGTGGGCCTTACTGAATTTGCGTTTGTACTAAACTTCTTACTTGAAAATAAGAGAAAATTCTATCGTGGGGTCTACTTACATAATGAAATAAGTTAATATTTGCCCCTTACATATTGAAATAAGTTAGAACATTAATGCCCAAAACTTTAGTTCCAATTGCATTAATATTCTCCTTTAGACCATTGAGCTTATTTTTAATATAATACCAAAAATAATAATTTGGCTTGCTTGGGATCATTTTCACTTTGCTGCAATGAAGTTCTATAACAAATAAGGAAATATGTGAACGAATGCTTGAATTAGTACTAACTTTTTCTTTAAACTTCCCTAAATTCTTGACTTATAAACCTGCAAACTCTCCGTTGAAAAGTTAACTTCACATATACTGGACCTTCTCCCTCTACCAATTTAACCTTTTTTTATTTAAAAAAATAAAATAAAATTGAACATCTTATTCCAAACTCACATCCTTTTCCCTGTTGGAAGATTGAAATTTGGTTAAGTGATAAACCCAAAACTTGAAAAAGTGACTTTCATGTCAACTTCGGCCAAATATTCAGACTTGATCCGTTGGTCAAATTACAAAATTAAATAGACCAACTTGGTCTACTCGTTGCGTAGATCGTCGCGGTATATTTGGAACCTCAAAACCAATTCCGAATGAATGAGAAATTGCGATCCAAAATTGGGAAGAAAATAGAGGAAGATGTCTGGAAAATTGACTAAAGTTGTTGATAGCTTATGGCTGGGCTATCGCTTGAGCGACAGGCTAGCGAAAAAGTCAATGTTTTTGTCGCTCGAGCGAGGCGATGACAATAGTGAATGGTGCAACATTTGGCAAGAGTTGCTGAGCATGAGACACGATATTTCACTCACATCCCCACATCTTCTATATATAGGATCATTGGACGTCCCTTTTGCATCACATAACATATTTGCATTGACCATTGTATAAAATCTCTTGCAAATCGCTTTCAAAACATTCCAAAACCATTTTCTTTTTTGTAGAGAGAAACTCCGTTGAAAATTCGCCGTAACTTGTTGTTTGAAGTGCTACTACCACAAGTTGAATCCGTTGTATCTTGGGAGACAATTGCCGACAATCGTGAGCACCATAGAGGGGCAATATTGTCTTAAGGAGAAAGTGTCATCACTTGCCTCGGATTATCACTTTGTTCTTCTTCTTCTTACTTCTTGGCGGCATTTTTAGTTTTTCATACTACATTTTTCCAACCCTATATACGCTCCTCTGTGTGTGTGTGTGTGTGTGTGTGTGTGTGTGTGTGTGCACGCGCGCGCGCGCGCACACACACACACACACAGAGGAGCGTGACTCACGCTCCTATGGATTAAACTTTGTTTGTTTGATTACATAAACAACAATTTCTCTCTATTATATACACCCAGAACAACATTCCCCACCCTAAAACTTCCATCAGTGAGGTTGAGGAATAGATGGTGGTTGTGAACCAACTGGTGTCCGGCTATATTGCCACCACATATTTATATTATTTTCTTATTTACAAAAGTAGACAAATAACCGCTTAAGTGTCTTTCTTGAATTCTTAGGTACACCGAGTTTTCCAACACCACAGTCTTCATTTTCTTCTCTCCCTTTTTTCTCAATCTTAACTTACTTTTTCTAATGTACTTTTTAAGGTCAACATGGAAGGAACCTTCTGGTGTAGAAATTAAAAGATTCCAGAATCTTGAAAACTCACTGATCTGGTTACTGAGATAAGGGATTCAATATCCCAAAAGATTTTGCCTACACTGAATAAATTGCTAATTCAAGTTCAACTTTCTAATGGAGTTGATTTGTTTGGTTTTCCAATTTTAGGTGTTACTTATTATTTCTGCTTTGTTGGCGGATCCAATCGCTGATGATCCTTTGGTGCCTGAGATTGCTTACACGTACAAGACAGACAAGAAGAAGTATGAAGCCATTGCAAGGAGTTGGACTCAGAAGTATGTCATGGGCAATTAGTGTTGGGATTGGATGGAGGAAAAAAATTTGGTAGAAATTGTGTTCACTTCAATACTTGAACTTTTTGGAGAAAAAAATAGGTTAATTTGGTAGTATATTCATATTTAACTTCTTTCTCTTTTGTTTACATGATTGGGTGACAGTAAACTTTTAAATGAAATATGTTGCTAAAAATTGGAAAAAGAATAACTTCATGGAGAAGAAAGAAAATTTTTGGAATTGTGGACAAATCAGTCGTGTGAGAAAATATTGTCCAAAAGGTGGAGTAGACTCGATTAATTGCTCGAAGTCGAAAACATGTCCCTCTTTATGAGAGACAATGATGAAGCTCTTGAGTAAGATATTTACATCATCATGTCATGCGCTAGGTGTCTGTAGAGGATGTGTTACTAGTAGCTGATCCACATGTTTGAACATGACATTGGCTTGACATTGATGCATGGTGTGTTGTTGAATGAATTGATGTTGAGGGCTAATGAGCTCATGGAAAAGTTAAACAGGCTTATATTATAATTTTTTTGTACGTTTGTTTCGACATGAACCGATGAAATTCTTAAAGTTTGTTATTAATTTTAAATGATTATACTCATATGGTGAAGTATTTTATTCTCAACCATCAAAGTTTGTTAAAAACTTAAATTTTTTTTGGAATAACAACATGGCAGGTATAAGCCATTCTCATTCTCACCCTATCGGTGACTTTTCCATCCCATCTCGTCCCATCCCATCTTACTTAGGTGGGAAGAGGATGGGGTGAAGGATCCTCTTCACAATTTATCTCCCATTTGACTTTTTGTTTAAAATTCTCTCTCTATATATATATTGGATAATCGGTGCAATACCCCCTAACGTTTGCTAATTTTTGCAAATTCCTTCCTATCTTTCATTTTGGCGCAAAACCCCCTAAATCACCTAAACATTGCGAAAGACTTGTGTCTATATATGTTAGTTTATTCGTTAAAAAAAAGTTTAGAGGGCCAAAAGGAATAAAAACTTAAAGGGCATTTTTGTGTCTTCAACTCCACAAATTTACTCAATATTGTGTTTGTTTAAAAGAAGTGGAAGAGGAACTAATAGGCCAAATCAACAATAATTTACACTATAGTCACTTTTTTTTGTAAATAGTAGAAGTCTCTGCACACCATTGTACTAAAAACTCCACATAGGTAAGTTGAATATTCATGCTTTCAATTTAATTTTTAGACAAATAAGTCAATATGTGATGTGGATTTGAAGCAGTATACTTTTATGTGTGATTTCTGGTCTTTCTGCTTCTGGTTTATTTCTACCTCCTGTTTATTTCTACCTCCTCTGATTTGCTTCCTTCTTCTACTGATATACTTTCTGCTTCTACTTCTTTCTGAATCCAGGGTTGTATTACACAGAGTTAATCAAATTCAAGATTATATTCAAACATTTGAACAGTTTTTATGTTCTTCTTCTTCCACAACATAGATACACATCCCAATTTTAAACCAATAACAAAATCGAAAAATTCCAACTTACATTACACTTGAACACATCATGATAAAATACTACATGAAAAATCGAGAAATAGTCTAATTTTCACAATTCACTATCCACATTACCAAAAAAAATCACAAAAGAAACCAAGAACTCATATTTTAAATAAACAAAAAATCAAGCTTCGTCTCAATTTTCATTTCACATCTACACAAGATCCAGTGCAAAGACTTCTCCTGTGGTCAGGAGGGGGGTTGATTAAGAGTACTTTAATTGTATTGAGAGCATAATAAACTAACATCAATTTGTGCTTGATTTTTATAATATATCAAGAACTTAAAAATGAAGGAAAAGTTCTCAAAATTAGAAACCTGTGGCTATTACCCATCTGTCGAGAAAAGTGCAAATTCATCTATTGTGAAGAACATCCATTTTCATGCAGCTGACTGTATCATTCAGTTTAGTAAAGAAATCATCAAAAGAATCATAATCTTTCATCCCAATTTCCTCAAATCTAGTAGTCACCAACTGCAATTTAGAGTTCTTAACGGCCTTAGTTCCCTCATGTGTAGTTTCAAGAATATTTCAAACTTATTTAGCGGTCTCACACATCGACACACGTCTAAAATCTTCGGGCGACACAGTCATAAATAAAGCATGAAGGGCTTTACTATTCCAATTACACTCATCCAACTTAGCCTTAAACCAAGTAGAAATATCAGTAAGAGTAACTACACCTACAATAGTAGTAGTAGGGACAGTCCAACCATTCTAAACACTATCCAAACCTACTCATCCATAGACTTAAGGATAGATCTCATTCTAGCCTTACAATAGGTATAATTACTACTATCAAAATAACGAGGAACAGACAACAGACAATGGTTGACTCATTTAGACAATTAGGTCGAGGATCGCAAATAAGACTCAGATACCACTTGAAAGATTCAATTTAAAGTTTTATTTTGACCTAACATGTAGAATTATACACTTAAAGCAACAACTCACTTCTTAATTGTTTCTAGATTATTAGGTC
Organism: Fraxinus excelsior; assembly: GCA_019097785.1. NCBI lineage: Eukaryota > Viridiplantae > Streptophyta > Magnoliopsida > Lamiales > Oleaceae > Fraxinus > Fraxinus excelsior. The sequence goes on along the minus strand of CM032629.1, from coordinate 23,659,027 downwards.
GACCAAGTCAATTTATCCTAAATTTGAATACCTCAGTTTGTAAATAGAAAGTAGAAAATAATAACAATACGATCGCAGAGAAAACCCTTCGCAAAGGGTCAAAAATTCTGGTACTTTGCCAGTCAACAATCCACTATAAACAATGGTACTTAGAATATGGTATAGACCCGACTAATCCTTAGTCTCTTGAAACCTTCTTCTTGTAATCACCTTGACCCAGCTAGACTGCGTGCTCCTCACACCAATTCTCGACCCTAGTGTCATTTTTCTCCTATGGAACTCCAAGAACGAACCTCATTCTTTAGAATTGGAACTCCAAACGCCTCTTCCCAAAACTCTAGCAACTTTGAAGGCTAATTGGCAAAGGAAGGTTTGGTGTTTGATCTATGAACTTCTATGTTTTGATTTGTGGTTGGATGTGGAAGTATATAGCTCGATCAACAAAACAACGTTTGGCTGAATTTAATAATCAAATAATTAATAGTGGTTGAGTCTAGAAATAAATGAATGTTTTGGATATTCAAAGGAACGATTTCTATGGAGTAATTATTATTCAATACACTTTGAGACGTTCATTGGGTTAGACATATATAGGGAGTAGTGTTTGGAATGAAAAAGGGTTTAAAATCAAGTATTTGAAGCAAAACATGATTGTTGGATGTCAACTGTCATGCGAGCGCTAGTTCAGTGACTAGCTGCCGCTCGAGTTCCAGTCTAGCGTTAGGTGGCAGGCAGGGTTTCTACTTCTATTGCTCGAGTGCCATCTGGGGCAGCATGCTAGCAAACAAGTGTCATTTTCAATATCAACTTCTTCAAGTCCAAATCTTGATTTTCATATTGGATTTCTTTTGACTTCTTTTTGGATTTTATCAACCTCAAACTATTTTTACAATAACTTTTGGACTTTATTAAACCTATTTTGATTTTGATTACAACTCGATTAATTCCTAATACAATTCAACTAAAATATTATTTTAATTTAGGAAATTGCCAATTACAAATTTAGACTTAACACATTTCAATTAATCTAATTAATTAAACATGATCCATTAATTAACTTATCCGATTAACTAATCTGGCTCATTAATTAGTAACTCTATTAATTAATTGTCCAACACTTGTCAATTAATTAATTAGTATATTTCATTTTTCTTGTTCTTGTTCTCCTTTTTCTATCTAATCCATTAGGTTTCCGATCACGATGCTTAACGATGTGAATTATTATTTTAATCTATCAAAATAAGATAAATTAAAATACCCTTTTAAGTTATCATTAATTTACCTAGGTTAAAAATTTATATTCATCGTCCCACATTGACATCTACCAATGTATTAGGGTGACACATGTGATAAAAATGCTACGTGGTATGATAAAACCAAACTTATTTGTTTTTAGTGAAACTATAATCCATTTGTCAATGTGATCCGATCAATTGTGATATATGAAATGTGTCGATCTCGATTATCAATCATATATTTCATCCCAATATTAAGTCAATGTAAGTCGAAAACTCTTTTCGACTTATGAGTAGACCTTGGCCAACGATTTCGTTATCAACTTAACTGAATAAAATGTAAATCATAATCTTTTACTATCTAACAATGACAAATTATCTACTGATCATTCATAACCTTCATTAATTCTTGACATACTCAAACGTTGTTTTATGAACGACTCTTGGTAAAGTAACATACAATATTACCGAAGCAAGATTTCCCCCATAAAAGACACTATGATGACATCAAGTCAAGGGACCAATGCCACTATTGAACATTAGAGACTAACTAGTGCCACCCAGATAGTTAGTTATGTAGAATCTCTCCAGTGTGTTTTCAATGTTTTATTCTTATAACAAAACATTTACACGTTCATTTAAATGTCATCACGCTTTAATTTGTGAGGTTAGCTACTTACTTCACAAGATAATACAACACGTGATGATCTATTTGTAATAAAGATATTTGTATTTTGTTATTACTTACAATCACGGATGATTTAAAATTCGATCATATATAATTTGTATCTCACAATCACAACTCCTTGTTAATAACAAATTACTAAGACTTGAATTTACGAACTCTATTATTTAAATTAATAGAATATTAATTCAATTAAATAATAGACATGTCATAAATAAAAAATACATTAATTATATATTAAAAATGTTTATGTCCAAAATCGATTGGACTTAGGGCATAACATTTGCAAACTCTCATTTACATTATATTCAATCACTTATGTACCTAATATCATAAGAGTCTACATGATAATCATGTTTATACTGTCACAACCCTTTTGTCAATGGATCTACAATACTATAACTTGTGGGAATTAGTTATTTCTTTATGTCAATTCTTTTTGTTATTTCTTTAATGAGATTATACCGTCTTAACATATGCTTGGATCATTGAAAAGATTTTAATTCCTTCGCTTGTCCGATGACTCCATTTCTACCACAATATAGAAGTATGGGATCTACAATATTAGGAACTTATTGATCTAAGTTCATTAATGAACCTTTGCTCCAAGTTCATTAATGAACTTATCAATCCAGACCGCAACTCTTTGTAACTTCTGAAACAATGGCGTATTAGGCTTCTGCTATTGAATCAAAATGTTGTTTCATGTTTAGAACCTTTCCAACTAACCACTCAATTATTAAGAGTAAACATATGTTCAGATTGAGACTTGCTATCTTCTAATCTTACTCGAAGTTAGTGTTAGTGTATCTTTGGACTCTCACACTTTCTCCATATAAAATTTTCTTAAAACTTTATCTAGATAAACTGGATAAGTTAAGCAATCTTCTAAATCTATCGCTATATATTAAGTTGCTTCTTCATGTCTCTCATGGTGAAATTCTTTGACAATCGAAATTTCAACGATTGAAATATAGTTGAGTTTCATCAATCCCTTGAACCTTTCAAAAGCTTCATACTTGGATTTCATCAAGTATACATGACCGTTTTTTAAACAATCATTAGTAAATATGATGAAATATCAGAAACCTCATCTAACATTAATCGACATGGATCCACATACTTCACTATGTATTAGGCCTAGTAATTATGTGAACTTTTCTCATTTTCAAGTAAAAGAGAATTTAGTCATCTTGTCTAACACGCATGATTCGTATTTTTCTAATGATTCAAAATCATTTGACCCCAAATATCCATCTCTATGTAATTTGGAATTGTGTTTTTCAATTATGTGACCAAGCTAGTAATACTAGATATAGATAATATTATTACTTTTGTACCTTTTAATTTCTATACTCATAATACAATACCCAGTATTTAGAATATAAATGTAATTTTTTGTAATTTACCATAACTATTAAAATCTTATCAAGATAAAATGAACAACAATTGTCTTTAACATTAAAATAATTTGTGTCCAATCATGAAATTTAAATAACGTTCTTGGTAATGGTGTGAAACATTTCTCTAATTCTAATACTAAACTTAAACGCAATGACAAAAAGTATGCTCCTACAGGCAATGTAGCAACCGATGTGAACCTACGTATCAACGAAGGTTACAGAACCCACAGGATATTAAACTACGACCCAAGAAAGTCCAAACAAATAAATTTTATTGTTTTGACTCAAAAAAGAATGAATTAAACAACCAACGCAATCAATATAATATGTTGACATTTTAATATCGGAAAAAAGAGAGGAAAATTTTGGCTCCCGAAATAGCTATGCGGTTGATTGTAGCCTATTCCACCTCACATTAGACCATCCATCTTCAAAAAGATTCATCCTTGAATCTTGACATTGAATGCCCAGGTTGTAGCCCTTTACTACACCAAAAACGGCGTATGGCAACGCGCGAAAAACGGTGCCATAGACCTTTTGCAGCGTTCGGGTGCACGTTGCGGGCTTTGATGTGGCCGTAAGTTCCACCTTTTTGCAACGTTCATTGAGCCGTTGTCGTAGACTTTACGGTAACGTTCGCTGAACGTTGCGAAAAGTGTCTATGGCAACGTTCGTGGAACATTGCTGTAAACACCACGGCAATGTTCCGCGAATGTTGCCGTAGACACTTTTCGCAACGTTTAGCAAACGTTGTCGTAGGTCATTTTACATTTTTTTAATTTTTAATTCTTCTATTTGATCAATGATTTACATAAATCAACCACAAAACAAAATAGAAGATAACAATACCAAGTAACTCCAATAATTATCATTAACTAAACTCCAAAATGTAACAATATCCATACAAAATTCAGATAAAAAATTTTGAAACATCTAAAAATCCGATACATTTAAAAAAAAAAAAAAAGAACTACCACGAGTTCACTTGATTGAGGATCTTCACAAAATCCTTGACCACTCTCTGCTACAAGAACAATAGAAACAAAGTTTCAACTTTGTTATTCTGTAAACTCCCAGCATCAAAATGTTACATTAAGTGAGGCATTGATATAAAACAAAATAGTATGAGCAAATACAAAAGGAAATAAATGTAAAACTTACCCCTGGATCATCAGTTCTACCATGAAGCTTTGGCCCCAATCGTCTTCCTAGACATTCTAAGAAATGGAAGAATGCAATAAACTGAGACCATAAGTTTCGTCAAATCCACTAATAAGTAAATATCTTCATATATGATGGAAGACTAGCACCAATACAATTAGATTGAAATGGGGGAAACATAAGACATGAGAAAAGGCTAGAGTGTGTATCACCAAAGCATAAAAGCACCACACTAACAGTTAGGACACAAACACCCACCAACTTATTCTCCCTCAGTCTTCCACACGTTCACCAACATTATATGTCGCACACCATAATTATAACAATGTTAAAACAGTGAACCGATAGTTGGAGTTCAAGATACAGAGATAGACAAAATAATACTGACATTAACAAAAAAAAGTGAGAGAAAATGAATGGAGAAACCAAAAGAAGAGTAACAAGCATAATAGAAGAAGTAAACATGTAATTAAATAGCAGATAAGACAAACAAGCAAGCATTTTATTTGAAAAATATATACACACATTGCAAAGAAGATTGCAATGTGAGCTGCCCAGGAAAAAAAATGAATTGAAGCATATAGTAATAACAGCTATGAAATAAATCAATGGTAAACTATTACTAGTAAAAACTAAAATTCATACAAATACAATATGCAATGTCAATCCTATGCAAAAATCAAAATGGCATTTTTTTTTTAATTATGAACTATAAGAAAACGCTCGGATGAAAGTCAAAGAAGAGAAGAACAATGGAAGGAAGGAAGGGATTTTATTTCTTAACTAGAAGAAAAGAGGAATGCAAAGAAAGGGAGAGGTATACAAATTCTTCACTTTTAATGTTACTTTTCCCCTCCAAATTATAAATTTAGTCACCTGATTTGACGGTTTTTTAATAATTTTTCTCAAGTCAAAAACATTGATCTACCTTACTGAGATAAAAATTAGAAGATGAATAGAGAAGGCAACTCGTCGTCATCCTCCTCTGCTATTGCACTCATCTTTTCCTTTCCCTTATATTACAGGGACTTCCGTTACCTCATTCACATTCCCCTTACCTTTACCCCCTTCCTCCAACTTCAAATGCAAGACAATCAAGATGTTTCTATCCTATCCAATCCATTATTCCAAAATTTCAGTCTTTCTGGCTTAATTTCTCTATAATCCTAACATTTCATCTTACCAGTTATACGTTGCTTCATAAATTGTAAAATCTCAGCCTCATCGAGAAAATTACTTAATCCCCAAACGAGACTAAATAATTAACATAATCAGTGCTAATAATTAAAAAAAAAATCATCTCACAAAAATCATCTCCATTCAATTTTTGAATCGCTGGCTACCTCTATTTACAATTACAATCCAGTCAAAACTCTAAAGACACTGCAACACACACACACACACAGATATATAGAGAGAAAGAGAGTATAAACATGAAAGTTGGGATTGTCGACCCAATAAACATTATCCAAGGATCGATTAGATAAATGAGTAGTAACCCTTTTCCTCATAGCTTTTCTTCTATTTTTATGCTTCTTCCTCTTCTTCTTCGAAACTCGAAAATCACCTCATACACAATTCTCATATCGAGACATACATACCCCCATCTATATTGCCTATCTTCAAATCTCCTCCTCAATACATGAAAACTAAATTACTTTCTCGAAAAGCCCTCATTTTTTCGACAAAAAATTATTTGTTCAACAAAAGCAATAAGAATCAAGAAATGTCCAACGTAAGAAATAAGAATCAAGATGTGTGTGATGGAGGGGAGAGCGTCGGAGAGGGATGTTGCTGTAGATTTGACCACTATGAGCCATTCTCTACTCATTTTGTAGAGGATAATTAGAGGAGTGTGATGGAGGTAGTAGCGGAGGAGAGCGATGGAAGACCGGAGAGACGGAAAAGGTGGAAGATCGGAGAGACGAGAGAGAACTGAGAGTGAGAGGATGCAACTAGAGATTGAAAGGAAAATGGGAAGAGTATTCTAGGGTTCTGGTGGGAGAAGAAAAATGAGGAAATGAGTTTGTGTGTGAGGACAAAATTAATCAGTCAAATAGAAATTAATGTTTTTAAATTAAATTCTGGTCGAATTGAGCAAGTTAGATCGGGTCTAAATAATGGCAACGTTCAATGCACGTTGCCAAAATGTTAATGGCAACGTTCAAAGAACGTTGCTAAAATAATTAACGACAACGTGCAATGAACATTGCAAAAAGATTAATGTCAACATTTGTCTGCACGTTGTTAAAACGTTTAACAGCAACGCGCACTGCACGTTGCTAAAAGGTTAATGGCAACGTTTAGGAGCTCATTGCTAAAACAACTAATGGAAACACACATTGCAAGTTGCTAAAAGGTTAATGGCAACGTTAAGGAGAGCGCTTCTAAAACAACTAATGGCGACGCGCATTGCACGTTGCTAAAACTTGGCAACGCGTATTGTACGATGCTAAAACTAATCTACAACAACATACATTGCATGTTGCAAAATGTTAACAACAATGGGCATTGAACGTTGCAAACACAAAAATTAAAGACAACGGACAGCAAACGTTGCAAAAGGGTGTACTAGCAACATTCATTAAAAAAACGTTGCCAAAACTCAATTTTGTCAACTAATAGCAACATATACTTGTTGAATGTTGCCATAGACCCCTTCTAGTAACATGCAATTGATAAATGTTGCCTTTTGCATGTTGCAAAATGCTTTTTTTTTTCTTGTAGTACTTCGTCCTCAATTCCAGCAATAACATGAAATTGTCCATCTCCCCTAAGATGTAATTTGGACCTCTTCTAGGTTCGTATCTGTCTCCTTTATATGTAAACCCAATCACCTTCACACGGATCAAGTAATGTACGCTTCGACTTTTCCCTTTTTCTTGTTTGAAACTTTTTAAGAACAATCTCCTATTTTTCCTTTGACCTCGAATGCTTATCATGCACATCTAAATCCTTTAATCCCATGCATAAGAACTCCTTACATTGTATCTAACAGTCCGTTGTTTCCTTAGGAATTATAAAGTCAACTTTCGGAAATAAAGTGATATCCAAAATAGGGCAGGGTTGGTTAGTTTCATCCACAAGTTGATGTCCCACACCTGAATTGGATGGTATCCCAATTGGCTCATTTTCAAGTACCAACTCTTCGAACCTGCAAGACAGAAATTGCCAAACTAGAGAGGGGTTTGTTAATCCTCTCAACTTCACTCTGTTTTTCATGCAAGCTCACTTCTATCTTTTCTTTTATCTCTTGTGGCCCCATGTCTCTTTTAGCCACCTCTCTACTCTCATTTTCTTTTTCATTGCTTTGTGGCTCTACTCATATTCCCTCATTATTAGCCACCTCATCATTTTCTCTCGAACTCACCACTTCATTGTTTTTGCTCTTACTTTTATTTTCTCTCAATCCCTTTTTCTTTCTCACTTCTTAATTTGAGTCGATCTTCATACGCTTTTTGTGGTGTCAACGACGTAAGAATAATATAAGCTTCCCATCCTCAGTAAAGTTGTACCTATTTTTGAATTCATCACGTTTCACCTTCCTTTCATGTTGCCATTGCCTACAAAACAGTATATGCTCATCATACGTAGGAACTACATTGCACAACACCTCATCGTGGTACCTTCCAATTGAGAAACTTATCAACACATGCTCACATACCCTAACCTCTTCACATTCATCTAAGCATCGCAGTTTATAAGGTTTGGAATGTTTTACTATAGTCAACCCAAGTTTCTTGACTAGCATAGCACTAACGATATTATACAACTACTTCCATCAATAATCAAACTACATACCTTACTATTGACATGACATCTAGTTTGAAAGATCGCCTCCTGTAGCTGCTCAACATCATACACGTTGATGGGCATATGGAGATCACGCATTACCACACAAGTTTCCTCCACTACCAATTTCTTAACTCCATTACATTCTCTATGATGCTTTTAATCTCCCTTTTACACCTATATATCATATCAACGCCATCTCCAACAAGATGTCTACTCCTTCATCAAGCATCATTTCTCTATTTCTCATCCTACCCAATTCAGCATCTATTACTACCTCCTCATTCACATCAATCTCATAATCATATTCTTCACGCACCTTCTTCCTAGGCTCCCGCCTACCCTGTCTACGTATATTTGGAACTTCCCTACACAAGTTGCCAAGCTCCATATCTTGTCTATCCAATCTATCCTGCACATCTTCAAATAACTGTTCAAACCTACATATCATCTCATCCGACATGTTGGTTTGGTTGTTGTCTTGGCCTAGTGTTGATCCGTCCCTATCAAACATCTTAAATCTTAAATTTATTTTTGCCACACAAATGTGCGCTCGTGTATCACTCAATTCGGCTTTTTCCCTCTATTGATTGCACCACTCTACATTTTTCCACTCAATGCTTTTCTCCAAGTGCTTTAGAGGACAAGTTCGAACTCAACCAGGAATTATTCTCGTAGAATTCAAATCGAGATAGTGAGATTTTTTTTTGGAAATTTTGAAGACTCGAGATAGAAAAGAATTGAATTGGAAAATTGGAATGTAATTTGAATTTAAAAAATGGTTTTGAATTTGACATAATAGATAGCGTAATTGGTCGACAATTTTCGAGATAAATAATAACAAATATACTTTCGTTTTTTGAATTTGACTCTTCACATAATTGTTTTTTTTTTTTTTTTTTCAGAATTCAACTATGACACCGGTAAAGAAAACGAAAGTTGATTTGGACACAAACGAGCACAAAAACAATTTTTGATTTTCTAACGGAAAAATTACGTATCAAAAGACTGGAATAGAAAAACGCAAGAAAGTCCACGTGATACTGATATCCGACCCTAGAAAGTCTAAACAAACAAAGTTTATGAATTTGACTTGAAAACAATGAATTAAACAACCAATACAATTGATATGATATGTTGACCTTTTAATTACACGATTTAAGAAATCTAACTCGGAATTAAAGTTCGACCCGGAAATATTGAACCAAGAAATCAAAGCAACTATGAAAATACCTTGACCTCGTGGTAACAATGATAAACAAATCTCACTTGATTGGTTGAATGCCATGAGAATTAACCCGATAAGTTTGGTAGGATTGTTCCATGAAGAACAAAAGAAAGAAAGTAATATAGCCTTTCAAATTAATATCATAATAATATTGTTTCTGCTACAATATTTCATACTAAACCCTAATTAAGGTGGTTAAAATAGAAATAAACTCCTAAGATTACAAATATATCAAATAAAATAGAATCCTAATCAAATAAGGTGATTTCAAAAGGAAAAAAAGGGAAAATTTTGGCCCCCTAAATAGCTATGGGACTGATTGTAGCATATTCCAGCTCATATCACAACCTTTGCTCATTTCCAACGTGTAGGTCAACTTCTTCATTTTGTAGTAGTCTACTTCTATTTATTCTTTCTGCATATTTTTACAAATATGAAATTCATATATGGTATTTAGTACCAAAAAGCTAATGAACTAGAGATAAGCCTTGTAGTTTTTCTTCCAATGACCTTTAATTCTAAAATGATATCAAAGGTTATCAGACTTGATAATGTCCTTATTTTCCTTGACTGCCTTAGCATTTTAGATGCTTTCCCCAAACCTCCTTTAGACTTCATCTTAGTGCTCTTAAATGAATTAGTGGCCTATACTTTTCCACTACAAACTTTGATATTGGGCTCAACAATTTTAAGCATGTTCAACAACTCAGTAAGTGTGCATTTGAGCTTATTCATATCAAAATTCATAATTAGATATGAATAACTCTTTGTCAGATATTACGGAACCAAGTCAATACTTTGTTCATGATCCATGACTAAATCCAATTGAGATAACTTCTCAATGTTGTCTATCATTTTTTGTAATTAAGCACTGACTAAAGATCCTTTGCCATTTTGTACCAGTATAGTTGCTAGGAAATCTCATATATTTCCATACGTAATTGTTCATATTTAACTTATTGAGATGAACAATCATTGTGTTAGCATTTATACGTTCATGTTGCTTTAATAACTCGGGTGGCAAAACTGCAAGCATCACACATGTTGCAGTAGTATCATTATCATTGTGTTTATTATAGTACTCTTCTTTAGTCAAGTCATCAACACGTATTTCTAGAAAAGATTATTCAAGGACATAACCAATTTTCTCATGTATGAGAACAATTCTCCGATGCCAATCAAGAATATTTAGCTTGATTGTTGACATCCAATATGTCTATCATATACATATGGTTACTCATGATTCAATAAATATAAATGACAAAAATCAAAAGTATAATATATAAAATGCATCAATTAATTTAACATGATCCTTTATTAAATTAATTATGCTCCACTATTTAACTCAAATATATGACCATCTTACATAAATTTATGGAATCCATATTTAACTCACAGCGGGTTGGGATCTCATTTGTTATATTAAGACTTTGAGTGTACTAAAAAAACTTTAATAAAAATATTTGGATAGATATTATTATCAATTGTATCTCCATACAACTTTCAAAATATTAAGAGACGACTCTTTATCTTTACATATTTTATGTGTTAGCTTAACATGCCTTTAGAATTTATCTTCTTGAGTGTATTAAAAAAAATTAGTTAAGTTGAACACATCATTCAAAAATATCTAATATTTCATAGTGTCAAATATATCCCTAATAGACCAGCTTTGAGTGTTATCAACAAGCTGATTTCAATTTTGGACTCTCATTTTTCACTATAATGATGGAAGGCGAATAAAAATACCGACATCAATATTCAACAAATTCGTTCAAGTGACAACGTGGCCGATTTATTTACAAAAATATTGCCAACATCTACATTCAAGAAATTGGTTCACGAGATTGCGTCGACTCAAAGATTTTCAGTGATTAACATCAGGGGAAGTAGCTGTAATCCTTTTCCTTCGTTTAGGTTTTATCCCACTGGGTTTTCCTAACAAGGTTTTAATGAGGCAGCATTTTTATACTCCAAAATAACTGTACTTTTTTTTTCCTTCGTTTGTTTTTTTTTTTGTCCCACTGGGTTTTTATCAGACAAGGTTTTAACGAGGCAGTTATTGTACAAATAATCATCAAAGGGGGAGTATTGTAAAATAATGAGATAATTATTGATGATTATTTAGTATTATCATGATACATGGATAAGTCTTATCTAGTTTAGAAAGTGTATTTCATTCCAACTGTAACTCTCCTTTTAGATCCTATAAATACAGGGCTTTGGTTCTCATAATAATACACAGAAAAGTCTATTGACTTTTATTCTCTTTTCTTTCTTTTATAACACAAACTATATATGCACAGTTACAATAATAAATAACTAAATCAACATTACACGAACAAATATAATATTACCTTCCAAGTTGGTGATGAACAAGATGGTTTTTCCATGCAGAAATCCCTGCAATTCAAATAAAATTGGTGCAAAGAGGGTGATGAACAGGTTTTTTTTTTCTCCCCACTCCTTCACAATAAATTGCTCCCAAGGATGAGATGAAAGGGAATTTTGGATTTTGAAATGAAGAATGAATGAATAAGAGGAAGTGTGAGAGTGTGGGTGGGTTTCAAGTTTTGGAAAGATACGAGTGGGGCGGGTTAGATTTTTCCATAGGGAGACCACCCGAACTCAGCTAAAAAGTAGGAAAAATCGAGTATTTGGGTTGGGTTAACGCATGACCCAACTTACCGAAAGGGAACCCAACTGAAAATATTCAAAAAGCAAGCAGTTATAGGAAAACGTTACCATTTAATATGGATTGACATTTGTGCTTTTTCAAATACTAGGTGTAATTAATGTGCAATGCACGTTTGCTTAGTTTATATTTAATAGTTTTGTTTAAGAATTAATTTTTTATTAATAAAGATGTAATTTTTTTGGTTAATTAAATAATTAATGATGTAATGTTTATGAAATTGATAAATAATTAGACATGATGTAAGAGCATTAATAGAATCTATAACATGGTCTAAAGTCTTTGGCCTCATTGTCAAGAATATAATTTATGATCAAAACAAAATTCTACATCAAAAGTTTCTTCATTAAATACAAACTCTGCAGCACGAGCAAATCATAATCTATATCACCCAACAAAAAGTTCCCAAATTACAGAAATTGCAGAAACTAAGAAAAATATATAGCAGTATAAATGGACAATAAAGTTATAAACTTTAATATCTACAACAGAGAAAAGGTATTCTTCTGGTCAGTAAATTCACGAATTTTAGTGCATAACCAGAAAAATGCACTTCCTATCTTGATGAAAAATTGAAGTTGGATAGAAGTCAAAACAGAAAGAACAGATAAAAGACTAGATAACAGAACACTCAAAATAAAGCACGGAGACAGAACATTTAATCCATATGACTGTCAATACCTTCCCATTGCAGTCCTTACATGCATAAATCATATTATATATTAATGAGCAGGTGAATAAACACAAAAAGACTTAACTTCGGAAAATAAGGAAACCTATAATCATAATAATACCCTTCAAATTCACCTTCTCTGGCTGCGATTAAGAAAACTGCAGGAAGAATCAACTTGTAATTATCTAGGTTCATTATCGATTAATGAAGGAACCAGCAGTAATCAATTTAACCATCTAAATCACAATCTGCATCCTTATCAGAAGTCCTCATTTACCAATTATTCTTTTCATTCAGGAAAAAAAAAACCTTCCAGAATTGACCCCCTCAGAAAAATGTCATAAAAAAGGAGATTCAGGTGGTTATCCTTACTGCATTGACAACTCCAACCCCCCAACACACACACACAACAACCACTCAAATGGTTTAGATTTAATTAACAAATGCATCTCCATGTTTCCTGCAAAATTTGTTACAAGAAGTCAGAGAGGTCAAGAGATGCTATTGACACCATATTTGAATTATCCTATTCAATAGTAGCTTTGGTAAGATAAGTCACCCAGACAAGAATAATAAATGCGATAGTAAAAAGAGGGAAAAATCTCAAGAAATAATGGACAAGTGTCATGACATGATTTCAGCAATTACATGGGGGAAAACAATGATGTAACTTAACGAATGATCACGATGCTTGCGATCTTTATCTTTGCGCTTTTCTCCAGACTTCTTTTCTAAAAATAATATTAATTAAACATTGTTACCAACAGTTCTTGAAACATCATAATCATAATTACAAAGGAAAATCAATTGGAGTGAGGGTTTGAAATGAATGGGCAATAACAAAAGAAATCTACATTATTAAGTTCCACGAAGTTTAAGAAAAGCGATCTTGTATAAATTGAGCGTAAACACATGTATATGGCATACTAAAAGAGATATCAAAATGCAATTTCATGGTAGAAAGACAGAAAACCTAATACTAAGGAAAAAAATGTTCATCAAATGTGTTGTTATAATTTTTCCTTTCTTCTTATTACAACTCCCATTTAGGGACAACCAAACAACTACATAATGATTCATTCAAACAATTTTTTTTTTCATAAGAGTCTTCGGGGGTTCTTCCATTGTCAAAATAAAAGGGAACCACCTCTTCTTTATCATCATACACCAATGAGCTAGGCATAGGAGTTCTCAAGACGGTGATGTGTGTAAAATAGTGAGTTGTGTTTGGTCTAATGGCCCGAGCAACATGAGAAATCCTAGTTAATACAAATTTTATCTTCAACTCTTAAGGTAATGCGGTTTAAGTTGCACTGTGTTTGTCATGATTACCTACCAAGAAAAAAAAGTTGCACTGTGTTCGCTGAATCTCAGGCCAAGAATCATGCCATGGCTGCTAGCTGGGGTCTGCTACTCAACCATCTTCAAGAAATATAACCCCTCCTTTACCATAGCCATTTTTCATAAATTTTTAGAGCACGGATCAAAGACTTATATCTTCCAACCAAGGTTATTATTTATTTCCAAAACCATAATAGTCAAAGCATTCCTATTCGGGATTAATGGTGAATGATAGTGTTAACCAATGCCAACCAACCCCAGATTTTTTGCACAAATCAACAAGTAATTCGTGAACATTGCAAAATATGTTTACTAACCATCAATTATTTCCATCTACGACAGTAATAAAAAACATATCTACCTGAAGCCTGAGAGACGAAGATTTCTTCGAGTTAAAATTAGAAATAAAAAATTGGAAAAAAAATCCCAATCGTATGATGTTAAATAAAAAATACCTTTATCAAAACCATGTTTGGAAGATTTATTGGATTTCTCTTTCTTGTCAACGTCTCCAATTTTTACCATTTTGCTCTTCGCATCATCTGCCCAAAATTACACGAAATTACATACTTACGTGTATACAGTAATCAACATACATGAGTAGAATTGTGAAAAAAAAAAAGGAACCTTGCGAAATCCCAAGATTCGCGATCTCGAGCCCATCATCCGCAATTTTTGGGAATCAATTTCTGAGAAATAAGGGAATGTCTGGGAATCAATTTCTGGGAATTTTGCAGAATGCCCTTTTCGGATCACCACCACCCAAAGCAAGAAAAAGGGTGACACCGCCGTTGAACTCTCTGCCGCCATCCCTTTCCATCGCATCTTGACACCCGCTACAAATCTCACCTGGAAATACCCTTTTCCTGCACCTATAAAAACCAGATATAGCACCCCAAATGTCATTGTCGTCAACTATGCTTGTTTTTGAGTTTGAAGGTTTTGGAGCAGGGTCGGCTGTTGAACCCCACAAGTCATTTTCTTCATCTTTACTCATCTTTAATGGTGGAATCGGTGGTAGAAGTTTCTTTACTGAAGAGTTTATCCCACATCGAAATTCCATAAATGAAGCACAAAATGTTTTGCCTATAATTGAATGGGCCAACAAACGTTTCATATTCTTCCTGGGCTTGTCAATTAACGGGCTAAAAGTTGGAAAATAACCCAAACGGTTTTTTACATATTTAATGGAAATAATTAAACTAACGGAGAAAAAAGATTTTCCGTTAAAAACAACAAATTCCGTTAGTTTTTCCGTTAAAACAAGAAATTCCGTTTTATAAATAATTAAACTAACGGAGAAAAAAGATTTCCCGTTAAAAACAACAAATTCCGTTAGTTTTTCCGTTAAAACAAGAAATTCCGTTTTATAGGCTCTTTTTATATATAGAAAGAAGTAGTGTAAGTTATATGTCAAAATTTTATTGGTCAACACAATTTTTAATTATATGAAAATTTTTGTCTTTAGTGTGGAATTAGAAATGACTAAAAAGTGTATTTTGGTCTAAATTATTGCAAAATGGATATTGAACATTTCTTCTAATTTCATCTTTTATGTTTATTCAGGGCGAAGCTGTAAAAGAAAATATATCAATTCACTTCAGCTTTTGATTCCCACCTAACTCACCCTAACCCCCACTTCATCGCACCACCAAAGGTGTCATCTCTTCGTCAAGTGGTGTGACATAACGTACATGGTTTTAATTTTTAAAACATGTTCAGGTTTCTATATAATATCTTATGTATTTCCGTGTTCATGAAATTAGGATATAGTAGTTTTTCTAAGCTGTAAATTGAGTGTTGCATATATTTTTTGTTCTGGAACTTTATATAATTCAACATTATGAAAACAATTCTTGTTTCGTGTTCCAAGCGTGAACACGTGATTTGTATTTGAGATAGTTTTTATTGTTTATAAAAATGAAGAGTTTAACAAAAAGAAATTATATTTTATTTGAAAATGAGATTAAGAATTTTGTTATTATTGCTTAATAATATTGCATCCAAAACAACCCAATCTCGAATAGAAGCTGGGATCAAAGAAAACAAACAAACAGAAATTGAAACATTATCAATAGATAATTGGAGTATTAAATACTCGTGCCTTATCATATTGCTTTGTTTCCTTAGTTTATTTCATTATATAGTTTCCCCACAAACTTTTAGGAGACTTAAAACATTGACACTTTTGAAGTGAAGTTGGATATATGATATTTCAACGGGCCATTATGCAATTCAACTTTGCTGGTTGGATTTTTTCGGTTGAAATTGTTTGCCAATGTAAAAATATAAAAGCATCACAATCAAAACTAGGGGTGGGAAAAATCCGACCGAACCCACCAATACCGTCCAAACCGAACCAACTCGACTGGTTTGGCTCTATTTTTTTGTTGTTTTTACATAGATTTGGTGAATTGGTTGTATAGGCAGGTTGGTCGAGTCGAGTCATGGGTTAACTCATGAAAATCGAATAAACCCACCTAACTCAATCCGACTATATTTATGAACTTTATAAGTGTTATAATGTTGTTTGGACGAATACACATTCAACATAAAAATATTTTAATTGTCAAAAACATTTATTGACTTCGTATAATTTAATATTAATCTATCCATGTAACATTTCAAGGCATGAAGTGCCAAAATAATTAAGATTTTTTGGTCATTGTAACTATAGAGACCTATTATATAACTCATCAGTCAATTATAAAGCCATCCAACTAGACCCGCTTACTTTAGTCTTTGTTGACAAGTTGTCCCAAATCGACGAATCCAATCCAACCCGATTGATACTTGATTGTGTTTAGTTGGGTTGGGTTTCAACCTTTACATGGGTTGTGTTGGATTAAATTATTATCAAACCAATCATGTTGGATTGTGTTTGGGTTGAGGTAAAAATCGACCCAATCCAACCCATGCCCACATCTAATCAAAACCATAAAAATGAACACAAAAACACCAAGAAATTGTTGACGCAGTTTAGCCAATCAGCCTAACCTTGGGGGCTTAAGGACAGTCTGTTCCACTAATGAAATATTCAACCTTCCAAGAGAGAGATTACATCAAACCACTCTGATCGAGTTTTAATCACAGATCAAATCGATCTCCTAAAACTAGTGAGTGAACACATAGATCCAACTAAACACTAAAGGATATGACTTACACGAATTAGCTACTCTTTTAGGCCCGATTATACAAAACTAGATTACACTTACATGATCAATTACAGAGAACTCAAAATATAAGAAGATTTATATTGCTTACTGCTTGCATGTACAAGACAGACAAAAAAAATGTATGAAGCCATCGCGAAAAGTTGGACTCACAAGTTTGCATGGGCTAATAGTGTTGGGATTTTGACTCTGGAGAAAAAATATTTATGTTGTTTTCTTTGTGGGTTTTCCAAAGTTTAAAAATTAATGGTACAGTAAAACTTAAAGACTATTACTTTTCATAAAATAGTTGGTCTTTGTGTGAGGAAATTTCTATATGATTGTAACAATTTTTTTTGAAATCTTTGACAATTCGTAATTAGTGTTCACAATGTGATCATCTTTCAATTGGAGGCTGTTGGAGATAATCATAAAGCATTAAGATTCGTGGGATCAGCATACTTCTTATGAGGCACATCAAACCCATTTTGATGTGGAAAAGAAACTAAATTTTGGGAAGTTATAAGTAAATTGATTTCTAAAGAAAGAATATTGGATTGAAGTAATATTTCATGCGGAAAATTGTAGCCACAGTACCAAACATTTCACTTTTTTGTAAACTTTGCCTAAACCTTTCATTTGTCGTATCCATGGTACCAAATCTTTAAACAATTTGCACCCAGAGTCCAAATTGACAGAAATCATTAGTTTGATCGTTAGTTGACCAAAAATTAAAAATTTGACAAATTGTTGACAAATTTTTAAAGGGTAAATATGCAATTTTACATTTTTCATATCAAAAAAATTAAATAATAAAAAAAAACCTATTCATATGAAAAAAAGAAGAGTAACTCCATGAAGAAGAACGCAATTTTTTTGAACTATAGACAAACTAGTCATGTGAGAATATTGTCCAGAAGGTGGAGTATACTCAGCTAACTACTCGAAATAGGAAATATGTCTCTTTAAGAGTGACGACAAAATATTCAATATAAACTTTCAAAAGCTCATGTTTGTAATTCAAATATTTGTTTCAAAAATATCTTTTATTTAGTAAAAGATCTTGACCAAAAAGTAATTCTTGATACACTATTTATTGTTCAAATTTATCATTTTACTGTTGATTCCAAAGGATTAACTACAAATATTTTTGGCCAAGAAATAACTTTCAAATTTATAAATCCCCCATCATTTAAAGATATTAATACTTTAAAAGATATTTCTATTTCAAAAATTATTAACAATATAAATTTTAAGAAAAATCATATTCAATTTCTTAAAAAAGAAATTAAGTATAAAAGAATTGAAGAAAGACTTCGAGATTCTTCAGTTATTCAAAAAATCACTGATTTTCAAAACCGCATTGAGAAAGATATATGTTCAACTATACCAAATGCTTTTTGGGATAGGAAGAAACATGTTATTTCTCTTCCTTATAATCATAATTTTCATGAATCCAATATTCCTACCAAATCTCGTCCAATTCAAATGAACAAAGATCTACTAGATTTTTGTACTAAAGAAATTCAAGATCTTCTTAGTAAAAAGCTAATACGTCCAAGTAAATCACCTTGGAGTTGTTCTGCTTTTTATGTTAATAATTTTGCTGAAATTGAGAGAGGAGTTCCTCGTCTTGTTATCAATTACAAGCCTCTCAATTATGCTCTTCAATGACTAAGATATCAATTAACTCAAAAGAAAGATCTACTCAGTCAATTGTTCAAAGTAGTTATCTTTTCTAAATTTGATATGAAGTCAGGATTCTGGCAAATTCAAATTAAAGAAGAAGATAGATACAAAACTGCCTTCAATGTTCCGTTTGGTCAATATGAATGGAATGTCATGCCATTTGGTTTGAAAAAATGCTCCTTCAGAATTTCAAAAAATTATGAATGATATTTTTAATCCATTTCAAGATTTTATCATTGTTTACATTGATGATGTTTTAATCTTTTCTGAAAATTTAGAACAACATTTCAAATATTTGCATACATTCATTCATGTCATCAAACATAATGGTTTAGCTGTGTCTGCCAAGAAAATTGTTTTATGTCAAACCAAAATTAGGTTCCTTGGTCATACTATTAATCGAGGAACACTTATATCAATTCAAATAAGTGTAGATTTCACTAACAAATTTCCAGACGAAATATTAGGTAAGAATAGTCTTCAAAAAATTTTAGCATGCGTCAATTATGTGGGAGACTTTATCAAAGAGATAAGAATCATATGTGCCCCTGTTTTCAAAAGACTCAAAAAGCACCCTGACCCATAGACTCACGAGTGTACTATTGCAGTTCAAAATGTCAAAAAAGCTATCAAAAGTATCCTATGCCTATCCATCCTTGATCCAAGTGCCTCTATTATTGTAGAGACAGATGCGTCCAATTTAGGATATGGTGGGGTTCTGAAACAGATTCTTTCCACTTCAAGCTAAGAATAGTTGGTCAGATTTCATTCTAGAGTCTGGTTAGGTCCTCAAAAGAATTACTCCACAATCAAAAAAGATATACTTGCTATTGTTCTTGTCATTTCAAAATTTCAAAATGATTTAATCAACAAAAAATTTATTTTAAAAACAGACTGTAAAGCCTCAAAAGACGTTTTACAAAAATATGTGAAAAATCTTGTCTCTAAGCAAATCTTTGCGAGATAGGAAGCAATTTTGTCTTGTTTTGATTTCAAAATTCTATTTATAGAAGGAAAAAATAATATTCTTGTAGACTTCCTGACAAGAGGATTCCTTACTAAAAATTGTGAGATTATGAGTGAAGGTGAGAACACCTTAAAAGAGAGATCAAAAGAAGTGCCAACATAGATTGGTATAACAAAGTGTTGGAAGACATGGCTTCTTCCTCCTCTGTTACTTCTTCAAAAAACAAGAAAAACAAGAATAAAATTCCTTTGCCCTCTCCATCAATTACTGAATACATTCAAAATTCCAACAAAAATACTTTGGAATCAAAATTTTTCTTTTTTAATTTGAATTTGCCAGAATCCTGACTTCATATCAAATGTAGAAAAGATAACTGTTTTGAACAATCGATTGAGTAGATCTTTCTTTTGAGGTAATGGATATCTTATCCATTGAAGAGCATAATTGAGAGGCTTGTAATTGATAACAAGAAAAGCAGAACAACTCCAAGGTGATTTACTTGGACATATTAGCTGTTTACTAAGAAGATCTTGAATTTCTTTAGTACAAAAATCTAGTAGATCTTTGTTCATTTGAATTGGATGAGATTTGGTATGAATATTGGATTCATGAAAATCATGATTATAAGGAAAAGAAATAACATATTTCTTCCTATCCCATAAAGCATCCGGTATAGTTGAACATATATCTTTCTCAATGCGGTTTTGAAAATCAGTGTTTTTTTGAATAACTGAAGAGTCTTGAAGTCTTTCTTCAATTCTTTTATACTTAATTTTTTCTTTAAGAAATTGAATAAGATTTTTCTTAAAATTTATATTGTTAATAATTTTTGAAACAGAAACATCTTTTAAAGTATTGACATTTTTAAATGATAGGGAATTTGTAAATTTGAAAGTTATTTCTTAACCAAAAATATTTGTAGTTAATCCTTTTGAATCAGCAATAAAATGATAAATTTGAACAATAAATGGTGTACCAAGAATTACTTCTTGGTCAAGATCTTTTACTAAATAAAAAATATTTTTGAAACAAGTATTTGAATTATAAACATGAGCATTTGAAAGTTTATATTGAATATTAAGTTTTTTACCACTAGCTCCATAGAGTTTTTTAGTGGTCATTTCAAAATATTTGGTAAGGATAAGTCCTTCCGTAATGCAATTTTGATCAGCACCAGAATCAATAAGAACTCTAGTGTGAAGTTTAAAACGTTTATTGACAACAATTGTCATGTTGCAATACCATTTTTGTAATTGACTTCTTGAAATAACATTTACCTTTTCATCTTCAGTTAAAGAATGATGAGAATATTTTGTTTTCCGTGATTTTGAACTAGATTGAGATTCAGAATTTGAGTGATAAGAATAAGAAGTATCTTTGTCAGAAGAGGATGAAGATTGAATTTGTTCTAAGTCTTTAACTTGAAGATGAGCAACATTAAATTTAACATCTCTCATCTGCTTTTCAAGATTAGAAATTTGATTTTTCATAGAATTAACTTCCTTTTTCAAATCAGCACAAGAAGCCTTAGAAACATTTTCCTTTTGAAAGCGTTTCATAACATCTTGCATTTTGAAGGCACTATCATCTTGAGAAGATGAGGAAGTTAGAAGAGTACTGAATTTTTCTTTGAGTTTTTGATCAGAAATCTGATCAACGATTTCTTGAATGAGCTCGTCTTCCTTAGTAAGGACATTTATAGTTTTACAACCACAGATTTCCTTATTCTGAGAAGAGGTTGATGAAGAGAATTTTGAACTTTCTTCAAAATCAGAATCTTCTTGATTTTGAAAAATATCTTCAATTGAAGAATCAACACTGTATTCAGAATTGAGAAGATCAAGTTTAGTATCTTCATCACATTGAAGATTACTAATCTATCCCTTAAAAGGACATTTGTTTAAATAATGGCCAGATTTGTTACATTTCCAGCATGTAACATTGGAAGTTCGTTTTTGAAAAGGCTTTCGTTTTTTTTAATGTTTAAAAGGAGATGATTTTTTGAAAATCTCTGTTTCTTTCAAAATTTTGAGTTTTTCTTCTTGAATAACTCAGAAAAGTTTTTCTTTTGACTTTAGGAGGAATAATTTTTTCAAATCCATATTATTCACAGAATGATCCAAGTTCTTTACGACCTGAGATCGTTCAGGTTTTAACTTGGCTTTGAGTTTGAGATCATTACAGAGAGCTAATCCTTCTTGATTAACAAAACTGATAATTTCTCCGTAAGTAAGATCTTCATAAGAAGTGGAATGTTCTTGATGATTTTGTTTGATAGTATTTCTAACTCTTTCAGCAAAAAGCTTAGGAAGTCCAGAAATAAATCTTTCTTTCCAAAAAATTTGATCACAATCACTTCGAAGGAAGACACGTGTTAAAAACATATCTTTATACCATCGAAAATCTTGAGAGTTGGACAATTGAGATTCATAAGACTTTGAGAATATCTTTCTTGAATATCAATTGGAATTCCCACAAAATGTTTGATAATGGAGAAGACCAGAGTTGCTATACTATCATTAGATCCATCATCTTTGACAGCTTGTGCAATCTCGTTTCTATCTTCTTCACAAAGATAGTTAAACCACAAACTTTTTAATTGACCAAAAAATTCGAAAATAATGAGAAAAAATTTAATTTTGACGGAAGTTCCATTGTTGAATGGTCAATAGATGAACTTTCTGAATATCAACTTATTCAAGAATGTGAAAGGATGGGTATTTGTTGGAATGGTTATACATGCAAATGCATAGATAAACATTCAGTTACAAATAACATTATTTTTGGATTTTCTGGTCAATTAAAAAGTTGGTGGTTTAACTATCTTTGTGAAGAAGATAGAAAAGAGATTGCACAAGCTGTTGGCCCAAGGACGGGGATCGAGATTCTGAAGAAAATAATTAAAAATATAAAGGAAAATTAAAGTACAAAATATCTTGAAATGAAATTTTTATTGATCTTGAAGACTTCTTGAAGTAGGGAATACAAATCTTTCTCTTAACTTGAGAGAAATGAAATGAAACGATACAAATTTATAGAATGAAAAAGCAACATTGAAGGAATCTTGAAAAGTTGATTGAGGCCTTGATTGAGCAGTGTTTTGTCTTCATCTTCAGCCGAAAGTTTGATATGACCAAAACTTGTGTGCCAAAAATAAATATCTTCCTTTATTCCTGGCCTTTTGAAAAAGCATTTGCTTTTGTAATTTTTCTTTGATATGTCGGCAAAGCTGGAAGAAAACATTTATTTGCAGGTAGACACATATTGAAGAGCATTTCTTTTGATTTATGGTCCCTATACTCTTTAAGTTAATCGAGAAAACTGGGTTCATGTAGTCACTTTGAATTCTTCTGAGTATTATCTTAAGTATTTTGTTCAAAATTTATTCCAAAGCAATCATCTTCATTTTGATCAAAATCGAAGTCTGCTTCGCTTCGGAGCTAGCTTCTGAAGAACTTTGAATTGAAGATCTTGAGGTAGTTTTAGCAAGAGAAGCAATTTGTTCTACTAAAACAACCATGTCATTAGGATCTGTGCATTTTGCAAGAAGGGCTATCAACCTATTCTTTTCAGTAAGGAAGTTAGCTTGATCTTGTTTTTTCTTTGAGACATTTGAGGATTTCTATTTATTCTTCTGTTGTATCCAAGAGTTGATAGCTTTTGGACAACAATTAGTCTTCGTGGAATTTTGCCCACCATTTTACTTTGAATCGACGGACCAATTTTTCTAGAACGTCATCAGTACTTCTAACAATAAAAAAGTCCCAACAAAGAATCCATGAGACCTTAAAATAGGAACAAAATATTTTCTTGAGGCTGAAAAAGGGTTTTAGCCTCGTTACAAAAATGTTTGAATCCTTAAAGAGGTAGACTGGGTTAAATATCCTCGACAAGACCAAAATATTCAAACCATTCTTGAAACCATTTTGGAAATTTATTTTGACAAGATTGATGAAACAAGATGAACCATGAATGGTTAATTGGTCTAAAGTAAAAAACATTAAATCAAGTATCTTGATAATCAAGGTAATTGAAATGAGAGGAAAATTTTTCATCTTTTGAGAGATTCATTTTCTTCTCAATCCAAGGGTGTTGACCCCAGTCTTCAAATGTCAACACATTGCAAATTGATATTTTTGAAAAATCAATATATTCTGGGTTCTGTTTATTTGGAGAGTGGGTAATTACAGCAGATCCTATTTTGAGAAGGATCTTTTCGTAAAACTCATGAGATTTTTGAAGAGTAGTTGGAATATATTGAAAAGAGGGTGGAAAAATATTAGAAAGACATTCAGAAAGATCTAAATATTTTTCTAACCAAGAGGTTTCCATATTGAAAATGGGTGAAATTTTGGGTTTGACAAAATATTGAAAAGGTTTCGGGTTAATATCTGGGAGTTTTCCAGAACCAATTTGAACGGCTTTTTTGTAATTTGAAGGTTTCTCTAGTGTTTGAGGAATTTTCTCAAAAATAGAGAATTTATTTGAAGCAAGAGCCTGGTTGCTTGAAGTACAAAACTGCTTTCAATGTTCCTTTTGATCAATATGAATGGAATGTCATGCCATTTGGTTTGAAAAATGCTCATTCAGAATTTCAAAAAATTATGAATGATATTTTTAATTCATTTCAAGATTTTATCATTGTTTACATTGATGATGTTTAAATCTTTTCTGAAAATTTAGAACAATATTTCAAACATTTGCATACATTCATTCATGTCATCAAACATAATGGTTTAGTTGTGTCTGCCAAGAAAATTGTTTTATGTCAAACCATATATATTTATGAAAATTTGTTAAATCTTTTGTTATTCAATGCTATAAGATGAAAGCTTTCTACTGGAAACCGAATAATCTGAATTCTATAATCATAAATCTAATAAGCTGTAGAAATATTGAATTATCACAACAAAAAGGTACCATGAATAACCTTACTCATGTATCTATTAGTACCGATATACATGGCAAAGTTATTAAATTCTGTAATTCTGAGTCATACGCGTAGAGCTATAATCTGGACATACACTTTGAAAACACGTTCACAATATTGTAGAGCAGGTAAAATCACAATAATTTATCATACACTGTGTAAACACATTCACACTAGTGCAGCTTGGGGTAAAATCACCTGGGTACTTTCTGATGGTTTTTAAAATAACTGTAAATATACTAAAATATGTAATATGAATAAAGCATACTAGAGAACTGATTTCAATTTATTTTATTAGCTTAAAAGAACTTATTATAAAATCCATTTACTTTTGAAAATTATGCTATTAAATCAAGTATATGAAATAATTAACTTTCTGATAGAATATAAATTCAATAAATATTTATTTCTCAAAATAAACTTTTTCACTCACTCAAAACAAGTTACAGTCTAGGATGACCGGTGGGCTTTTTTAATTTCTTCGTCACCCCCTGAAATACCATACAAGATAATTAATTCAACCACTATCAAATCAAGGAACCTCTAATATGTAATGTTATAATGCTTCAACTAAATTTTTCGATACTTGAATAAATGTCCCAAATTATTTCTTTAATCAAGTGGGACTAATTACACGTTCTAGTCATTTACTACTAATCAATACATCAACATAACCGTCAATCCAAGAATAAATGCAAATATCCACATCAATCTAGTGCCAACTAATAACTACAATTCAACCAATTAAATTTTCATCTTGATCCATAATTTCATAATTTCAAATAAATATCTCGACATCACAATCACATTCACCAATATCCTAGGATTTGCCCAAAAATAACATTTCTTACCTTGATATAAATGGAAACTAAAGAATTAATAAACTTGAGCTCCAATATATCTCATATCTCATAAATTTGAAAATTTCACAACTTAAAACCTTAGAAATTTAACATAATATTCCTCTATTTCTAAAGAAAATAACGAGAATAACAATGGAATTCAAGTTTACCATACCCTTTTTCATCTCCTCCTCTCTTTCCTTTCTTTTCTTCTTCTTCTTTCCCCTTTCTTTTTCCTCTTCCTTGGTTTCTTTCTTCTCTGGCTGTTCTCGGTTTCTTCTCTGCGTGTGTGTGTAATGGTGGAATGAGAAATGAAAGAATGAGCTCAAAATTGCCACTTGTTTTCCACTAATATCCATTTTACAAGTCAACTCCTCAACTTAAATTCTAATCCATCTTAACCATCCATTATTGCAATTAAAAAAAATAGTCCCAATCACTTTAAATGATTTTCATCTTAAACCCACAATTATCTTAAATATAAAATAAGCCCCAAGAAAATAAATTATTCCAATTAAGTCCATATTTGACCTTGACTAAGACAATTCAACCATTGACTTTGACTAAATAAAATGGGTTTGTAACAATGAGTATCATGAAGGGCAGACTAGAAACGATCTTTTACATGTTTCTGATGTACAAATAAAAAAATCAAAAGCAGAGAAGATCAAGGAAGCCATGCAAGGACATGTCCAAGCTACACGGGTCGAGAATTCAAGTGCAACGAACAAGATCAATTTTCAAGATGGACATGAAGGAAGAACCAACATTAGTGTATTTGATTCAAGTTAAGGACAAATGAGGTTTGGAAGAAGGCCACGCGTGAGAAGTGTATTTATACACTTATTTGTACCTAAAGATATTGACATTGAATAGTTCTTTTGAACATTTATAGCCTAATTTATTGTACATTTCGTTTACGGCATACATTCTTTCTATGCTGTAAATGAACAATTACTTACACTATTTATGACGTTCATTATGCGCACGCCTTAAATTGTAAAAAAATATGACTTTTTACAGTGTGTAAATGAACGCCATAAATGCAGAAGTTTTATTTTCCATTTATTTCTTTTTATTTTCCTTTTCTTTCTCACGCTCATTACAAAACACGAGGCGCAGTTCTTCTCCTTCCTTCGGTTTCTTCATGTCCTGTCCACCAATGAACGTCGGTCTCCCCCAAATTACCACCCTTCGATCAGCCAGCAACCGTTCAATCAGCCATCAGCCGTGAGGCCACTAACCTAACGACCGAAGTCGGCACAGGGATAGCTTTTAGATATCGTTCATTGAATTTTTTGAGGCATTTTTAGTTTGCAATCAATTATTAGTTAGAGCGTTGTGAATTATTGAAATCCCTAGTTGATATTTCAATAGAGTACAATTCTATCATGTAATTGTCAGAATATGAATTCATGCCGAGAATAATACTTTGCTAGGTTTTCTACTTTATTAATTGAAGTTTATTCGATTTATTTATTAATCAATTGACAGATTCTGAAAGTAAATCTTGAGCTTCAAGCTCAAGTTGGAGATATATTTAATTAGGTTTATCAATAATCATATTAAAACCAAATTATATTTGAGTTTATTCTTGCGATGGCTACGTGTTCGCCCCAGTATTTGATGCCTCCAGATACTCGAAGACCCATGGGTGTATTGAATATTTTTGGAGGAAGAGTTGCCCCCTTAAAAATGGTTGAAGAAAAGATTTGGCTTTTAGGTATTCAAAGGGGTGGTTCAAGTGTTCATTGCTACAAATGTTCGAGCAACTCTCATAGTGTTAATCATTTTCAAGGTAAGGACCCATTTCTGAATCTGCATCCAGATATTTCTATGCTAAGAGACGAGACGAATGCCACTATGGCCAATCCAAGATAGGACAATTTGAGTGGAAGTGTTACTAAGAGTGTGAGAGATTCGTTAAGTTTGAACAATTACAATGAGGCCAAGATCAAGGTTATTGGCGTTGGAGGTGGTGGGTCAAATGCAGTTAATCGTATGATTGAGAGTGCAATGAATGGTGTGGAGTTCTGGATTGTCAATACTGATATTCAGGCCATGAGGATGTCCCCCGTGTTTTCTGAGAATCGGTTACTAATTGGTCAAGAGTTAACCAGAGGACTTGGTGCTGGTGGGAACCCAGAAATTGGGATGAATGCTACTAAAGAAAGCAAAGAAACTATAGAAGAGGCGGTTTATGGATCTGACATGGTCTTTGTTACTGTAAGTTTCAGCTTCTTTGAACCAAATGATTTTCTGCACAAAATGTTTCTGTTTCATTTCGATTTTTCTTTTTTTCTTTCCTTGTTTATTTGAGCTTCTAGTTGTCGAACTAGCACATATCCTAAATGGTGGTCATAAGCTCTTGGTCCTTCGGTTCTTAATACTAACTATTTCAGCATTTTCCAATTCCCGGGCTAAATTGTTGAACTTTACAATTTTATGTTGGCTAATCAACCTAGAATCTAGGTGTTCTGTCATTGTTGTTGACATTTTTCATTAATTTGGATCAGAAAATTGAGAAGCCTGTGTGTTTTTATGGTTATTTAATTTGTTTATAGAAAATATGTATCATAATCACTTTATCAAATATATAACTATAATCAGAGGGTGATCTGCTACACTACCTTGACCTGTTCATGTTATTTGTAAAATTGACATTTATTTCAGTAACTTAAACTCAGTTAATGATACATTAAAGGCGTGTAATGGTCTATATGCTTTAAACACTCTTTGGTCTATGCCAGTGTACTTGATGCTACGTACCTTAGTGAACATTCATTAGTGAGCAAGTATTATAAATCTGGATGGTTAATCACGCCTACCTATTTCACTATCTTATCTTGAGGTTTTGATAATGTGCAGGCTCAAGAAGGAATTGACCGTGGGTACAGTCACTACTCCAGTTTCTTTTGAAGGACAAAGAAGAGTAGTACATGCTCAAGAAGGAATTGCAGCTTTGAGAGAGAATGTTGACACATGGATTGTCATTCCTAATGATAAATTATTGATTGTAGATTCCCAATCTACTCCAATAACAGAAGCATTCAATCTTGCAGATGACATTCTTCGACAAGGTGTTCCTGGAATATCTGATATAATCATGGTATGAATGCATGTGTGAGAAATTCAACTTCTATAGAAACAATGGAAACCTTGATTATTTAGGGATTAATTTTGTTTTGTTATTATTATAGGTTTGCTGGTAATCAAATAAATAAATAATTTTTAAAAAATTAAATTAATATTTACGGCGGGCATAAGCATGCTGTAAATTACAAAACATTTTACGACTGTAATGCCCCGAGTTTCGTGAACTCGGATTGTTACGTTATCCTCATAAGTTGTGATTTTAAATAAAAAGATTTACGGAAATAACTAATTTTTAAACATCACATTTATAACGATAAACCTCATTGGCAACAAAATTCATTTGATTAACTTAAGAAAATTGTTTAAACTTCAAAACTCAAATTTGAAATAATGGAAATAACAAAAATAAGTTCATAATGCATAAATTTTAAAACTTAAATAACTTCATTCATTAAATCGTGCCACCACTATCCCATCAGACTCAACCGTCTCCGAAATCTATAAATGTGGTTAAAATAACAGAATGAGTATTACGATAAAATACTCAGTAGACTCATCGCCAATAATTAATTTACAGAATAATTGAACACATAATTATGCAATATATATCGTGACATCATCATCATCATATGCTCATTTTCTTAAAATAAATTATAGGCTCTTTAAAATCATGGGGTGTGGGTAATCTCGTCTCATGCATTTAAGCACATAAGTTATGTATAACATCATCTTATCTCATAAGAGATATTCTCGTCTCTTCTCTCGCATTAAAGCATATAAGTTATGACAAACGTAACAACATCATTTATCTCATAAGAGATATTCTCATTTTATACAATTAAAACATATAAATCACGTAAAGTCACATAATACATGCAATTATAATTCAAACTGATTAATGGGAATGGGTCTACCTTAATCTATCTCGAGTCACGTAAAAAGTGGAGCGGGAAATAACCTCAAGCTGTTAATCATCCATACGTTTCGTCTAGTTAAAGTAGGAAAAGTATCGAATTAGTATTTCGAAATTTTAAAGTTTTAAAATGATAAAATAAAGTTTAGGGACTTAATTGAAAATTATTGAAACTGAAATTAAAAGTTTAAGAGTTGAAATTAAACTTTTAGAAATTAGGGACTTAATTGGAAATTATTGAAACTGAAAATAAAAGTTTAAGGGCTGAAATTAAACTTTTAAAAATTAGGGACTTCACTACAAATTTATTAAAACTGAAAATAAAAAGTTTAAGGGCTGAAATAATAACTTTTAAACTTTATGGCTAAATGGTAAATTTTCTAAAAAAATCAAAATAATTAAAAACTAATTTCTCTTCTCTCTCTCTCTCTCATTGTGAGAGAGAGAGAGAGAGAGCAACGAAGGGGAGGGAAGGGGCTCAGCCCCTTCCTCCGATTCCACCACGTGGGGAAAATGGGTTTTTCTTTGGGCCCATGGTTCGAAAATCGGAGCTTGGAGGTTCGGTCTTTGGGTTCCTTAGTGACAATCAAACTCGAAAAATGGGTTGGGAAACAAGATAAGTCCATGGGTTGTTTTTATTTCTTGATTGTGTGGCGATTTGAAGTTGATTTGGGAGTGAAATGGTGGCGGTTGGTCTTGGTTTTAGAGTATTGTTGGTGAGGAGATGGTGGTTGTTTGGTGTTGAGAATGGTGGTTGTTGGTGGTTTAGGCAGTGTGGTGTTGGTTTGGGTGTTTGGTGTAGTTGGTGTGGTGTTGAGGTCTCGGTTTTGGAGTGATGGTGGTGAGGAGATGGTGGTTGTTTGGTGTTGAGAATGGTCGTTGTTGGTGGTTTAGGCAGTGTAGTGTTTTTAGTCTCGTGGGTTGGTGACTTGGGCAGTGTGGTGTTGTTGATGGTTTGCATTGACTTGAGCAGTGAGCTTGGTGGTTTGAGGTGGTGGTGTTGAGCTAAGGAGATGGTAGTGTTGATACTAGAAATTGATGCTCTAGCATCAACATTGGTCTCCAAAAATGAGGGAGGGGGAGATCCTTATCAAAAATGGTTATTGTGAAATGTGAAGAAATGAGGGAAGTGGAGTGTTTTATTAATAGAAATTTTTAGGGCACAAATCTCTAGGAGCTTAAATGAGCCAAAAAGTTGGGCCGTAGGGATTTTCAAATTGAGTTTAGGTGAAATTGGACCTAAACATCAAAGACTTGGACTAATAAGTAATTGGACCTTAAATATTGCTTAAATTATTAAAATGATAAGCAATTTGATATTTAAAATATATTCGAGATTGGGTTCATTTGATTTGATTAAAAATCTCGCTTTAAAATGGCTAGATGAACATACAATTAAAAAAATTGGGGATAAGCTTAGTGACACGTTTTTTGAGAAAAATGATTTAATATTATTTAAAATTCTTGATCGCTACAATGACATGCATTCACTAAATGCCGTAAATGGCATTCAATATACGACTTGCATTTTAACACATCATAAAATGTGAGATATTTTTTACAGCGTGCAACTGAATGCCGCAAAACTAATTTACGGTGTTCTATAGACGACGTACTCTGTGTTGCAAAATAATCCCGCAAGTGTGTGGGTTTGTTGTACAAGTAATAATTGTGATGAGTGTGTTATCATCCCACAGGGCATAAGGCTTAATTCTAGTGTAACCGATATATCTAAATTCGCAACAATAATAAGCTATGATTGATTTGTATTTACTACGTTCTACAACTATGAAGGCAATAAAAATGTGGTTTTTAAATCAAATGTGGATGAATGTATTGAATTTCCGATCCCACTAATTGACTCAAGAATTCACTTCTCAACTTGTGATAACTAATTCAATCCTTGCGTTCGTGACGATCGATAATTTCACTTTTATTTACTATTATTTTCCAAGATATAATAAACATATGTTGATCACGACACGATCATATTCCTAGTCCGCATTCATATGATGAACATGCATTAAAACATATGATTATCATACACGATCGCACGTTTCACAAATATTATTCATAATATCCATTCATCATGTGTTCTATAAACAGTGTTCTACCTATCGTGAGTTTTCCAACACTACTAATAAGCAATGTATTGCCCTAATGGTACGCAAACATTAGCACAATATGAAAAAAACATATATATAGAATCACAATGCAAGAATTAAGCTAAAAATCACAAGTCTTGAATTAAAAACTAGAAATCAAATAGTTTCATCATCCATCCAATATAAATAAACTTAGCCTAGCATATTAATACGAAAATTACATAGAAAATAAAAGGAAGCTATACCCGAATCATATAAATTTGAAGAAAATCTGAAATTTGACTCTTTACGCCTTCAAAATCTGATCCAAAATGGTGAATTCCTCCTTCTCAATGTATTTTTCTCTCTTTATTCTCAAAATACGGCTCTCCACTCACAAAACCCTAAAAAATTCCTTTTATACCAACCCTAAAACTCCCAAAACAAGATATGGAAACAACCCTTATTTTTTCGTTCAAGCTTGAGGCGCGCTCTCCTTGGAGGTTTGGAAAGCCTCAGGCGATGCTTTTTGGGTCTGGGGTGTGCCCCTCTCCTGCAGGCGAGGGAGCGTTTCTGATAGCTGAACACCTTTCAGTATTTTTGTCATAACATTCTCTCCTAATATTCGATTGAAGTGATTTAAAGTGAACTAGAAATATAACCTAGAGGGCTACAATTCTTCTAGAAATATCATTTTTTCAATTCGAAATATTTCTATGCCAAAAATTGGGTCTCAATGTGAGCCTGAATATTCGGAGCATAACTTTTTCGACCGAATGTTGATATGTGATAATACTTGGACTATATTTCATCTATTTGACTTCATTCCTCATCTAAATGATGTCTAACACTCTCAAATTTTCATCTTGAGGTTCGACGTAACTTTTGAGTAATGGCATTTCAGTCCTCGAACTTTGTATTTGATGCAATTGAGCCATTTTGGCTATCTTTGCATGCTTTTCTCCAATTCTTCATCAAACATTGAGGTTTTCCCACAAAATGAAATATAACACAAATTATGTAGTATTTTATCCAAAGAACAGTAAAATATCATCGTTTAAGACCTAGAATAAGTGTAGAAACTACACTTATCACACCCCCAAACTTGATTCTTTGTTTGTCCTCAAACAAAACTAAAACTTAGCAAATAGACAATGCTAATTACCTAATTAGTGGCTAGTTAATCAAGTAAAGCAAAAAATTTTGCTAGTTGACCTAACTTTTTATTTCATGATTGAAATCATAATATCAGATCTATGCACAACTTCAAAATCACAATATAGAAATTAAAATATACTTTTCCAATGTAAAATCGATGTGTGTGTGTGTGTGAAGGATTAAGCATAACATTATGAATTCATGAGTTGTTTCAATTTCTGGCCCTCAATGGTCAAATATATTCTTTCATCACTCGTAAGATTCACACACCCCCAAACTTATTCTTTTCGCTCTTTTCAAGTTGTGAACTAAGGTTGATTTATACTATCCTCACCTCTCTAGGTTAGGTAACTCTCACTAATTGCAAGTAAATATGTCAATAAATAAGGATTCTTCATTAAGTTTGATTGTTTCAATCTCTATAACTTAATTAGGCTAACAATCTCTTATCAAAAGTCAAATTTTCTTAAACAAGTGTTTGGGACATGACCAAGGTATTTGGTGCGTCTTCTGTTCCATGCACCTACCTTTTTTTTATATTTTTTTCTCTCAATATTTTTTTCAACACTTTTTTTTTCTTTATTTGTAGCATTCTCTCCCTTAAACTTTCTAAATAACCAAGTTTTAGGCCGATGACTCCCAAGTCAGTTGACTTTAGGGCAACATGTTTTAATACCCTTACATGCTTAATAACTCGAGTCACAAAGGCTACGAAGAGAAACTTTCAAATAAAATGTATTTTTTTTATACCTTGACTAGTGCAATGTCCCTTATTAAACACATATCCAAGTAAAATGACATCTAACTTGAGATTTCACCCAATTACGTCCTATTGACCTTAGACTAGTGCAATGTCCATCATTTATCTCAACATTTTCCCACAAAAGTGAAATCCCCCAAACTATTATAAATTTATTTGAAGGATGTAAAATTTAGTGAGTTTGGATTTAGTACATATGATCCACTATTTTAGCATATCCAATTATGAAATCAACTCATTCATCCTCAATGCTTAACTTAATTCATGTGCTCAATATATATCAAATTTCAAATCGACAAACAAAAATTAATCTAAGCATACAGTTATTCACCATTGAATTAACGACTTAATATATTTTTCATTGTCGGTCAAGCCAACTAACTTACACAAGCACACAAGAAGAAAATATTTATAAAATTTTAATTTTTTTTAATCTAAACTAATGCTATAAAAACACATAAACATAATAATGATACAAACACAAACAAAAAAATGAAAACTCAATTTGGCTCTTCTGACTTTGCTCCACTCTTCATTGCTTCTACAAATTTTAACATTGCACTCCCCAATGTGATATGATATGCCTATCTCATCCGATTTGAATTCAACTACGTAGACTTCTTCCTTCTCTTCGGGCTTAATTACAAATTCAATGATAGGGCAATCAATGAAGTCGATAAAATGTGTGTTAACGTCTTCTTTATTAATTGCCTCTTCTTCGTTTTGTTCTTTTGTAATTGATCTTTTATCGTATTTGTTCTCGTTTTCCATAATTGATATCTCCTCAGGTTGAATGGTTGATTTATAATTTAAATCTACAAGCAATGTAAACTCTTTTCTTTCAAACTTTTCGAGTGGATTGTATCCCCACATTTTAAATTCATACCAGAACATGTCATCTCCCATACACAGTTTGTTTTCATCTAACTAGTCAAGACCGATGTAGTGTTTTGCAATTGCTTCCTCATTCAACATGGAAGGACCAAATTCCACAAACTGTGTCAGAAGGAATACACTTACCCACGGGCATGTGAACTTCAAAAGATGTGTCAATTGCTAGTCTTTGACATCTTAAATATTGTTTAAATTGTAGGAGCTTGAGCTGATAGGGTTCAGTGCATGTATTCACACAGTAGCCAGTATAATGCACCTCATAGCACAATTCACAATATATATCTTCTTCCACATAGTCCATGTTGAGATTATTGATTGCAAAAATCATTCACTATGCCACGTCAGAATCTTAAATGCATTGCTGAACGCTACCCGGTTAGATTATCAAATAAGAGAGATCTGGGTGGATAGCCAAAATCAATAATAAAACAAAATAAAAAAACAAAAATCAAATTTAATGTACACAACAAAACTAAAATTAAATACATTATTCCCCGACCGCGGCGTCAAAAACTTGTTGCAAAATAATCCCACAAGTGTATGAGTTTGTTTTACAAGTAATAATTGTGATGAATGAGTTATCGTCCCACAGGGAATAAGGCTTAATTCTAGCGTAATTGATATATCTAAATTTGAAACAATAACAAGATATGATTGATTTATATTTACTACGCTCTACAACTATGAAAGCAATAAAAATGTGGTTTCTAAATGAAATGTGGATGAATGCATTGGATTTCCGATTCTACTAATTGACTCTAGAATTCACTTCTCAACTTGTGATAATTAATTCAATCATTGCATTCGTGACGATCGATAATTCCACTTTT
The DNA here is from genome assembly GCA_019097785.1 of Fraxinus excelsior. NCBI lineage: Eukaryota > Viridiplantae > Streptophyta > Magnoliopsida > Lamiales > Oleaceae > Fraxinus > Fraxinus excelsior. The sequence continues at coordinate 23,623,499 of CM032629.1, read as the reverse complement.
ATTTACTATTTTTTTCCAAGATATAATAAACATATGTTGATCACGACACAATCATATTTCTAGTCTGCATTCATATGATTAACATGCATTAAAACATAGGATTATCACACACGATCGCACACTTCACAAATATTATTCCTAATTTTCATTCATTGTGTGTTTCATATACAATGTTCTACCTATCGTGAGTTTTTCAACACTACAAATAAGCAATGTATTGTCCTAATGGTGCGCAAACATTAACACTATATGAAAAAATCTTGTATATAGAATCGCAACGCAAGAATTAAACTAAAACCTACAAGACTTGAATTAAAAACTAGAAATCAAATAGTTTCATCATCCATCCAATACAAATAAACTTAGCCTAGCATATTAATACATAGAAAATAAAAGGAAGACATTACCCAAATCATGTAAAATTGAAGAAAATCTGAAATTTGACTCTTTACGCCTTCAAAATCGGATCCAAAATGGAGAATTCCTCATTCTCAATGTATTTCTCTCTCTTTGTTCTCAAAATATGGCTCTCCTTTCACAAAACCCCGAAAAACTCCTTTTATACCAACTCTAAAAACTCCTAAAATAAGATAAGGAAACAACCCCTTTTTTTCTCGTTTTGGTTTGAAGCGCCCGCCTAGTAGAAACTAGAAATTCGATTGAAGTGATTCAAAGTGCACTAGAAATCTAACTCGAAGGGTTACAATTCGTCTAGAAATATCATTTTTCCAATTCGAAATATGTCTATGTCAAAATTGGGTCTCAATGTGAGCCTGAAAATTCGGAGTATAACTTTTTCGACCGAATGTTGATATGTGATAATACTTGGACTATATTTCATCCCTTTTACTTCTTTTCTCATCTAAATGATGTCTAATACTCTCAAATCTTCATCGTGAGGTTCGACGTAATTTTTGAATAATTGCGTTTCAGTCCCTGAACTTTGTATTTGATGCAATTGAGCCATTTTTGCTATCTTTGCATGCTTTTCTTTAATTCTTCATCAAATATTGAGTTTTTCTTAATGAAATATAACACAAATTAGGTGGTATTTTATCCAAAGAACAGTAAAATATCATCGTTTAGGACCTAGAATAAGTGTATAAACTACACTTATCACTCTGCACGATGTAAAAGGTAAATCACTTTTTACGGCATGGCTTTATAAGCCGTGCGGTCACATGTCGTAAAGAGATTTTTACGGCTTGCAATGCACGCGGTAAAAAGTACATTTTGTTGTAGTGTATATTTTTTCTCCTTGAGAGAAGAATATATAGAAAACATTCTACCAAACTCAAAGTTGAGCAAAAATGTGATTTGTAGCTGAGACGATTTTTACTGTTTATCAAATGAAGAGATTAACACAAAGAAATTGTATTTTATGCGAAAATGACTTCAAAATTTCTTTGTATTGCTTATCCAGACTAAGACGATCTAATTTATTATTTACCCATACATCAATTATATTGATTTCTCCGCTATCAAAACAAAGAGTATATATTGATTTTTCCACACTAATATCTTATTTTTTCTTTCAAACAAGAAATTGTTGGTGTGGATTCTTGGAAATTGTTTGTATAAGCTGTAAATTGTGTGCTGCACCACTGCGTTTATATTTTGTTTTCTGGAACTATATAAACCAAAGATTACTAAAAGATTTGTGTTCCCTGTTTGGAACTATACAAATTTTGCATGTTTACAGGCAATAAAGATCCATAGTTGTACTTTGTGTGTATTTGAAGTTGTTGAAGGTGAAACAGAGATGTCTAAGAATTATGACAACTGGGAAAGGTTGGTGAGAGCTGTGCTGCAGCGAGAGCAGGATCGTGAAGTGGCCCTAGCCGATTCAAGAAGCACAAGCTTCAGTTCCATTTCCACATCATTGGATTTTGACGAGCAATCCTTGAGTTTCCCAAGAGAAGAACAAAATGTTGAAGATGGAAGAAGGAATTCAATATTAGATAGTAACAGTCCTTATATAGGCTCCTCGAGCACTAGAGGTGAATAATACAAGGTTTAGGAATAAATAGATTAATTTCTTTTTAATTTTCGATTACAATTCCTGCATTCAAAATGTAAAAAGTAGTATTTGCTTATATTCCTTCTCCTCAGATCACCCCATCTACAAAAAGCCAGCAGGAGAATCAAAATTTTCTACGGTAAAATTTCTGACTCCTTAGTCTATGTATGCAGATTCTTGTGGAATTGATTTGATGGGCTTCCTTTATTTATTTAATTTTTTTTTTCTATATCAGATATTTAAAATGCTATATGTTTTTGAGGTGGATCTGGGTATTTTTTGTGTGTGAATGAACCACAGGGATTGCCGAGTGCAAGGCGGATCTCGAAGGAGCTCAAGGACATTCTGAAAGATCCTCCTGCCAATCTCAGTGCTGGTATATTACATTCGTTTTGATGAAGATCTATTTAAATACGTTCACAAGTATACTTTTAAATTTTACCCTTCAGTAATTTTAAATTTTAAATTCGTTTTAGTTGCTTATGTTTTTTCCACTGCAAATAAATTTCAGGTCCAGTAGATAGGGACTTGTTCCATTGGCAAGCTACTATTATGGGTCCTCCAGACAGTCCGTATGCCGATGGAGTTTTCCTACTCACCATCCATTTTCCGTCAGACTACCCTTGGAGGCCACCTAAGGTGTGTTAAATGTACTAATTATTGGTTCCACTGTATTTTGACTTTCCATTATTTTCTATTTTAAACATAGAAATTAAATTATCTATTGCAGTACTATATCCCAGTAATATCTGATATTGAGTGTTCAATCCCGCATAGCTCAATTTTAGAAGAATGGAAGTTTTCATTTCAACGAACGTTGCAGGTTGCATTTAGAACAAAAGTTTTCCACCCAAATATAAACAGCAATGGAACCATATGCCCTGCAATGTTCGTGGAATACCATGCTTGCCTAACCATTTCCAAGGTTTGTTTTATATTTCTCTTGTGTTGGTGAGCCTTACCGTATTTGCCTATGTACTCAACTTTTTACTTCAAACTAAGAGAAAATTCAAGCTTGGCGTTACTAGTTTGTAGCACCTTGATCCAAGTGACCATTAACGAGTTAGATTTGAGGTGAAAGAGGGTTAATTGCCATAGGGATAATTCAGTCGAGATATGACTTAAGTTATACTAAACATTTTGAAATTAAGACCTTTTAAAAATGATTTCCGCTTCAAAAATATGATTGAATGCTTGAATTAGTGCTCTTTTTCCTCAAACTTCTACAATGAAATTTTATGATATAAAAAAAAAAAATCGTTTCCATTTGCTTTCTTGATTTAATGGAATGATTTCTCTTTATAAAAAAAAATTGCAATGGCTCAGTAATTCAAGTTCAACTTTCTAATGGAGTTTAATTGTTTGGTTTTCCAATTTTAGGTGTTACTTATAATTTCTGCTTTGTTGGCGGATCCAGTCATTGATGATCCTTTGGTGCCTGAGATTGCTTACATGTACAAGACAGACAAAAAAAAGTACGAAGCCATCGCAAGAAGTTGGACTCAGAAGTATGCCATGGGCTAATATTGTTGGGATTTTGACTCTGGAGAAAAAAATGTTTATGTTGTTTTCTTCGTGGGTTGTCCAAAGTTTAAAAATTGATGGTACAGTAAAACTTAAAAGAGTATTATTTTTCCTAAAATAGTTGGTATTTGTGTGAGGAAATTTCTTATATGATTGTAACAATGTTTCATTTATTGAAATCTTTGACAATTCATAATGAGTGTTCACAGTGTGATCATCTTTCAATTGTAGGCTTTTGGAGTTAAAATTGACGATAAACATAAAGCATTAAGATTCGTGGGATCAGCATACTTCTTACGAGGCGCATCAAACCCATTTTGATGTGAAAAAGAAAATAAATTTGGGGAAGTTATAAGTAAATTGATTTCTGAAGAAAGGATTGGATTGAAGTAATATTTCATATGAAAACTCGTTATTTGTTGCTTAAAAGTGGGAGAAGAGTAACTCATGAAGAAGAATGCAATTTTTTGGAACTGTGGACAAACTAGTCATGTGAGAATATTGTCTAGAAGGTGGAGTATACTCAGCTAACTACTCGAAGTAGGAAATATGTCTCTTTAAGAGTGACAACAAAGCTCGAGTAAGATATTTTTGCATCATCATGTTATGCGTTAGTTGTCATGATAGATGATGTGTTAATAGTAGTGAGTCCACAATGTTCGAACATGAGAATTAACTTGACATTGATACATGATGTGTGGTCGAATTAATGTCGATGACAAATAAGTTCTCTAAAAAGTTAAAAAAGCTAGTATCATAATTTTTTAGCAGGTTGTTTCGATATGGACCGATGAAATTCTTAAAGTTCATTATTAATCTTAAGTGATTATACTCTTATGGTGGATTCTTGCTTAGCAAAGTTCATTAGCTTACTGGTTTTCTTAGGCATAGTAACGGGAAGTATTTAGACTAGGAACCACATTCCTCATCCTTGTGGAATTTCCCAGTACCATCCCGCCTTGTCCTACTTAGGTGGGTGTGGGGCGGTGTAAATGATCCTCCTTTCTCATTTATCTCCCATTTATTTAATTTTTTTACAATCTTTAATTATTATATTTTATCTTAAATACTAAATTTAACTTATTATTAGTATTAGATGTTACATATATATAATTATTATTAAATTCAATCTGAAAAATAAATACCTAAATAATTGAGACAATAAAAGAATTAGATGTATTTAAAAGATTCCACTTCAAATTTTTTATGTCTATGAAAACTTATCACTAAATAAATAATGAGCTTTACATTTGAATGGATCACGAATTGGATTTTTGGTCTTTTTGCCTTGCTTGGTTTAGACCAGAATTAGATTTATAATAGATTTTTATAAACAATTATGTAATGTATGATTAAAAAGTTGTGGAATCCACTAAATATTGGTTAAAATAATTCTTGACTTTGACTTAGTTTTATTCGACTTTACTGAATCAAACATGGGCCAAATTTTTAGTTGAGTATTATGATTTTCATATTTATATTTAATTACAAATATACAATATAATAATTAAAGGGGAGATTTTCCCCCAACCAATATTTTCCACACATAATATTGACAGAGAATTTGAACCCTTAAATTTAATGTAATATAATAATCTCCATCAGTTATACTAATTTTCCTAAGTAATTATATTCAACATCAAAACATACCATAATTACCATCTTAAGAAGGACTTTTTTCCAGAAAAAAAAAAAGAAAAAAAAGAAAAATAAAAAGAGAGAGAGAATCTTCCGCAGATCAGCTTCATCCATGGTCTACTATCCAATCACCGACGATTGGCATCTCAATCTCGTTAACGTTTTAAAACTACATAAAACCCATAAATTATTAATTATAAGCAATGACAAAGAATATGGTTTGAATCCAAGAAACGGGTTCGTGAAATATGGTTTCCAGCATTCTTTTCCTTTTAAGCTTTCTGCACGGAATATCATGTTGTGCTAGAGGAACGGAATCCACCTTAGCGGGTTGTTTTACATTTGATTTTACAATCCTCTCAGTCTCAGATGGAGTCTGTGCCTCTACTGCAACGAGTGACTTCTCATATGGATTCCTAAATTTTATGCTAAGTATTATTTTTCCTAAAATTTATATATAACAAAAAATTTAATTAAATGATATTATTTATTTTTGTCATTCTCAACGAGCATTTGGGACATAATATCATCTATAACATAGTCTAAATCTATTTTCTTTGCAAATTCTCATTCGATAAAAAGTATCATACAATAAAATCATCCTCTATTTTGTTCCTCCATTTAGTTGCGAAGCACGGCCTTCACATGTTTCATTGTAGAAAAAGCTCGCTCAGTATTTGATAATTGTATTTTATACATTTATTTGGGAGACTAAAATATATTCGGTACTTTTTTTGACAAAATATATCTTAAATTATTGTATTTTATATTATATAGATAAAACTCAATGGTTGAACGAGTAAATGGTAGAAACAAAAGAAAATCAAGGAAAACGGCAAAGTCCAAAGTTTGAAGAACAAATTGTTATTCAATAATAGATTTGGACCACAAGACGATACTTTGAAGATTTCTAGGAGACACTCGGATGGAATTAGAACTCAAAAATGAATAAAATATTATCAAAATCGATTTTTAATCGTACAAGTTACATTCCAAACTTTTAGTGGAATATTGAGACCCATTTTTGGCATAGTAAACGTTCGAATTGGAAAAATTCTACTTCTATCAAAGTTGTAGCCTTATGATTTATATTTTCAATAGACTTTGAATCGCTTCAATCGAATATCAAGAGGGAATGTTATGGCCAAAATATTGATTGCTATATAAAAACAAAAAATAGAGTCTAAAAAGCAACTTTCCTTATTCGATTGGACTCTTTTAAAAATCAATTTGGAAGTGATTTTCAACTTATTTTCTACTCCTACAAATACCTAACAGCAGAATACATATTGTGGACCTCTCATATACATCTCATACTTCAATACTTATTAATTATTATCATCAAATGAGGATAATTCATAGTTTTTGTGAGAGAATTTGCAAGAATTCAATTTAATGAAGATTCAAACTTAATTTTTGGGCAAAGAAGATAATGCGCAAGTAGAGATTTATCAAGAAATCATTAAAGAGATTCAAGATTTCAAGATCCATCTTCTCAATTTATCAAAAATTCGAGTTATGTACTTTCACGTAAATATAATTTCTTGTAAATTCGATATGTTATGCTAGTTTTATACAATGTTAGGGGTGAGATAAACCTTGTTTTGAAATTTTCAATTTTAATTAATTATTTTGAAGACTAGTATGTTTATTTTCTTGAATGTTTATTATTGTTTCCACCGACTTTTCAAATAATTAGCTACTAATTGAGATGATTTATTGGAACATATTATTATCGAGAGAGATAATAGGTTTTTCACTAAAAATAATAAACGTTACAAAGTTCAATAGATGATAGATATATACATCTATAGTTTACATGGTTTCCATGTTCTAGATCATTTAATGCATTTATCATATTTGTAGTTTTTATCGAGAGATAAGAGGGTCATATGAGGGGAATATATTTGATAACTATCGAGAGAGGTTTTCAATTAAATTAGAATATTGACCAACAAGAATGAATACAAATTGTCACTTCAAGTCGTTGTGTTAAAAATGGATTAACAAAGGGGATTCGACATCTTAACAATATTTCCACAAATTTGAAATCAAACAAGTTAAATTGATTTTTAGTTTAATCGATAATTTAGATATTAGTATAGAAAACTCAAACATATTTTCTATTCAATTAAGGTTGATATTAATTTGAACACGATTGAATTTTTACTCCTCGTGAATTCGACACTCTACACATTACTATATGATTTGGTCACCATCTCGTTCACTTGCGAAAAATCAAACGATCAAATTTGTGGCGTCATTGCCGGTAACTATTGTATTTAATTAATTGTAACTTTAATTTGAATTTTTATTGCTTATTTATTTAATTTGATTCACTAGAAAAAATAGTACAGTATTTTTTTCCTGTTCAAGACTTTGTATGCCAAATTTGAGACGCAAAAATATTGTTCAATTTGATTAAGAAAATGAACGAATGTTCATGTCGAGAAGAAGAGAATAATTAGAAGCACACCATAAAAAGCAAGCAAAGCTCATGATAGAACAAAATCAAAATCAAATTACCATCGGGGCGAATGAAGAAGCAACATATCCAATTGCGGCGGCAGGGAATGAGAATGCTAGGTTGATGGGAGAGTATATGGTTCCACCGATCGTGGAAAGCCAATCCTGAATCGTGTATCCGACATTTGGTCTTTTCAGTTGAAGATGGATGTGATCAATATGTTTCAAAATGCACTACAATTCTTTGGAGGGGCTACTGAAAATCTCAATACTTATATCTCAAGATTTTTGGACATGTGTGCAACAACCGAATAACTAGAGGTTTCAAGTAAAGCAATCTAGCTTAGGCTTTTCCCTTAAACTTTGAGAGATTCAGTTAGGGAATGGTTAGATATTTTTCCTACTCACAGCATCACTAGCTGGAACAGCTTGAGCTAGAAATTCCTAAACAAATATTTTCCACCTAAAAGTATTGTCATGTTGAGGGATGAAATCACTACATTCTCTTAGCTCGACTTGGAGTGCTACTATGAGGCTTAAGAAAGGTACAAGGGACTGCTCTATCAATATCCATAGTATGGGCTACAAAAATGGCTCCAAGTTCAATATTTCTATATTGTGCTAAATCTGACAAGTTGGGCTAATATTGACTTCGTATGTGATGTATCTATTACAAAGATGATAGCAGATCAAGTTAATCAGATCATGAAGGATTTGGCATTCACTAGTGCACTGTGGCTAATAGAAAGAACATGTGTACATAAAGTAGTTGGGATACATGAGGTGGATCTATTGAAGCACAGCTCAGAGAGTGGAACATGTGAGTGCAATTCAAAGAACCAGACCGAGATGTAAGCATTGTGGAAGGAATCATTGAAGCGCAGATTGCAATGTTGATAGTTAGTTTGTCCAATCAATGGAAGATGTGAACTATACACAAAACTTTCAAACACAACAAAATAATCCCTATTCCAATACATACAATCTTGGTAGGAGAAATCATCCCAACTTTTCATGGAGCAACAATTAGGGAGCTCAGACTATACTACAGCAGACTGCGCCGCCAGGTATTTAGCAGGCTAAAAATAAATCTTCATTAGAAGATCTTGTTAGTAAATTGGCAGATTTATCTACTCAACACATGCAAAAAATGGATAAGAGCTTGCAAGTTCAAGAATCTGCTATCAAGAATTTGGAAAACCGTATGGGATAGATAGCTAAGGCATTCTCAGAAATACAGCCAAGAGCACTACCAAGCAATACTGAGACAAATCCCAAACAACGGGTAATAACAGTAAATTTGTAGCGGGGTTCAACTTCTATAAATTACAGATGAGAGATCGGTGTTAGTGAATAAAAAAATGCCTTCCACGATCGATGAACACTTGGAGAAATCTGAGCAGAATATAGAATCAGAGAAAAAAAGTATCAGAGGATCCAAATGTTATGATAACCACTCATACCGGAAAATATGTTCCCCAAATACCCTTCCCATAGATATTGCAAAAGAGGAAGCTGGAAGAACACTTTGCAAAGTTCTTGGACATCTTCAAAGAGCTTCATGTCAACACCCCACTAATTGAAACTATATCTCCAATGCCCACCTATACAAAGTTTATGAAATAGATATTATCAAGAAAGTGAAAGTTTATAGATTTTGAGACCATTGAGTTAATTGAAGAGTGTGGTGCTATCTTGAAGAACAAATTACTTCCTAAACTAAAAGATTCAGGGAATCTCACAATACCTTGCACAATAGAAAGTGATTTGAATTTTAATTATTTTTGTAACTCAAGAACAAGTGTAAACTTAATGCCTTTTTCTGTTTACATGAACTTAGGTTTGGAAGAGCTGGAAGACACATCCATCTCCCTTCAATCGGCGGATAGATCTGTTACACCTCATCCCTTTCATAGTCAAAGTTAATATTTCATGTTTGGGTCTAATTGGTAATTACTAAAATTTGAAGGACTAGAGATAATGTATGGAAAAAATATGGGGAGTTAGGTTCTATTATTAGCAATAAAAGGACTAAGTATGATTTGGTATGGAAATTTGGGACTTGACTTTGCAATTTCCTTTATAGTTATCCAATTAACTTGACTTGTCTATCCAATTGTCTTTCTTTTGGGCCTAAGGAACATGAGAGACCGAGAGCAAACAGAGAAGAAATTGGGTAAGGAGGAAAAAAAGGGAAAGGAAAGGAAAAAAAAAGAAGGGAAAAGAGAAGGAAAAAAAGGAAGAGAGAGAGAGGCTATCATCTTCAATTTCGTTCTCAATCCATAGAGGTAAGCCTAAATTTTATTTATTTCATAATGATTTTAGATTTTAGGGTTTTTAGAAATTTTTCCTAAATTCGAAATTGAACCAAGAATGAGAAGTTATTGATGTTTATTTAAGGTTTTAAGTAGGAGTATAACAAAAAAAGTGTGTAATTGAAGATCTTAGTTTAGGAAAGTAGAAACTTGGAAGTGGGTTTGTGAAATTATAACATATTCCTTGATTTTCTTTTGAGTATATGATGTTAAATACTTAAATTAGGGATTTGAGGTTGGAATTTTCCATTTTTTGGGCAATTTTCGGACAAAATCATGAGCAAAGGCTATTTTTGAAATTATTTCCAGAAAGTGCTATTTTTGTCAGTAGTTTGCAGTAATTTTCAGCATATTAAAACAGTTGACAGATTTCTAAATTTTGGAATTTTAGTGCTGTTTTTGTCAAAACTTGGTTTTCTTAAATTTTTCAAGTTTAATGAAACTAAATGATAAATATAAAAGTTTAAGTATTGAAGTAAAGTATATATGGGGGTTGTACATGTGGTGAATAATGAATTTAATATATTTGGTAATTGGTGGGTAAATTGGGAAAGAGATGTGAAATTGTTTCTCTATTATTATTGTTAAGGTGGTGAATTGAGTTTTGAGCCGAATAAATTTATTATTATATCAGGAGGTAGCGCAGAAATCGAGACAGCCTACCAACCAAACAAATAGTCTAGTAAATAGTTTGTGAGTGGAAAAACTTAAGTATTTTTCTAGTATTGATAATTAATTATATTATTGTCTAAATTATGCAATTAAGTGAATTATTTGTTCAATTACAAGATTAATTTGGAAATATTCATTCATTATGATTTGTGTGGAATTTTAAAGATTTTGTATGGATATATGTGAATTGGAATGTGAGACATGTGATATTGAAATCAACCAGAAAAGTACCCATGATTATATACTTATTTTAGTTCACGGAGTAGCCTTGGCCGTGTTCTATACTACACTGAGGGGTATTGACCGTGGATGAAGGGGTCTGATCGTGTACCTATAGTTCATTGAGTGGCCTTGAGCGTGTTCTAGTATTGATTATAAGAGGTCTTTGAGACCCACTTTCGATCACGGAGGGGCCTACGGGCCGTGACGAATGTAATTAGCCTGAGGGGCGGATTATTGATTTCAATCAGATTGTACATTTTTGGTTGATTACATGTGATGAGATGAGATGATGATATGGATTTGAGTTGATGATTATATCATGATTTTGAGATGACATTTTTCAGAGTTATGAAATATCTCACTTTTTTTTTATTATTATTATATGTTGTTATGCTGTGGATTGTTAAATTATGTAAGCTTGAGGTTGCTAAAATGTGTAAATGGAAATGTATGATTATTTTTGAACTTCTCCGCTCACTGAGTTATCAACTCATATTTTTCCCACTATTTCCTTATCAGGTAGCAGTTGAATTTCTGGGCATCTTGTGGAGTTGAGCCTTGATTTGGAGTCAGAACCACCTACGACTAGTATGACTCATTTTCTAGAGCATGTAGTCAGTGTTTTGGGACACGTGTTTATTTTTGGACGTCATTGCACTTCATCTGTATATAGTAGATGGGCTCACTATGTATTTTGTATCCATATGTATAGTTGATGTATTTTCATTGTAAAAGTTTGAGAATGCGGCTTATCTCTATATCGTGATATATAATCACAGTTTAGCATTAATATGACATTATGGTTGGGTTTGCATAAAATTGTTTACAGGTTGGTTAGTCCAAAATACGGGGGAGATAATGCCGAAATTCTTATGAAAACGATTTATAAGGTTCATATTGTAGTAACCTTGATGGTGGGTCCCACTTTTAGTTGGTATCTATCATCGGCGCACGTCACACTCTGGGTCCACTAGCTTTATCTGGGGTAGGGCATGTCATAAGTATATTTGTACACTTATTTGTACCTAAAGATATTGACATTGAATACTTATTTTGAACATTTATAGCCTAATTTATTGTACATTTCGTTTACGACGTACGTTCTTTACATGCTGTAAATGATCAAATTACCTACACTATATTTTGAACATTTATAGTCTAATTTATTATACATTTCATTTACGGCGTACATTCTTTGCATGCTGTAAATGATCAATTACCTACACTATATACGGCGTGCAATGGCATCATTATGTGCACGCCGTAAATTGTTAAAAAATATGACTTTTTACAGCATGCATAAGTTTTATTTTCTTTTATTTTCCTCTCCTTTCTCACGCTCATTACAAAACACGAGCCGCAGTTCTTCTCCTTCCTTCGATTTCTTCATGCCCTGTCCGCCAATGAACGTCGTTCTCTCCCAAATTACCACCCTTCAACCGTTCAATCAGCCATTAGCCGTGAGCCCACTAACCTAACAACGGAAGTTAGCACATGGATAGCTTTTAGGTATCGTTTATTGATTTTTTTAAGGCATTTTTTGTTTTGCTAACAATTATTAGTCAGAGCGTTGTGAATTATTGAAATCCCTAGTTGATATTTCAATAGAGTACAATTCTATCATGTAATTGTCAGAATATGAATTCATGCTGAGTATAATACTTTGCTAGGTTTGCTACTTTATTAATTGAAGTTTATTCGATTTATTTATTAATCAATTGACAGATTCTAGTAAATCTTGAGCTTTAAGCTCAAGTTGGAGATATATTTAATTGGATTTATCAATAATCATATTAAAACCAAATTATATTTGAGTTTATTCCTGGAATGGCTACGTGTTCGCCCCAGTGTTTGATGCATCCAGATACTCGAAGACCCATTGGTGTATTGAATATTCTTGGAGGAAGAGTTGCTCCCTTAAAAATGGTTGAAGAAAATATTGGGCTTTTAGGTATTCAAAAGGGTGGTTCAAGCGTTCCTCGCTTCAAATGTTCGAGCAATTCTCATAGTACTAATCAGTTTCAAGGTAATGACATTTCTGAATCTGCATTCAGAGATTTCTATGCTAAGAGACAAGAATAATGCCACTATGACCATATCCAAGACAGGACAATTTGAGTGGAAGTATTAGTGAGAGTGTGAGAGATTCGTTAAGTTTGAACAATTACAATGAGGCCACGATCAAGGTTATTGGCGTTGGAGGTCGTGGGTCAAATGCAGTTAATCGTATGATTGAGAGTGCAATGAATGGTGTGGAGTTCTGGATTGTCAACACTGATATTCAGGCCATGAGGATGTCCTCCGTGTTTTCTGAGAATCGGTTACAAATTGGTCAAGAGTTAACTAGAGGACTTGGTACTTGTGGGAATCCAGACATTGGGATGAATGTTAATAAAGAAAGCAAAGAAACTATAGAAGAGGCGGTTTATGGATCTTTCATTTTCTGCACAAAATGTTGCTATTTCATTTCGGGTTTTTCCATTTTTCTTTCCTTGTTTATTTGAGTTTCTAGTTGTCAAACTAGCACATATCCTATATGCAAGTCACAAGCTCTTGGTCCTTCGGTTCTTAATACTAACTATTTCAGCATTTTCCAATTCTCGGGCTAAATTGTTGAACTTTACAATTTTATGTTGGCTAATCAACCTAGAATCTAGTTGTTCTGTCATTGTTGTTGACATTTTTCATTAATTTGGATCAGAAAATTGAGAAGCCTGTGTTTTTCTTATGGTTATTTAATTTGTTTATAGAAAATATGTATCATAATCACTTTATCAAATATCTAACTATAATCCGAGGGTGATCATCTACACTATCTTGACCTGCTCATGTTATTCGTAAAATTGACATTTATTTCAGTAACTTAAAACGCAGTTAATGATACATTAAAGGCGTGTAATGGCCTATATGCTTTAAACGCTCTTTGGTCTATGCCAGTGTACTTGATGCTATGTACCTTAGTAGTGAACATTCATTAGTGAGCAAGTATTATACATCTGGATGGTTAATCATGCCTACCTGTTTCACTATCTCATCTTGAGGTTTTGATAATGTGCAGGCTCAAGAAGGAATTGACCGTGGGTATAGTCACAACTTCATTTTCTTCTGAGGGACGAAGAAGAGCAGTACATGCTTAAGAAAGAATTGCTGCTTTGGGAGAGAATGTTGACACACTGATTGTCATTCCTAATGATAAATTATTGACTGTAGTTCCTCCATCTACTCCAGTAACAGAAGCATCTTGCAGATGACATTCTTCGACAAGGTGTTCGTGGAATATATGATATAATCATGGTATGAATGCATGTGTATGAGAAATTCAACTTATATCGAAACAATGGGAACCTTGATTATTTATGGATTAATTTTGTTTTGTTATTGTTATAGGTTTGCTGGTAATCAAATAAATAAATAATTTTATAAAAATTAAATTGATATTTATGACGTGCATAAGCAAGCCGTAAATTGAAAAACATTTTACGACATGCATTCATTGAAATGCCGTAAAAGGCATTCAATATACAGCTTGCATTTTAAAACGTTGTAAAATGTGAGATACTTTTTACGGCGTACAACTGAATGCCGTAAAACTAATTTACGTTATTCTATAGACGACATACTCTGTATTGCAAAATAATCTTACAAGTGTACGAGTTCGTTGTACAAGTAATAATTGTGATGAATGTGTTATTGTCTCACAGGAAATAATGCTTAATTCTAGCGTAATTGATATATCTTCGCAACAATAATAAGATATGATTGATTTGTATTTACTACATTCTACAACTGTGAAAACAATAAAAATGTGGTTTTTAATCAAATGTGGATGAATGTATTGGATTTTCGATTCCACTAATTGACTCTAGAATTCAATTCTCAACTTGTGATAATTATTTCAATCATTGCATTCGTGATGATAGATAATTTCACTTTTATTTACTATTCTTTTCCAAGATATAATAAACCTATGTTGATCACGATACGATCTTATTCCTAGTCCGCATTCATATGATGAACATGTATTAAAAAATAGGATTATCACACAAAATTGCACACTTCAGAAATATTATTCCTAATATTCATTCATCACATGCAAAATTAGAGTTCAGTCAGTCAAGTAAAGCAAACAATTTAGCTAGATAACCTAACTTTTTATTACATGATTGAAATCATAATATAAGATCTATGCACAGCTTCAAAATCACAATACAGAAATTAAAATCTACTTCTTCAATGTAAAATCGATGCGTGTGAGTGAAGGATTAAGCATAGCATTACGAATTCATGAGTTATTTCAATTCCCGACCCTCAATGGTCAAATATATTCTTTCATCACTCGTAAAATTCACACACTCTCAAACTTATTCTTTTCCCTCTTTTCAAGTGTGTCAACTAAGGTTGATTTATACTATCCTCACCTCTTTAGGTTAGGTAACTGTCACTAATTGCAAGTCAATATGTCAATAAATAAGGATTACCCATTAAGTTTTATTGCTTCAATCTCTATGACTTAATTAGGCTAACAATATCTTATCAAAAGTCAAATTTTCTTAAACAAGTGTTTGTGACATAACCAAGGTATTTGGTGCGTCTTTTGTTTCATGCACCTACTTTTTTATACTTTTTTCCCTCAATATTTTTCAACACTTCTTTTCTTTATTTGTAGCATTCTCTCCTTTAAACTTTCTAAATGACCCATATAACAAGTTTTAGGCCGATAACTCCCAAGTCAGTTGACTTTAGGGCAACATGTTTTAACACCCTTAGAGACTTAATAACTCAAGTCATAAAAGTTACGAAGAGAAACTTTCAAATAAAATGTGTTTTACCTTGACTAATGCAATGTCCTTTATTAAATACATATCCAAATAAAATGACATCTAACTTGAGATTTCACCCAATTGCATCCTATTGACAATAGACAATCCATACGAGATTTTTAATTTCACATATGAAATCCTCATTTATTTTAACATTTTCCTACAACAGTGAAATCCCTCAAACTATTATAAATTTGGTCCAATGATGTAAAATTTAGTGATTTTGAATTTAGCACCTATGGTCCACTATTTCAACATATTCAATTATGAAATCAACTCATTCATCTGTAATACTTAACTTAATTCATGTGCTCAATATATATTAAATTTCACATGGAAAATCAAAAATTAATCCATGCATGTATTTTATTCATCATTCATAGATCAATTAACGATTCAATATATTTTTCATTGCCAACTAACTCACACAATCACACAAGAAGAAAATATTTATAAAATTTTAATTTTTTTTTTTATCTAAACTGATGCTATAAAAACACACAAAAACATATAAACATAATAATGACACAAACACACAAAAATGAAAACACGTTTTTTACCCCCAAATTTAAACTAGACATTGTCCTCAATATCTTAAATTCTAAACCCGCATATAAAGGGGTGGGGAAGAAGGTGAAAAAAAAACTCCCCTGATATGGCTTATAATCCAATGGCTAACTTCATATTGCTCACGTTAGTTCCTTAGTCTTGGTTGGTTTAAGTGTTCTGCGACATAATGTTTCTGCACAACACAGCCAAATAAAGCATTAAGACTTAAAAATTTGGAACAAATGTTACTTAACTCTAACATTTAATAAACCAACTAACATATCAAAGATTTAAGGGAAAATGGGGGTATGGATGATGAGTCCCTAAAATTGAATAAAAAAAATTAATCTAAATTATCATATTACTAGAAAGCATAATAGATAAAATGGAAGAAAAATTGGGTTGCCTCCCAATAAGCGCTTTGTTTATAGTCCTTAGCTTGACTTGTTGTTTCGCCATCTTGGAATTCTGAAGAACGCCTTTGATGCCTTGCTCAATTTGCCTCTTCTGATTTTGCTCCACTCTTCATTGCTTCTACACATTTTAACACTGCCCTCTCCAATGTGATATGATATGCCTATCTCCTTCGATTTGAATTCAACTATGTAGACTTATTCCTTCTCTTCGTGCTTAATTATGAATTCAATGATAGGGAAATCAATGAAGTCGACATAAGGTGTATTAACATCTTCTTCATTAATTGTCTCTTCTTCATTTTGTTTCTTTGTAATTGATCTTTTATCGTCTTTGTTCTCGTATTTCATAATTGATATCTTCTCGGGTTGAATGATCGATTTACAATTTAAATCCATGGGTAGTGTAAACTCTTTTCTTTCGAACTTTTCGAGTAGATTGTATCCCCACCATTTAAATTCATACCAGAACACGCCATCTCCCCTATGTACAGTTTGTTTTCATCTAACTTGGCAAGATCGGTGTAGTATTTTGTAATTGCCTCCTTGTCCAACATGGAATGACCAAATTCTACAAACGTGTTAGAAGGGATACACTCGCCCACGGGCATGTAAGTTTCAAAAGATGTGTCAATTGCTAGTCTTCTACATCTTAAATATTGTTTAAATCACATGACCTTGAGCTGATAGTGTTTAGTGCATGTATTCACGTAGTAGCCAGTATAATGCACCCATAACACAATTCACAATATATATCTTCTTCCATATAGTCCATGTTGAGATTATTGATTGCAAAAATAATTCACCATGCCGCGTCAGAATCTTAGATGCATTGCTGAACGGCACCAGATAGATTATCAAGTAAGAGATCAAGGTGGGTAGCCAAAATCAATAATAAAACAAAAACAAAATCAAAATCAAAAATCGAATTTAATATACACAACTAAACTAAAATTAAATCCGCTATTCCCGGTAGCGGAGCTAAAAACTTGTTACAAAATAATCTTACAAGTGTACGGGTTCGTTGTACAAGTAATAATTGTGATGAATGAGTTATTGTCTCACACGAAATAATACTTAATTCTAGCGTAATCGATATATCTTCACAACAATAATAAGATATGATTGATTTGTATTTACTACGCTCTACAACTATGAAAGCAATAAAAATGTGGTTTTTAAATCAAATGTGGATGAATGTATTGGATTTTCGATTCTACTAATTGACTTTAGAATTCACTTCTCAATTTGTGATAATTAATTCAATCCTTGCATTCGTGATGATCGATAATTTCACCTTTATTTACTATTTTTTTTCAAGATATAATAAGCCTATGTTGATCACGGCACGATCATATTCCTAGTCCGCTTCATATGATGAACATGCATTAAAACATGGGATTATCACACACGATCGCACGCTTCACAAATATTATTCGTAATATTCATTCATCATGTGTTCTATATACAGTGTTCTACCTATCGTGAGTTTTCCAGCACTACGAATAAGCAATTTATTGTCGTAATCGTGCGCAAACATTAACACAATATGAAAAAATCATGTATATAGAATCACAACGTAAGAATTAAACTAAAAATCGCAAGTCTTGAATTAAAAACTAGAAATCAAATAGTTTCATCATCCATCCAATACAAACAAACTTAGCCTAGCATATTAATACGAAAATTACATAGAGAATAAAAGAAAGACATCACCTGAATCATGTAAAATTGAAGAAAATCTAAATTTGACTCTTTACGCCTTTAAAATCGGATCCAAAATGGTTAATTCCTCATTCTCAATGTATTTTTCTCTCTTTGTTCTCAAAAAATGGCTCTCCTCTCACAAAACCCCAAAAAATTCCTTTTAATACCAACCCTAAAAACTCTTAAAACAAGATAAGGAAACAACCCCTTTTTCCTCATTCTGGCTTGAGGCACGCACCTAGTAGAAACTAGGGAGCTCGATTTGGAGGTTTAGGAAGCCTTGGGCGATGCTTTTTGGGTCTGGGGTGTGCGCTTCCCCTGCAGGGGAGGGAGCGCCTCGCCTAATTTTCGGCAGCTAAACAGCTCTCAGTATTGTTGTCATAACTTTCTCTTCGGATATTCGATTGAGGTGATTCAAAGTGCACTAGAAATCTAACTTGAAGGGCTACAATTATTCTAGAAATATAATATTTCCAATTCAAAGCATTTATATACCAAAATTGGGTCTCAATGGCGCTTGAAAATCCGGAGCATAACTTTTTTGATCGGATGTTGATATGTGATAATACTTGGACTATATTTCATCTATTTGACTTCTTTCCTCGTCCAAACGATGTCTAACACTCTCAAATTTTCATCGTGAGGTTCAACGTAACTTTTTAATAATTGCCTTTCAGTCCCCGAACTTTGTATTTGATGCAATTGAGTCATTTTCGTTATCTTTGCATTCTTTTCTCCAATTCTTTATCAAACATTGAGTTTTTCCTACAAAATAAAATATAACACAAATTAGGTAGTATTTTATCCAAATAACAGTAAAATATTATCATTTAGGACCTAGAATAAGTGTAGAAACTACACTTATCACTTTGCACGCCGTAAAAGGTAAACCACTTTTTACGGCATGGCTTTATACGG
This sequence comes from Fraxinus excelsior, assembly GCA_019097785.1. NCBI lineage: Eukaryota > Viridiplantae > Streptophyta > Magnoliopsida > Lamiales > Oleaceae > Fraxinus > Fraxinus excelsior. The sequence continues at coordinate 23,604,235 of CM032629.1, read as the reverse complement.
CGTGCGGCCGCACGCCGTAAAGATGTTTTTATGGCTTGCAATGCATACCATAAAAAGTACATTTTTTTGTAGTGTATATTTTTTTCTCCTTGAAAGAAGAATATACAGAAAACATTCTACCAAACTCAAAGTTTAGCAAAAATGTGATTTGTTGCTGAGACGGTTTTTACTGTTTATCAAATGAAGAGATTAACACAAAGAAATTGTATTTTATGCGAAAATGACTTCAAAATTTCTTTGTATTGCTTATCCAGACTAAGACGCTCTAATTTATTATTTACTCATACATCAACTATTTTGATTTCTCCGCTATCAAAACAAAGAATATATATTGATTTTTCCACACTAATATCTTACTTTTTCTTTCAAACAAGAAATTGTTGGTATGGATTCTTGGAAATTGTTTGTATAAGCTGTAAATTGTGTGCTGCACCACTGCGTTATATTTTGTTTTCTGGAACTATATAAACCAAAGATTACTAAAAGATTTGTGTTCCCTGTTTGGAACTATACAAATTTTGCATGTTTACAGGCAATAAAGATCCATAGTTGTACTTTGTGTGTATTTGAAGTTGTTGAAGGTGAAACAGAGATGTCTAAGAATTATGACAACTGGGAAAGGTTGGTGAGAGCTGTGCTGCAGCGAGAGCAGGATCGTGAAGTGGCCCTAGCCGATTCCAGAAGCACAAGCTTCAGTTCCATTTCCACATCATTGGATTTTGACGAGCAATCCTTGAGTTTGCCAAGAGAAGAACAAAATGTTGAAGATGGAAGAAGGAATTCAATATTTGATAGTAACAGTTCTTACATAGCCTCCTCGAGAACTACAGGTGCATACAAGGTTTTGGAATTAATAGATTAATTTTCGATTACAATTCCTGCATTCAAAATGTAGAAAGTAGTATTTGTTTATATTCCTTCTCCTCAGATCACCCCATATACCAAAAGCCAGCAGCAGAATCAAGATTTTGTAAGGTAAAATTTCAGATTCTTATTCTATGTATGCAGGTTCTAGTGGAATTGATTTGATGGGCTTCCTCTTCGAAGTTTTTTTTTTTTTTTTTTTTCAGAAATTTAAAATGCTATATGTTTTTGAGGTGGATCTGGGTATTTTTTGTTTGTGAATGAACTACAGGGATTGCCTAGTGCAAAGCGAATCTTGAAGGAGCTCAAGGATATTCAGATGGATCCTCCTGCCACTCTCAGTGCTGGTATACGACATTCGTTTTGATGAATATCTATTTAAACATGTTCGGTAAATTTGACCTTTCGGTAATCATTTGTAATGCAACATAAGTTTTATTTATTTATTTTTTCGTTGCTTATTTTTTTTCCACTGCAAATAAATTTCAGGTCCAGTAGATATGGACTTGTTCCATTGGCAAGCTACTATCATGGGTCCTCCAGACAGTCCGTATGCAGATGGAGTTTTCTTACTCAGCATCTATTTTCCGCCAGACTACCCTTGGAGGCCACCTAAGGTGTGTTAGATGTACTAATTATTGGTTCCACTGTATTTTGACTTTCCATTATTTTCTATTTTAAACACAAAAATTAATTATCTATTGCAGTTCTATATCCCAGTAATATCTGATATTGATCGTTCAATCTCAATTTTAGAATAATGGAAGTTTTCATGTCGACGAACGTTGCAGATTGGTTTTAGAACAAAAGTTTTCCACCCAAATATAAACAGCAATGGAACCATATGCCCTGCAATGTTCGTGGAATCCTTCCCTTACCTAACCATTTCCAAGGTTTGTTTTCTAATTCTCTTGTGTTGGCGAGCCTTACCGTATTTGCCTATGTACTCAACTTTTTACTTGAAAATAAGGAAAATTCAAGCTTGGCCTTGCTAATTTGTAGCACCTTGATCCAAGTGACCATAACGAGTTAGATTTGTGGTGAAAGACGGTTAATTACCATAATGATAAGTCAGTGGAGATATGACTTTAAGTTATACTAAACATTTTGAATAACTTTCTCCACTCACAACTATTTCGTATATGTTTTAATATTTTAAAATGCTTTATAATGACCATCATATTAATATCATTAAATATATTACTATATAGCCATCCATTGTGTAGTTTTGTTCCAAACTTTGTTTATTAACAGTGCAATAACAAAAAAAAAAAGTTCCAAAAAGCTGTTAATATCTGCCCCTTACATAATAATACAAGTTAGAACATTAATGCCCAAAACTTTATTTCCAATTGCATTCATGGTCTCCTTTATACCATTGGGCTCATTTCTAATTGGTTTGCTTGGGCTTATTTTCATTCTTCTTCCACAATGAAATTTTATGATAAAAATGATTTCCGCTTAAAATATGTGATTGAATGCTTGAATTAGTGTTCTTTTCCCTCAAACTTCCCTATAAACCTGAAAACTTTCTTCTGAAAAGCTAACTTCTTGTATACTACGCCTTCTCCCTATGCCAATTTAACCTTGTTTTATTTTTGAAAAAACAACTAAACATCTCCTCCAAACTCACATCCTTTTCCCCCACCCCGAAACTTCCATCAGTGAGGTTGGGGGAATAGATGGTTGCGAACCAATTGCCACCACATATTTATGTATTTTTCTTATATACAAAACTAGACGTAAATAACCACTTAAGTCTCTTTCTTGGATTCTTAGGTACACCACTAGTCTTCTTCTTTTTCTTCTTCTCCTCCTCTCTCCACTAATTTTTTCTAACATACTTTTTAACGTCAACATGGAAGGAACCTTCACCACACCAAAAAAGGGCTTTTGCAGCGGCTAAAAAACGCTGCAAAAGACCTTTTGCAGCGTTTTTCGAAGTGTTGCGAAGGTTGGTGTTGCCGTTGAGGGAAGACTTTTTGCAACGTTATTCACCGTTGCGAAAAACTCTTTTGCAGTGTTTTTTAAACATTGCATTAGCGATAGACCCCCTTTTGCAGCATTTTTTCAATGTAACGGTAAACCCCCTTTTGCAGCATTTTTTAAACGTTGCGGTAATCCCCCCTTTTGCAGCGTTTTTTAAACGTTGCAGTAGACATTTTTTCTTTTTTTTACAATTATGGTAATTGAGTAATTGACCCACAAAATAAAAAATAACACTTTGTGACATTTTGGAATTGCATAAAAATTGATAATTTCATTATAAATTTTTAAATCAATACAAAATTCGAAAGTGATACAACACGACCTATCTAAAAAGGAGTAAGAGAAACAATACAATTGTTTCATCCATCATTCCACTACTGGAAGAAGTAGAGACATAAAATATCATCCCCAAATGCGGCCACTTCAACCTATGTTTGAACCCGGACTCTATTCCTAGAAACTAGTAATATGCCACCAACTTCATCTTCAGATGAATCACTCTCCTCAATTACTTCATGGGAGTCATCACTTTGCCATTCATCATCATGTTATTTCTGGTATCATCATCATCACTTAGAGGTGGCAATTGAGCCGAGCGGCTCGTCGGCTCGTACTGTTCACGCCCACGAGCCGCTCAGGCTCGTAAAAAAACGAGCCCGAGCACGAGCCGAGCTCGTCCAAACGGGTGACGAGCCGAGCAGGCCGGCTCGTGGGTTATTTTAAAAAAAAAAAATTAAAAATTGGACAAGCCACGAGCCGAGCGGCTCGTGGCTCGTCCACGAAAAAGAAAAAAAAAATTAAAAAACGAGCCGAGCCGAGCCGCTCGGCTCGTTTGGGCGAGCTCGGGCACGAGCCGAGCTCGCCCAAAATCCCACGAGCCGAGCCGAAGCTCGGCTCGTGGGTAACGAGCCACGAGCTCGGCTCGTGCGAGCACGAGCCGAGCTCGTCTGGGCATGGGCCGAGCCGGCTCGGCTCGGCCCATTGCCACCACTATCATCACTTGAGACAACATATATAAAAAAGTAGAAGTAATATACTCTTCCTTCATCAGCATCATCATCATATCTACTTATTTCAAAATTAGTCGCAACATTTAGTCCGCGAAATTTAATGGTTGCAATGTCGTAAGCCTCGGCTGCTTCGTCTTGTGTGCCTGAAACAAAAATAATTAAGAATTTATGAGTCATTTACTAAAAAATCATACAGCTTGAAGTTAACTTTTGACTTCACATTCCACAGGATACAGATAAGCATTTAAGCAAAAGAAATGGATAAGATACAGTAAACAGTAAATAGCATTCAGCTTTAAGAGTTTACTTCCCCTTCTCCAAGTGCGACAAATACATTAAGCAAACAAGCATATTAAATTGTAAAATATCACACTTGCAAGTAAAATATCACATTCGAGAACTACATGAAATACACAATTAACACGAAGGTTTCAACAAAGTTCCTTCCTTTTTTTATTTATTTATTGGATTTTATCATTGAACAAATTAAATATTCACGTGTCATAATTCATAAAGTTACGGAAAAACAATCTAATTGATGAAATAAAATGATAGATAGTGATTATTATAATAAACGATCAAATGTACAATAATGACAAGCACATCTCTCTATAAATGTGGGAAAGTCTTAATTAAGAGTATTAAGAACTTCATCTAAAATGGCAAACTTAGTAAAAGTATCTCTCATTTCTACCCAAATTCAGATTTTTACTTCATGCAAAGAGGTACATAAGATGGGAGGAGGTTGGCACTGACAAAAAGGTCTGACGCGGCTGGCAATAGAAAACATATAATTGATGAAACAGAGATCAATTTAACATCTCCGAAATTCTGGCGGAATTAGCAATTCAAAATAAGGAAATTCATGCCACCATAATCCAATACTTAATAATCAACTAAATCAATATTTGTTATTAATTCAAAGTTGCACATCACATATATGTTGATAACAACGCGTACTTAAGCAAGCCCAAACATTTGTAAGTTGAATATTACATCAAACAAACGACGATTATAGCCGAGAATAACATCACTCATGCTGTTGGAACATAAAACTGCTAGGGTGAGAACACACTACTAACTGCTACTTGCACAACCGGATAACATAGTACTCAAGCTATTTTACCTCTCGGCTTCATCCCGCCACTTTTCTGGTATAAACTCTTCTAGGAAGAATTTCTTGTGATCTTCTAGGGAATAAATCAGATTGGCCATGCAGTCCTCCAGCCTTCATGGGTGGAGGCACTGATGGCTTTGCAAGTGGCCTGCCAAAGACAAGTGTCATAGTTGTAAACTTCTCAATTGCCTCATAAACTCCACACATCTTTCCCAAGTAGCTAGCTGAATAAACATATGAAGCCAACTGTTAATTGAGAACATATGAAGTTATACATAAGTTTATTTTAAACTAATTCTTTTTATTGATTAAAAAGTGACTGAAATTACAGGCTTCTAGAAGGGAATCTAATTGTCCTATAAATATCGCAATTAATATAAGAAAACATAGCATAATATGATATGACAAGCATTGGTATTAAATCACAAGAACATCAATGGCAATATGAAACAAGTCAATGCTTTCATCAACTGATACATCTCGGAACACACCAATTGTAATAATAGCTTCACAATGGCAATATGAAACAAGTCAAATGTACAATAATGACAACACAACATTAGCAACAAGCCACAGATAAATACCAACGGATTAGAAACATCCAAATTATTAAAATTTGCCCAAGTGCACCCGAGTAATAGTGGAAAGAACATCCTGCTCAGAACTGTTCCTCGGCATGGATGAACTCGATCCAAATCCGACATACTTCCCACCCTGGTCAAATTACCGTGTCAAATGTAACCCATTACAGCAAATTACCTAGTCATTAAGTAACCTATCAGCAAATTACCTTGTCGAATGTAAAACTCTATCTTTGTGTTTCCCAGCAATATTTTGGGAAACCGACACCAATATCTGGTAATTGCTACAGGTCACGACTAATATCTGGTAATTGTTCCGCAACTCATCCTCACTAAACGGTCTGAAAAACCACCAATTTTTACACAGATAACTCAAAATTTTGGAAAATAAACGAAAAACGAAATCCTGAAATCGTATAAATACACTACTTGCAACGGACACAATTACCTTCCAAGTTTGATAGTGCGAGATGTAAAAACGAAATGGCAAATGATTGAGGTCTGAAGATTTCGATGAAGGAAAACGGCTAGAAGATTTCGACGAAGGTGATTTGGATGATGGAAGACGACGTGGGTTGAGGAGAATGACAAATGAAGAAGTGTTGCAACGTTTGTAAACCTAAGACTTCGGGTCGGGTTAATCCGGTCCCCAATCAATTTTAACCCGATCCACAATTAAAAAAATTGGTCCAACCAAAGTCGTCCAACCTTCTTTACTTTTTGCAACGTTTATTAAACGTTGCAAAAGATCAAATTTTTGCAGCGTTTAATAAACGCTGCAAAATGGTCAACTTTTAGCAACATCCGATAAACGTTGCAAAATGCACTTTTTTGCAATGTTTATTTACAAAATATTGCTAAAACACAATTATGCTAACCAATTGCAACATTTACTTATCAAAATGTTGCAATAGACCCTTTTAGCAACACTTAACTATCGAATGTTGCAAAAGTTGTGTTGCAAAAACTCATTTTTGGCGTAGTGCTTCTAGTGTAGAAATAAAAAGATTCCACAATCTTGAAAACTTGTTGACCCAGTTGCTAAGATAAGGGATCTAATATCCCTAAAGATGATATTTTCATTTTTTTAAATCTACACTGAATATATCCTTCAATTGCAATGGCTCAGTAATTTGTTGGTGTGAGTGGCTCCTTCAAGCAATCAGATAAGAATATTTTAGGTGTGCAATCCTCGATCATAGGACTGGCTGTATATTTTAGTTAAATTAGTCAAAAGAATGATTGTCCTCATATAGGGTACTATGATGACCTAACTCAAATGACCAATCTCATTACCGGATATTAGAGATTAACCACTCACATGAGATAGTTATCCATGTGAAATCTTTCAATAGGTCTCCAATGTTTTGTCCTATAACAAAACATCAACGTGTTCATTCAAGTGTCATCACACTTTAGTTTGTGAGATCAACTACTTACTTTACATGTAAGAAATGCCACATGTGATGATCTATTCGTAATAATGATATCCGTATCTCATCATTACATACGACCACTAACGATTTAAGATTCAATCATATGTAATTTGTATATCACAATCACAACTTCTTGTGATTAATGAATCACTAAGACTTGAATCTTAGGATTCTATTATTTAATTTATTAGAATATTAATTTAATTAAATAATAGATATTGCCATAAATACGAATCGATTATATATGTATTAAAAGTGTTTATGTCCAAAGTTGATTGGACGTAGGGTATAACAGTTACACCTTCTAGTGTAGAGATTAAAAGATGCTACAAACTTGTTAATCCGGTTGCTAAGATAAGGGATCCAAAGGATGATTTTTTTTTTTTTTTTTTTTTTGTCTAAACTGAGTAATTTGCTCCTTCAATTGCAATGGCTCAATTTAGAAGAAAGATATAAGAATCGCCTTTATGCCTGATTTGCAATTGTGAAGAGGAGTCTGCTCTTCATGCACTGTGGTTGTGTATTTCGGCCCAAGATGTATGGGGCTCAAGTTCCTAACGACTTCAGAAAATGTCCTATTTGTCGCGGAATTTCAAAGATCTGGTAAGCCACCTGTTCAATGTATGTATGAGGAGAAAATTGAGTTCTTTATGTTAGCCTAAGAATAACTAACAAAGAGGGGGGTGAATTGGTTTTTGAAACTTTTTCGACAATTAATCTCAAAACTATTCAATACACAAGAACCAAATGCAAAGTGTAATAAAATAGATAAATATGCAAGTTCGATAACTCAATTCAAGTATTGTCACTTAAGCAAATATAACACAATGTAAATGTAAAGTAAAGTGCAATAATATAAAGATAACAAACCAATTTAACGGGGTTTGATACACAATGTGTTCTACGTCCCCGTTACCAAGCTCTCTGTCACGAGCAAGACCAATTGTACTATAATGGTAACTTACAATAAGGAGTATCAATCCTTAAGTGACTTACAATAAGGAGTATCAATCCTTAAGTGACTTACAACTAGGAGCACATACCCTTAAGTGACTTACAACAAGGAGCACTTATCCTTAGGTGATTTACAACAAGGAGCACATTTCCTTATAATCGAGTTTTCAGAAGGCTCTTGAAACCGTCAAGATATAATTGATAATTTTACAATAAAGAAACTCTCTTAACAAATAATATAATCAAGTTATGTATTTGAGAGTTAGGATAACACTTCAATAAATAGCAAATAGTAAAACTCAAGTGTTAATGTTGTAAACTTTGATGAATGATGGATGATAAAATAGTTTGTATCTTTGTATCAAAGTTTCCAACCAATGATCTCTCTTAACAAATAATACAAGTTAAGTATGAAGAGAGATTTTACACTTTCATAAAAGTGTTGGCAAATAAGACTTCTATAAAAAAAAATGAAGAATAGATGAGATTGTGAGAAGTTCTTTGCAAAATAGAATTCTTGATAAAATGGATAAAAACTAGTTTTGATCAATCAAGGAATTTTTTGTATCAAAATTTCCAAACCAATGATCTCTCTTAACAAATAATACAAGTTAAGTATGAAGAGAGATTTTACACTTAAATCAAAGTGTTGGCAAAGAAAAACTTTATGCAAGAATGAAGAATAAATGAAGTTATGAAAAGTTTTTTGCTAAAATTGAATTCTTGAGAAGATGAATGAAATAATTTGAATCAATCAAGAAATTCTTTTGTAATAAATGAAATAGAATTTAGACTCAAATAATCTCAATGATTTTCAATAAATAAGCTCTTAAAAAATCTCTTGTAAGTTATTAAATTGAATGGAAAAGAGATAGGTATTTATAGAGCAAGAAAAACAAGCTGCAGGAACTTTCAATCGAGTGAACAGTAATTTTCGGTCGACCAAAATGTCAATATAGCCGTTGGGAAATCCACTCGTTGGACTTTCGCTCGACCGGAACGTTTCAGACAAGTCGAACAATTTTTAGTATTTTGATCATATTTTTCTCTCTCGATGTCCGATTAGATGATTCAAAATGCGTTGGAAAGTTAACTCAAAGGGATACAACTTTGCTTCAGAACTCATCTTCAAATTAGATCATCTTCCATGTCAAAAATCTGTCCCAATATGAGATTGAAAATTGGAGTATAACTTTTTGATTGAAAGTTGAAGTGTTATCTTTTGAGATACGTTTGAAAATGAATTTTCAAGGTTTTTGATATATTACAAATGTTCATTTTTTCAAGATCATTTTCATGTCAAAACATTTTATGCAAGTGTGAATTTATGAGAAATACTTAAACTTTATGCACTTGCTAAACATTGACGAGTTATACCTTTATATATATAAATGAGATTCGATAAATAACTCTATCTTCAACGTTCTTGATCTCTTCGAGCCTCTTTTTGACTTGTTCTCAAATGATTTGTCTTGAATGCTCGTTTAACCTTCACTTGTACTTCATTTGAGTGTGAATAATAATCTTTATAACTTTGAAGGCTTAAACGCTCAATTCAATTTGTTAGTAAACAAGATGGACTTGTTTGTTATAATCAAAACATTAAGGTCATGATCAACCATAGGTCAACACTTTATAGCTACAATCTATCTAATTTGGAAGAGGCAGAATGCGTTTATTTTTTAGAGTAAATTTGAAAGCCCAGCAACAATTTTAAACAAGGCTAGACAGAATGCTCTTGAGTTGAGAGAAGTAAACTCCCGCTGGATTTTTGCAACACGGGAGTCCATGCCCCCCAACTTTGGTTATCACCTCCTCCAAATACATACAAAATTAACTGGGATGCAGCGGTTGATGCACCCAACTACTGAATTGGCATCGATATTATAGTTAGGGAGTGGTCGGGACAGTTTAAAACAGTATTGATGTGTCAAAGAAGAGGGCTCTCAGATACATTTTTGGCAGAATCTAGCACAACTCTGGAAGTCATGTCGTTCTGCAAACACCTTGAGCTTAGGTTGATAATTTAAGAAGGAGGTGCACTAAATGTTGTGAAGGGAATTAATGGATATTAAGAAGTTTGTAATTATCTAGGCCTACTGATAGAGGACACGAAGATTATGCTTGGTAATTTTAATTCTTGGTCTGTAACTCATGTTCCTAGGTTGGTTAATGTTGTCGCTCATAGTCTAGCAAAGGAAACACTCAAACTCTCCGAGTAGAGAATAGTGTTGGAGGTATCCCCTCCTTGTATCCGGCATTTGCTTTCTTGATTTAATGGAATGATTTCTCTTTAAAAAAATAAATATAAAAAATTGCAATGGCTCAGTAATTTAAGTTCAGCTTTCTAATGGAGTTTAATTGTTTGGTTTTCCAATTTTAGGTGTTACTTATAATTTCTGCTTTGTTGGCGGATCCAGTCATTGATGATCCTTTGGTGCCTGAGATTGCTTACATGTACAAGACAGACAAAAAAAAGTATGAAGCCATCGCAAGGAGTTGGACTCAGAAGTATGCCATGGGCTAATAGTGTTGGGATTTTGACTCTTTGGAGAAAAAAATATATATGCTGTTTTCTTTGTGGGTTGTCCAAAGTTTAAAAATTGATGGTACGGTAAAACTTAAAGAGTATTATTTTTCATAAAATAGTTGGTCTTTGTGTGAGGAAAATTCTATATGATTGTAACAATTTTTCATTTATTGAAATCTTTGACAATTCGTAATTAGTGTTCACAATGTGATCATCTTTCAATTGGAGGCTTTTGGAGTTAAAATTGATGATAAACATAAAGCATACTTCTTATGAGGCACATGAAGCATACTTCTCATCAGCATACTTCTTATGAGGCACACCAAACACATTTTGATGTGAAAAAGAAACTAAATTTAGGGAAGTTATAAGTAAATTGATTTCTGAAGAAAGAAGATTGGATTGAAGTAATATTTCATATGAAAACTTGTTATTTGTTGCTTAAAAGTGGAAGAAGAGTAACTCATGAAGAAGAATGCAATTTTTTGGAACTGTGGACAAACTAGTCATGTGAGAATATTGTCTAGAAGCTGGAGTATACTCAGCTAACCACTCAAAGTAGGAAATATGTCTCTTTAAGAGTGACGACAAAGCTCGAGTAAGATATTTTTGCATCATCATGTTATGCGCTAGTTGCCATGATAGATGATGTGTTAATAGTAGTGAGTCCACATGTTCGAACATGAGCATTAACTTGACATTGATACATGATGTGTGGTCGAATTAATGTCGATGACAAATAAATTCTCTAAAAAGTTAAAAAAGCTAGTATCATAATTTTTTAGCAGGTTGTTTCGATATGGACCGATGAAATTCTTAAAGTTCATTATTAATCTTAAGTGATTATACTCTTATGGTGGATTCTTGCTTAGCAAAGTTCATTAGCTTACAGGTTTTCTTAGGCATAGTAACGGGATGTATTTAGACTAGGAACCACATTCCTCATCCTTGCGGAATTTCCCAGTACCATCCCGCCTTGTCCTAATAAACGATCTCCCTTTCCCATTTATCTCCCATTTATTTAGTTTTTTTACAATTTTAGTATTAGATGTTATATATATATATATATATATTAGTATTAGATGTTACATACATATAATTATTATTAAATTTAATTCGGAAAAGAAATACCTAAATAATTGAGAAAATAAAAGAATTAGACAAAACTGTATTATTTAAAGACATTTCTTATCTGATAGGAGTGATAGTTTCTCGATGTTGAAAAAAATGAGTTTTCTACTAAAGTCTTAGGACTTCAACTATAGATGTATTTAAAGGATTCCACTTCAAATTTTTTATGTAAGCACATTGTAGAATGGGAATTGCTAGTGGTACATAATTTGGTGTACATAAGGGTATCCATCCCCTCACATGGGGATGAGACCCACTTAAAAAAAATATTTTTTATTCACATGGATCCCACCTCCATGTGAGGGGGTGGATACCCTTATGTACACCAAATTATGTATAACTAGAAATATCCTTGTAGAATAGGTCTATAAAAACTTATCACTAAATAAATAATGAGCTTTACATTTGAATGGATCATGAATTGGATTTTTGGTCTTTTATCCCTTGCTTGGTTTAGACCATAATTAGATTTATAATAGATTTTTATAAATAATTATGTAATGTATGATTAAAAAGTTATGGAATCCACTAAATATGGTTAAAATAATTCTTGACTTTGACTTTGATTTAGTTTTATTCGACTTTTATAGCTGAATCAAACATGGGCCAAATTTTTAGTTCAGTAGTATGATTTTCATAATTATATTTAATTACAAATATACAATATAATAATTAAAGGGGAGTTTTCCCCCAACCAATATTTTCCACGCATTATATTGACAGAGAATTTGAACCCTTAAATTTAATGTAATATAATAATGTCAATTAGTTATACTAATGTCCCTAAATAATTATATTCAACATCAAAACATACCATAATTACCATCTAAAGAAGGACTTTTTTCCCAGAAAAAAAAAAAAAAAGAAAAGAAAAAGAGAGAGAGAATCTTCTACAGATCAGCTTCATCCATGGTCTCCTATCCAATCACCGACGATTGGCATCTCAACCTCGTTAACGTTTTAAAGCTACATAAAACCCATAAATTATTAATTATAAGTAATGACAAAGAATATGGTTTGAATCCAAGAAACGGGTTCGTGAAATATGGTTTCCAGCATTCTTTTCGTTTTAAGCTTTCTGCACGGAAGAAGTATCATGTTGTGCTAGAGGAACGGAATCCACCTTAGCGGGTTGTTTTGCATTCGATTTTACAATCCTCTCAGTCTCAGATGGAGTCTGTGCCTCTACTGCAACGAGTGACTTCTCATATGGATTCCTAAATTTTATGCTACTCCCTCCGTCCCAATTTTCACACGGATTAAGAAATCTTATTTAATGTTATTGGAAAAGCAATTTTTGCCAAAAACTTTCTCAATTTACTCCCATTTAATAATCAATAACTAGTAGTAAATTATTATTGAAAGTAGTAAACAAATATGAGTATATTAGTAAATAAACAAAATACAGCTTTCTTAATAAAAAAAACAAGACTATATAATTGGGAAAAAAATAAGAAAAGTAAGATTATATAAATGGGACGGATGGAGTATTATTTTCCCTAAAATTTATATATAACAAAAAATTCAGTTAAATGATATTATTTATTTATGTCATTCTCAACGAGCAATTGAAATATAATATTCATCTACAGCAGAATCTAAGGGCAGGTTTGATAAGCCATTATTTTCCATGGAAAATGAAAAATAAATTCCAACTTTCACTTTTGCCTTGTTTGATACACTTTTTTCCCCCATGAAATTCATTTTCTTGGTTTAGCTCACATGGTGACCTTTTCCTTGGTTTTGTGGAAAACCAATTTCCACAAATTTGGTGAAAATTGATTTTTCATCTATTTTTTTTATTTATTATTATTATTTTTTAGCAATTGGAAAAAATTCTAAACACAACCGTAAAAACATTTATCACTTTATTGACAAATTACATTCAAACAAAGTCGAACGAATGATATTCGGTATTTTTTTTTTTTTTTTTTTTTTTTTGGTAATTGTAGCAAATTCTAGACCCAATAATAAAAAAATTATCACTTTAATAGACATTTTTCATAAAAAACGAAGACAAACGAACACCAAACTTTCAACATTTTTCAAGTGAAAAATTATACCAATCAAACACAATTAATTAAAATTCTCAGTAAAACAAATTCTAGGTAATTCAATTTTTTGTAATTCATTTTCTTTCTACCCAAATTCAACATTTGCGATCAAACGGACCCCAAATCTATTTTCTCCGCAAATTCTCGTTCAATAAAAGTATCGAACAATAAAATCATCCTCTATTTTGTTCCTCCATTTAGTTGCGAAGCACAACCACCACATGTTTCATTACAGAAAAAGCTCGCTCAATATTTGATAATTGTATTTATACACTTATTAGGGGACTAACATATCGATATTCGGTACTTTTTTTTAACAAAATATATCTTAAATTGTTGTATTTTATGATATATAGATAAGACTCAATGGTTGAACGAGGAATTGGTAGAAACAAAATAAAATAAAGGAAAAATGGCAAAGTCCAAAGTTTGGATACCAAATTGTAAATATTCAATAATTGATTTAGACCATGAAACGATACTTTGAAGATTTCTAGGAGACAATTGGATGGAACTAGAACTCAAAAATGAATGAAATGTGATCAAAATATTGTCAAAATCAATTTTCAATCGTACAAGTTATATTCCAAATTGTTAGTCAAATATTGAGACCCGTTTTTGGAACTAGAAAACGTTCAAATTGGAAAATTATATTTTTATCAAAGTTGTAGACCTTTGATTTAGATTTTCAATACACTTTAAATCGTTTCAGTCGGATATCGGGAGAAAATGTTATGACCAAAATACTGACTGATGTGTAGAAACAAAAAACCAGCACCCGAAAGCAACTTTTTTTATTCGATTAGAACTCTTTTGAAAACTAATTTGGACGTGATTTTCAACTAATTTTTTACTCGTACAATTACCTAATAGCGGAATACATATTTTGGATCTCTCATTTACGTCTCATACTCCAATACTTATTAATCGTTATCATCAAAGGATGATCATTCATAGTTTTTATGAGAGAATTGAAGAAGACTTGCAAGAATTTAATTCAATGAAGATTCAAACTTGATTTATGGGCAAAGAAGAGAAGGAGCAAGTAGAGATTTATTAAGAAATCATTGAAGAGATTTAAAATTTCAAAATTCATCTTCTCAATTTATCAAAAATCTGAGTTATGTCATTTCACGTAAATATGATTTCTTGTAATTTCGATATGTTAGACTATTTTTATACATTGTTAGGGTGAGATAAACCTTGTTTTGAAATTAGTTAATTATTTTGACGACTAGTATGTTTATTTTCTTGAATGTTTATTATTGTTTTTCACTGACTTTTCAATTAATTAGCTAGTAATTGAGATGATTTACTGTAATCTATTATTATCGAGTGAGATAACAGGTTTTTAGCTAAAAATAATAAATGTTGCAAAGTTCGAAAGAGGATAGATATATACCTTATGGTTTACATGGTTTCCATATGTGTTCTAGATCATTTAATGCATTTATCATATTTGTAGTTTTCATCGAGAGATATGATAGTCACATGAGAAGAATATATTTGATAACTATCAAGAGAGATTTTCAATTAAATTAGAAATATTGACCAACAAGAATGAGTGCAAATTATCACTTCAAGTCGTCGTGATAAATATGGATTAACGAACAGGATTTGACATCTTAGCAATACTTTCACAAATTTGAAATCAAACCAGTTAAATTGATTTCTAGTTTAATCGATAATTTTAATACTAGTATAGAAAACTCAAAACATATTTGCTATTCAATTATGGTCGATATTAATTTGAACACGATTGAATATTTACTCCTCGTGAGTTCCACACTCTACACACTATTATATTACTTGGTCACGATCACGTTCACTTGCGAGAAATCAAACAATCAAATTTTTGGCGGTATTGCCGGTGACTATTGTATTTAATTAATTTTAGCATTAATTTGAATTTTTATTGCTTATTTATTTAATTTCATTCACCAGAAAAATACTACATTGTTTTCTATTTTTTTCCTTTTCGGGACTTTGTATGCGCAATTTGAGACACGATAATATTGTTCAATTTGATTTAGGAATTGAACGAACATTCAGGTTGAGAAGAAAAGAACAATTAGAAGCATGACATAAAGATCAAGTAGAGCTCATGACAGAACAAAATCAAAATCAAATTACCATCGGGGCGAATGAAGAAGCAGCACATCCAATTGCGGCGGCGGGGAATGAGAATGCTAGGTTGATTAGATAGTATATGGTTCCATCGGTTGTGGAAAGCCAATTCAGTATCGTGTATCCGACATTTGGTCTTTTCACTTGAGGACGGATTTTATCAATATGTTCCAGAAGGCACTACAATTCTTTGGGAGGGCTACTGAAAATCCCAATGCTTATATCTCAAGATTTTTGGACATTGCCCAACGATAGAATACCCAGAGGTTTCAAGTAAAGCAATCGGGCTTAGGCTTTTTCCTTACACTTTGAGAGATTCAGTTAGGGAATGGTTATGTACTTTTCCTACTCACAACATCATCAGCTGGAACAGTTTGAGCTAGAAATTCCTAAGCAAATATTTTCTTCAATAAGCACACATAGTCTTCCTTCTTTGAAACTCCTTTGGTTGTTGCATGTAGATGTTCTCCTCAAGTTCTCCATGTAAGAATGCTACATTGACATCTATTTGCTCAAGCTCCAAATCATTCTTTGTCACCACTATAAGTAAAGCCCGAATAGAACTTTGCTTCACAACTGGTGAGAACACATCTGTAAAATCAATACTCGGAATTGACTGTAACCATTTGCCACCAATCTAGCATTTTCAATCATTGGTGTGCCTTTCTTTCTTTTGAACACCCATTTACAACTAACCATCTTTTTACCTTTAGGTAATTTCACCAAATCCCAAGTGTTATTTTTGCTCAATGACTCCTCTCCTCCTGCATAGCAATCATCCATCTGCTAGAATCACTGCAACCGACTGCCTTTGAATATGTAGCAGGCTCCTCAGTGGAATGAATGTCTTCAGCCACATTTAATGCATAAGCTACCAAATCTACTTCTCCATACTTCTGTGGAGGTATAATCTGTCTGTGAGGTCTATCCTTAGCTATAGAATACTGTGATGCTGGTGGTGTAGGCAAAGTAGACAAGATATTACTTTCTGTCAACCCTGAAATTGACTAATATGTAGAAGAATGTTCTACAACTAAGAGTGGCCAAAACTCGACCGAACCCGCCAAAATCGTCCAAACCGAACAAACTTGACCGATTTGGGTCCTTTTTTTGTTGTTTTTACATTGGTTGGGTGGGTTGGTTGTGTAGGCGGATTCGATTGGGTCAGGTTATGGGTTAACTCATGAAAACCAAATAAACTCGCACAACTCAACCCAACCCAACTATATTATAAACTTTACTAGTGTTATAATGTTGTTTGGACGAAATTGAGTACTTTGTTTTTTCACACAACATTCAAGAGTTACAATTTTCAGAAAAACTTTGATTAAAAATGTTAGTTCTTGTTGGGAAATTTTTGTGCAATAGTTGAAAAGTTTGAGGAAACCATACACAAATTATATACTACTAATTAACTAGATTCTATAAACGAGATACACGAGTAGTCTTGAATATGACACAAGATATGGAAAATCTTAGAATAATATTATAAAACTTGGATGCAATGCATTTTATGAAAAATAGTATAAGCAAATATATATTCAACACAAAAATATTTTAATTGCCAAAAATATTTATTGGCTTCATATAATTTAATATCGGCCTAATATTATACAAGTCACGAGTCAATTATAAATCCGTCCAACCTGGCTCGTCGACATTAATCTTTGTTGACAAGTTGTCCAAAACCCACCAACCCAACCCTACCCAACTGATAATTGATTAGATTAGGTTGGGTTGGGTTTCAACTTTTACACGTGTTAGGTTGAGTTAAATTATGATCAAATCGATCATGTTTGGCTGAGTTTAGGTTGAGACAAAAATCCACCCAACCCAACTCATGCCCATCCCTATCTGCAACTTATGATTGTTCCTTTAAACCAATTTTCAACTCCAACCAAGTTAAAGAATTCGGCTCCTCAATTTTATCAAAATCCCTAATAGATGTACCACGAACTATAGCAAGTTCATCAAATACTATATTCCTACTAACAACTACATTTCTAGTCTCTAGAGATCACAACTTATACTCTTTTATACCCGATTTATACCCAAGAAAGATGCACTTTCTAGACCTAGGCTCCAACTTTCCATTATCCACATGAGCATAAGCCGAACACCCAAAAATTTAAAAATTAGAATAGCAAGAAGGTTTACCAGACCATACCTCTTTTGGTGTCCTTTTATCAATGACAACTGAGTGTGAGCGATTAATCAGAAAATAAGTTGTAGTAGCAGATTCAGGCCAAAAAGACCTAGGCAACCCAGAATCTGAAATCATACAACGAACATTTTCCATCAATAAACTATTCATCCGTTCTACCATACCATTCTGTTGATGAGTTATAGGCACTGTCAAGTGTCTTAAGATGCCTTCAACCCTGTAGAAGCTATTGAATTCATCTGAACAAAACTTCAACCCATTATGAATGCGTAGACATTTCACTTACTTTCAGTCTGCTTATTTACCAATGTTTTTCACTTCTTGAAGGTCCCAAACACATCACTCTTCTACTTCAAGAAAAATACTCAAACTTTCCTACACAAGTCATCAATTACCGTCAACAAGTAATAATAGCCACATTTAGATGGTACTTGGCTGGTCCCCAAAGATCTGAATGGATATATTCAAGTGTTTCCTTCGTGTTGTGTCTTCCTTTAGTAAATCTGACTTCTTCTGTTTCCCAAAGACACAATGTTCACAAAACTCTATTTTGCTGGTCTTCTACCCATCAAGAAGTCCCCTTCTACTCAGCTCTACCATCCCATTCTCCTCATTCACCTTCAAAACTCCACCTTCACCGATGTATCTGTAGTTCTTTGAGTCAAGTGTAATCAAAGATATAAGATTTCGCTTCATTTATGGAACATGTCTTACATTTGAAAGTGTTCTAACAGTCAAATTTCGACTATACCAATTTCAACAATTTTGTAAGGCGCGTTATTTCCCATAATCATAGTACATCTCAAGACTCATTCTTATGTAGAAGACTAGTCTATGTTATGACACATATGAAAGTACAAGCCGAGTCAAGAACTTATTCATTACAAGGTTTAGAATCTCCGTAAGAAATCACAAGAAGCTCTCCATTACTTTATGCATCTTCTACATCATTAGCCTTCGTTGTATTAACAGATTGCTTTCCTTTCTCTGTAGCACCAAGAACTTTATTTCTATTTTTCAAGGCGAAGCAATCAGCTCTAATATGCCCATTTTTCTTATAGTAGTGACATATCTTCCCAACATGTCTAGACTTCGATTTGTCCCTTATATTTCTACCAAGATTTCTATCTTGATTCCTCCTGCGTGCAACCAAACATTCAGCATGGTTTTCATATCCTCCAGCAGTATGTCTCATCTTTTTCTTGGATAATAAAGTATCATAGACCTCTTCCACGGTGAGAGTATCTCGACTATAGAGAATAGTATCCCTAAAAATCACATATGATGGTGGAAACGAACACAACAACATCAATCCTAAATCCTCATTGTCATACTTAACCTCTAATGTCTCCAAGTCAGCCACAATTTCTTTGAACATAGTTAAGTGATCATCCAATGACGTACCTTCTGACATCCGGTGAGAATACAAACACTGCTTCAAGTATAGTTTATTGGTCAAGCTCTTTGTCAAGCAAAATTGCTCCAACTTTAACCACAATGCTGCGACATTATTCTCCTTAAGAACATCTTGAAGAATCTAACTCAAGAGATGTAGATGAATTTGAAATTGAGCTTTTCGATCCCTACGACGCTTTTCATCATGCGTTCAGGTAGCAGACATCATATTAAAACTAAGCAATGCTTTTTCCAAATCCATCTACGCCAACACCACTCGCATCTTCAATTGCCATACTGTAAATCTCGTGTTTCTATCAAACAATGAAATGTCATACCTCATTATCGTCATGCGGAACAATCAACATTGCGCTCTAATACCACTTGTTATGAATTCCGAATAAAAAGATTATGTCGATAATGAGACAAATATGAAGAAAATAAGAACACAATAAATTTAGAGGAAGAATCCACTATAATCAATAGTTTTGTGTTTACAATATCAAGATTTCAATAATCTCAATTGAAACCTAAACTCTCAAGAATGTCGTATAAATGTTCTCACTTTTCTCTTATCTTTTAATACATTACAAGTCGTGACATATAGAGAATAGGAGTCTAAAACCGCATGAAAAAACAAAATGGACAAGGACCAGATAAACCCATCGCTAGAGCGACGGGCAAGTGATAGCCCTTCACTCGAGCGACGGGACAACGACATCTAGCTGATAAACTCTCAAGTTGTTTTCCACCGGGCTCGCTCGAGCTGCCAGCTAGCACTAGTCTAGCAAAAATGTTGCGACTTTTTCCTCCGGTCTATGATTTTGATATCTTCAAGGCAACTCTAATTTAGACTCCAATACCCACTACAATTTGGGCCAAACCACAACACATACTTTGTCTTATCATGATATGAGAATTTCTACTTAGATGATTACACTTGATTATATGTATATAATTTAACAATTTCACTAATAAAACAATTTCCATTAACAACCCCCTTAACCAAGTCCTTTTTTCACCATATAACAAGCTACTATATATTTTGAACAAACGACAAATGTATCTTATATAACAAGTAAATCACTTCATGGAGAGCTTGTATCAAATCACAGTATGCCTCCATCTT
This sequence comes from Fraxinus excelsior, assembly GCA_019097785.1. Classification (NCBI taxonomy): domain Eukaryota; kingdom Viridiplantae; phylum Streptophyta; class Magnoliopsida; order Lamiales; family Oleaceae; genus Fraxinus; species Fraxinus excelsior. The sequence goes on along the minus strand of CM032629.1, from coordinate 23,583,754 downwards.
AACATGGCGATATACATACGTAATATGTTACAAGAAATATGAACAATACATAGCATTATGAAACATAGATTTGTCCTTGTTTGATGTAGATTAAACTGTACTAAAATTTTAGGTCAAAGTAAATAATAAATTTTAACTCATATTTCATCGAACCCACAACTTTTCAACTATGTATTTCATCATTTTTAATCAAAAACTACTATAATTTTGATTTTATCAAACATGGGCTTAAGCTGAAACATAGCAATATGGAGTAGTTAAAAACGTGTCTTTTTCGTTAGATACAACTCAATCACAAGGAACATAACATTTTATAGTGCACCATGTGATATGAATTAAGCTATATGGCGTAATTAAAATTATTTACAACAACATAAATGAATTGAAACACAGATTGCACTACACCCAGCATATGCAATGTATCACATTATGCTTTCACACTAGTGTTAACAATTTACCTATGCTCTTCATCAAATAATACAAATTAAATTACATGACTAAACATATCGTTCACTCCAATATAATGTTGGTAATCTATAATTCTCCAGCTCTAAATAAGGTTTTATAATTAGCATGTTGAATATGGAGATACAGCATACATATACTTTCCAATGAAAAAATGGTTTAATGGGGTTGTTTTGGCATAATTTGAGTGGGAACCATTCGTGTTCTCCTATGTAAGAACACTGAAATCATATATTTACTAGCTAAAAATAATAATCGGGTGAATGAGAAATTGAAACTCAAAGTTGATGACTTGAAAGGAGTTTACAAAGTCACTTTTATACGCATAAAACTAGGAAGCTCAAATGTCTTATACGTATGAAACATGGTGCTTGAAGGAAAAACTATATGTAGTTTGTCCCACATAGGAGGATTATAAAAGCAATGACCACTTTATATATGATTACACTTTGAAATGGTGTAATCATGTGTGGCATAGAGGCTCTTTCCATGTGCACGCATAGGGGGTGTAAATCAAGGATTGGAATTGTACATCGTACTTTGAATTTTTGTGCGAGTGAGACATGCATGCATGAATGTCGGATTGAACAAAGGAAAACTTGGCCGCTTAAAAGTGTCCACATTTTGCTTTTATTTCCTATAAGTTATCTAATTTTTTTTCTTCCAAAATGACTCTTCTGAAATTATGAGGTTCTATGCAAAATTAAAACTTAATAATTAATTAGCAACAAGTCACTATTAATTATCTCTAGATGATTAATCAATGTCCAATTATCCTAAGTTGAATTGTCACGTTTATATGGAAAAAAATAAATAACAAGCAGATTGATCCGAAGAAACCCCAACTGGGTAAAAACTCTGGGCCCTTTGCCGTCAGATATCCACTATAAATGAATTTTGAACTTACAATCCGACAGACACGGCCACCATTAATACTTTCTGAGCTACCGACTGCAATTGTCACAGCTCTCTTAGATTTCGTGCTTCTGCACAAACTCACAGCTGCAATTTTTCAAAGCCCTCATAGATTGCATGCAATTGTTAGCCCAAGAATAACTAACTAAGAGGGGGTGAATTGGTGTTTGAAGTTTTTTCGACAATTAGTCTCAAAACTATTCAATACACAAGAAACAAATTCAAAGTGTAATAAAAGAGATAAATATGCAAACTCGATAACTAAATTCAAGTATGAATATAGCAAAATATAAATGACAATGTAAAGTAGAGTGCAATAATGTAAAGATAACAGACCAATTTAATGGGGTTCGATACACAATGTGTTCTACGTCCCCGTTACCAAGCTCTCCGTCACGAGCAAGGCCAAATGCACTATAATGATAACTTACAACACAGAGTACCAATCCTTAAGTGAATTACAATAAGGAGCAATTATCCTTAGGTGACTTACAACAAGGAGCACCTACCCTTAAGTGACTTACAACAAGGAGCACTTATCCTTAGGTGACTTACAACAAGGAGCACATATCCTTACAATCTAGTTTCACAAGTGACATCGGGCAGAATAACGATTATTCTGCAGGCGGGGATCAATAGACAAGAACAAGAAATAAAGCAAGACAAAAACCAAAGGAAACGATAAAAATTATTTATTATTCAACAACTCAATGAAAATTAACCCACAAGCCGGGTTATATAGCCGAATATGCGAAATTAATGAAAATTTATCAAAAATGGTAAATTCTAATTTTCCTTCCAAAATAAAAGACTTAATAAAAGAAACAATATCACCAAAATTCGGCTCAAATCGAGCTCTTATTCTATTTCAAAAAGGTAATTGAAATATTATCATAAAAGGTAAAAAATAACTTAAATTGATGATTCGGAAAGGAAAACAGCTGAATTTGGTGACCACGTCGTGCGCGCCGAAAAGACCTTTTCGGATTGGGGTCAAGGACGTGATTCTGACAACCGTAGCAAACGTTATGGCCAAATTACCGAAACATGCCCGTATATGGCCCCAATTAGGAAATATCGCCAACTATTTGTCAATCTTGCGCTGATTTGCCAACTCATGGTATTTCAACGCCATTAACGTACTATCAAACAGCTCGACCTCGTCTGACTCTGATCCTCCTGCATCAACAAGGCTCTCGAAATCGTCAAAATGTAAGTGATAATTTTACAATTGAAGAAACTCTCTTAACCAATGATATAATCAAGTTAAGTATTAGAGAGTTAGGTAAACACTTCAATAGATAGCAAATAATAAAGTTCAAGTGTTTGTGTTGTAAACTTTGTTGAATAATGAATAAATAATTTATATCTTTGTATCAAAATTTTCAACTTATGATATCTCTTAACAAATAATACAAGTTAAGTATGAAGAGAGATTTACACTTCAATATAAGTGTTGGCAAAGAAAACTTCTATCAAGAATGAAAAATAGATGAGGTTGAGAAAGTTTCTTTGCAAAATGAATTATTGATGAGATAGATGAATATTAGTTTGATTAATCAATAAATTCTTTGTACTAAATGAAGTATAATATAGAATCAAGTAAACTCAATAATTTTCAATAAATAAGCTCTCTAAATATCTCTTGTAAGGTGTTGAAAATTGAATGCAAAAGAGATGAATATTTATAGAGCAAAAGGGACACAATCAGTCACTTTCGGTTGACTGAAAGTGTTATAGCCGTTGAGAAATCAAACTGTTGGAATTGTATTTTCGGTCGACCGAAAGTTGACTTTTTTTTTTTTTAAATTGTCTTTTCAAAATCTATTTCATATTATGAATAAAAAGTATTTTTATGCAAGTGATGGATTATGAAAATAATTGAGCTTTATGCACTTGTTAAAGATTGACGAGTTAATACATTTACATATAAATGTATAATGTCTAATCGTCTTGACTTCTTGTTCTTTATTCTTGTATCTTCATTTGCGTCTTTTGCGAGTCTTTAAGTTTCAATTTGATCGTCGCATGCAAATTTTGACTTGAATGCTTAACTTTCACTTTGTTCTTCATTTCAAATCCGATTTATAATCTTGATAGCTTTGAAAGCTTAATCACTCAAATTCAAATGTTAGTAAATAAAATGACTTATTGTTATAATCAAAATATTAAGGTTATAATCAACCATAGGTCAACAGCTCTTACACCAATTCCCGACTTTAAGAATTCATCTATCTCCTGTGGAATAACGAAGAACTCCAGGTTCTCCAACAACGAAACTCTTATCACATTTCCTTGATCTTCAGCACTTTGACAGATGTGTAGGAAGTAGTAATTTGGTATTTAAATTGTGGATTTGATGTTTTCACCACCAAGAACAAATCACAGCATGAATGTTGAAAGCTTATTTGATGAAGATGATATGGAGAGTATGTATTTTCTCAATGTTCAACCCTTGAAAAAATTGTCCAGAGACGTACTAGTATTTAATTATAGGTTCAGGAACGAATGAGCCAGATAAAAATCCTTAAAAATGTGAATTAAAGTCCTTCGGATAACTCTGTTGCCCGAACGAAAGTTGAGCGACAGGCGACTGACAGAGTCATTCAAGAAGCCTCAACGTGAACTGGATCGAGCTGCAAATTCTTCTCGTTCATCAATCACTGGCCACCCACCAGCGTGCATGCAGAAATGATCGAAGGCGAGTTTGAAATCAGGTATGTAGGGTTTAATTTTGGGATTGAAGAATTTTCGTGCAATTAGGGTTATAAAAAAGAGGAAGTGTTCACTGATTGGAAGAACAAGTGGACCTAATGTTGTGATGTTTGCTTTTAATGCATTTCCTGCAATTGCCATCAAATCTTTTGATAATGAGACTCCATTTTTACCCTTTCCCCTGATCTACTTAAGATTTCAACCAGTATGTATAGTTTTTTTTTTTTTTTTTTTTTTGCTTAGAATTCGGTTAAATGGTGAGCTGCAAAACATTTAGCGAGTTGGTTCGAAGCTTTTTAGTTAATTGTGGAGGGATTATTTTGTAAGTGTAATTGACTTGTTTTATCTCTTTGGTGAAGATTAATTTGCATAAATTGCTATATATAAAAAAAACATATGGATATGGCAACGGTTGGGAAACGTTGCCGTAGCCCTCTACCCTACGACAATAACTCGATTTGCAACACACGTCCAAACGTTGTCGTATGTTGTTTTTGTTGTAGTGAGTTTATAATTATGCATATTATCAACACAATTATCTTTCTTATTGTTGGATACAAATAAAATAGATCGTTTATAATAATGCATATTATCAACATAATTATGCTTCTTTAAGGAGGTAGCTATATAAGACTCGATTAATAGTTATTTGGGGATTAAACCATAACTTCTAAGAAAGAAAAAAACAAGAGTTAGCGACATGTTTTTGTGTCTGCCACTCGAGCCAAGTCATGGCGACAGCTAGCAAAATTGAGGTGCTGTTTTTCCTTCTTTTCCATTCTCGAACCCTAGACCTAATTGAACTCAATTAATAAAAATTGCAACTTATTCTTGACTTTTACGACACAATAAATCTAGTCCCTTTTGTTCACAGACTTGCCACTTATATCAAAAACCTAACAAGCTCTCGCTTTGACATTCTGTGACAAAACTACAAATCTAAAGTCAAGGTAGCAAAACAAAATAGACTAAAAAACACATATTACTATCAAATCAACGTGTGATTTTTCTTTGTAAATCTATTTCCTCAAACAAACAATTTAATACCCACTGTAAAAGTACGTGAAACAGTAATATGAATAAGCATAATTCAAACAGTTAATCATGAGTCATGCCAGCTAAAAAAGATAATATGTATTGAATCATACCATCTAAATTAAGATGTAATATCAATGTAAACCAACATACCAAAAGAAACATCGATATCACTAAACATCAAAAATTAATTTAGCTAAACCAAAAATTATATATTTTTTAATCAAAACTTTAACATTCAATGTTAATGTCAAATCAAAAATAAAACTTTTAAATACGTCAAAATATTTACTACTGCTCCTCCTTTTTTTCACAAATGAGAAGCGACCGAGAATTAATATACAATGACCCAAAAATGCAGTTGTCAGCATGTAAACGTATAAACAATGAACCGTAACCCTTTCCACATACATAACTCAAGTTAACATGGAAGCATGAATCTCTTTACTATTCCAGCTGCAACCAGCAACTTGATATTTAGTCCAAAGAGAAATATCAGTAAGTGTAACAACACCAGCAACACTGGATGAAGGTGCAGTCCAACCGTTTTGTACACTAATCCTTATCCAATGCTTTAAGGAATGCTCTCATTCAAAATTTCCAGTAAGTATAGTTGCTTCTGTCAAAAAATAGAGGCACTGATAGAGACTAACTCATCTAGATTAATTTAAGGGCCAGAAATCAAAATGTGGCTCTAATACCAATTGAAATTATGAGTTTTGACCCAAATTACATATAAAGAATGGTGAATAGATGGTTATGCGAAATTAAAACTTAATATTTCATTAGCAAGAAGTCACTATTAATTATATCTAAATGGTTATTCAATCAGTCCAATTATCCTAAGTTGAATTGTCGCAGTTATATGAAAAACAATAAATAACAAGCAAATTGATCACGGAGAACCCCAATTGGATAAAAACTCCAAGCACTTTCCCAGTCAGAAATCCACTATAAACGAATTTTGAACTTACAGTTCGCTAGACATGACTACCACTAGTACTTTTTGACCTCCTAACTACAATTTCCATAGCTCTCCTAGATTGCATGCTTCTACACCAACTCCCAGCTGCAATTTTTCAAAGCCTTCCTGGATTGCGTGCTCCTGCACCAACTTTCGACTTTATGAATTCATCTATCTCCTGTGGATCAACGAAGAACAATGTGTTCTCCAAAAAAATGGCACTGCAGTTACCTTTCTTTAATCTTTAGCACTCTAACAGATGTGTAGGAAATAGTAATTTGGTATTTGAATTATGGATTTGATGTTTTTACCGCCAAGAACAAATCACAACATGAAGGTGTAATGCTTATTTGATGAAGAGTATATGGAGAGTATGTGCTTTCTCAAAGTTCAACCCTAGAAAAATCATTTAGACACGTGCTGGTATTTATACTATAGGTTAAGGAATGAATGGGCCGAATAAAACGCCTTAAAAATACGAATTAAAATTCTCCGGATAACTTTGTCGTTCAAGCAAAAGTTGGGCGATAGGCAAGCGACGATGTGTCACTCGAGCAAAGTCCTAGCGATAATATTTGTTTCTTCCGTTCGAGCCATGTCATGGTGATAGTCTAGCGAAATTGCAGCGCCGTTTTTCCTTCTTTTCCATTCTCGAACCCTAGACTAATATAACTCAATTTATAATAATTGCAACTTACTACTTGACTTTTACAACACAGTAAATCTAGTCTCTTTTGTTCATAAACTTGCCAATTACATGAAAAACCTAACATCTTCAATTCTCAAAATGAAATATAATTGTGAAGTTATTGGTGGTGTTAAGTGTATAACACCGGTAACTATTGGTCATTCATACCACTTATTCATGGGCCATTAGATTATAATAAAGCCAAGTTTTTCCTTCATTCCAGACACACGACAATACTCCCTACATATGTAGTTCTAGTTTATCTTTTTTGGTTTTCTATCTTTCAGTATTTTCGGTTTCCGTCCAGAATTTTGATGATCCGTTCAGATATGTATTCAGTGCTAAATTTCTATAGGTTTCTTCATTGTATCCTGGTAAACAGATGCTCGATAAACCTTCAAACACTTACAGTGAGCGAACACATCTATTTTAAGGACATTTTGTTTACACATGTCTCGGTTTGTAAATTTGTTCTCTTTTGGCGACCAATTTATTTACTGTTTTATCGACACAATTTACTAATAGTTAGTTCTTTTTCAGTATAACAAATATTATATAATTTTACTATTATATTTTGTCTAACACTTTCAATGTCATCAACACAATGCATTCTCTTATACAAGATCAAGCCATGATATTTACAAAGTGTTGTTTAACACAGATTTTCAGATTGCGTATTATTCCTGTTGATTGTGTACTGTGTATTTACACCCCCAAATGCAAAACATAGAACCCATATGTTTATTCAATGTATTCAAGAATTTTAATTTTATCATGCACTACTTTATAATTGGAAATCTCCTTCTTCAAATCAAGCATTTAGCATAGAAATCAAGTCCAAGATTTTTTAGCATCTCTTGTGAAGATCAATTTCATATCATAGGGTTCTCCATAAGTTTATTTGTTTATTCAAATCAGCATTTTGAAACTGGGGACAATCAATTTGAATTTGGATCGAGTTTTTCGTTTATCATGATCAATTACTTGAAATAACAACATATTTATATGGGTGTATTTTTGCTGTTTTGTAACGCAACAATTAGCATTTTGGGTAACTAACAGTAGTTGCTGTATATCTGAAATTTGTTTTTAATATGGACTAGAAGTGAATTTTCCATAAAATGTTTGACTTCGTTCCAAAATGTGCAAGCTTATAAAAACCGGTACATTTTTCTCAAACAAATGGTTACATATATATGAATTTTCCCTTTGACAATTGTACTCAACATTTAGAAATTAGATTACTACATCTAAGATTTGTGTATGATTTTTTACATATTTCTTAGTTCATAATATTTCTTCGAAGTTCGAAGTTTTGTTCAATCCACTACAACAAAAAAAGTCATTCGCAACACTAAAAATGCAACATTTGTTGATAAATGTTGCTAAAAGGCTCTTTTGACAACATTTTAGTAAGTGAATGTTGCTATTGATTAGTATAAATGACTTTTGGCAACGTTTTTTTATAAAAATATTGCAATAGACCCATTTTTGCAATGTTTGTTGAGTATTGTGAAAAGTCTCACTTTTGGCGACGTTTATTGAATGTTCACAACGTTTGTTCAGTGTTGAAAAATGTCTTTTTTTGCAACGTTTGTCAAACGCTGCGATAGACCCGACAAACGCTGCGAAAAGTGAGACCTTTCGCAACGTTTGCCGAATGTTGGAAAAAAATTCACTTTTTTCACCGTTTGTTAAATGTTGCGAAAATTTTTTTTCCCCCAAATAAATGGGCAGCCCAAAAACATTCCAAGCCGTATCTATATTATAAACCCCAAAATCATTTCTCTGCATCCTAAGATCCTCACGACCGCCACTGACTTTGATCCGCCTCTTGATTCAACTATGCTAAATTAAAGTCAATAGAAACCCTAGGTTAGAGTCTCTGAGCAAAGCTATATAAAGATTCTGGAGTATGGTATGGTTTTCTCTTCTGAATGTTTGATATTAATTTATTATGTAATATTTCATGAAATTATCGTCTTTTTTGGATCTCAAAAGACCCACTATTGAAAAAGACCACTTTATTGAAGACCCACTATTCGTAATTTCCAGGAATTAATGGTATAGACTATAGAGTACATAAGAAGGGTTCCTAAGAATTTGATGCTTTGATCCTCGCATTCGCTCTCCATGGCCTAGGTATTTACACCCTATCTCTATCTTTCTCTCTTTGTTGCACGAGCATGTATATGTATATGTATGTGTGTGCAGCAGTTTCCATTTCCCCCTCTCTTTGGACATATTTTATTGCAAATGTTTATGATTACACTTTATTGGTAGTACCTTTTGGCTCTTGAAGTCAAATCGTGACTGAGTAATGATTTTAATTTAATCAAGAATAAGTTTTGTTGACGCCATTGACCAAGGGATACCGAAAAGTTTTGATCCTCATAAGCAGTTGTGGAATCAAAAATTGATAGTTACTTGGATTATGATGTTAGGAGGAAAAAATGGGGATTATTTGTTGAGGGTTTTCTTCAACATTCCATGCTTGAATAAAGAGTTTAGTTTGAGTTTAATTGGTGGGGGTAGAATACATTTTATTCGTTTAAAGGATCGGGTATGTTGTTTGCAGAATATAAATAATGGTTTGAATGTTTTAAGTGGGTAAGATTTTGGATATGGACAAGGTTTTATTGGCATTGAAGATAGCAATCTCATACTTCCTTTCAGGGATGATTTTATCCATAAATATAGTGAAATTGAGGGTTTATAACTCATGACAGGATACTTTTTATTGCCAACATTATGCTTGATGCTTGACATTGCTTTCTTAAATGTAATGGCATTGAACTTCGAATGTAAGTGGGTTGCACTATTTCTAGGTTCAGTACCATTGGGGATCAATTATTCAGCTTAATGTAAAGTATATCTTGAATATTTGATTCATTAAGTCACGTTCTGCATTTTTTTTCGTTTTCAAAGAGAAACTAAAAAGAAACAACCAACATTAAAGTGCATTTAGCAGAGTATAAGTTTATTTGGAATACATTCGTCTTATTCTTGCTACTGCTGCTAGTTTGTTTTCAAAGTTCATTTAGCATAATACAAGTTTATTTGGAATACATTCGTCTTATTCTTGCTGCTGACACTGGTTTGTTTTCAAATTATTTATAGATAGTTGTGCCTTTATGACATATGGATTGCTAGGCTATTGGATATAATTTCTTGATGAAAAATTTGGAAAAATAATAATAATGTAATTAGTTTTTACTTATTGTATTATTTTAGAATTGCATTCATGTTCTTGACTGCACAAATTATTATGATTTTCTGTTATTCTGCTCATTGTATAATTATGTCAACATGATATTTTTATAAACCAAAAATTGTATCCACTTGAATCACCACTATTGGAATTGAACCTGGTTCATTTGGATGCTCCCAAATTTGGCAAATGCGTGTTTTATGAAATGCAACTTTACTTACTTCAGAGGTTGCCTTGGATGGTTAACACATGGATGCTTTGTGACTCTTGGATGAGCTTCTGGAGAGTTCTATTATATTGACTCTTCACTTGGCTCTTGACACACGAGAGGTTATTTTCTTCTAGGGTTTTCATAACACCCATTCTCTCTCACTGGTTGCGCGATTTTTGTCTCTGATATCCTTTTGTAATTCCATAATCAAATCCCTGATTTGATATGATATTGTGATATAGAGTGTTCCTTAGTGGTGATATTCTGAGTGAATATCTTTGTGAAGTGTTCGAGTGGCTGTAATGGTGTTTATGTTGTTCTAGTGGTCGATTCTTGGTGATTCAAGTGGATCAACTACTGTATCTTAGAGAGATAAATGTTCTTGTACTTTCTTTGTGATTGTTCTGAACATTCTTGTAATCTTGGTTGCCGATTTGGGCTTTATAGTGGAACCGAGCATAATTCATATTAATGGATGCTCAACGGGGGATGTAGGTGTTAGAAGTGGTCACCAAACCTCCGGGGCTTAGGTCGAAACATATCGATTGTGTTTATTATATGTTATGCACTTTATTTTGTTGAACAAACTTTATACTTAGTGTTCTTGATCTAATATCGTGTGTATCCTGGTCCAACAACTACAAACTTCAATTAGAGAATAATTTGGAAATGGTTTTCGTTACCTTTAATAGCAAATATTTTAGTTCACTAATTTTCACTTTGTACATTTTTTGATACTATTCCTTTTTCCAAACTACTCTCAAGTAGATCCAAACAATTATTTGGATAATTTAACATGAAGCCCATATTCCAGGTTGCCTAATAATATTTCTGAATATAGGACCAAACGGGATGTTTTTCTCTCAAATGGTTGGCACATGAGTTTCCTTTTTACATACAAAGCATTTCATTTGAAAAATAATAAAATCTTTTTCTATTCCCCTATGATTTGAAATTGTTTCCTCAGGAAATAGAGTTATTATATTTAAATCTGAGAATGGTGGCTGCATGTAATAAGACATTTCATCAATTGGATAGCATTGTTGATTTTGGAAGGTCTATTAAGGTATATTATGCTTGATAATAATATCTGGTTCGTATAAGACATAAATTTCTAGTTAATTTTAGTGAAAGGAAGCAGTCAATGGAGCTTCACATATTCTATTTTCTGGCTTATTGTCGCTGATTAATTGATATTGGCTTGAATGCTATAAATGGAGAAGTAAAATGTATCTTGTATCTTTCTGGTTGTGCTAGAGGCAGTTTTGTAGGCAACATTTTACAACTGAGGTTGTATTTTTTGTGATGATACTTTTTTTAAATAATTAATATTATTATGTGTGCCCTTTTTGTTCTACTCATCTAATTTTCACGTCTTTCATGTTCTGTTAGTGAGGACAAATCATGGCAAGTGCTGTTTTTGGAGCGACAAAGCCATGGCAACTTGAAGAGGTCTTGGATAAATCTGGAAGTTGGATGTATTCAATTTCAGCTTTGGCAATCGCTTCTAATTTGGGATTTGCATTGGGAACTAGTTCTAGTGTAGTTAGTGAGGCATGCTTAAAAGTTGGGTGGTGATGTATTACATTTTAATATTCATGTGTATAGATTCAAAAATTTGTAATGAAATTATTAATTTTAATGCAATTTAAAAATTTGTTCAAAATGAGTATTTTCAATTTTGTCAGTCAATTTACATAAATTGAAAAAAAAAATTGACATATGACTTATGGCAATGTTTTTTAAATGTTAAGAAAGAGGTATTTGGCAACGTTGCCAAAGACATCTTTCGTAACGTTTAAAAAACGTTGCCAAAAACTTTTGACAACGTTTCTTAAACGTTGCCATAGACCTTTGGCAACGTTTAAAAAGACCTACGGCAACATTTAAAAAAATATTGTCGTATCTTTCTATTCTACGGCAATACCTCGATTTGCAATACACGTTCAAACGTTGCAAAATGTCTACAACAACGTTTTTTGAACGTTGTCGTAAGCTATTTTTGTTATAGTGATTATAAAATTCATTTACAAGATTCTGACATATATGATATATGATATATTTACACTCCATCTTTCTAAAAATTACATATCATCCCCTCTACGTTCATGAATGGTGACAAAACACATGCTCTTTTGAATTTCAATTTAAAAAAAAAAAAAAAAAAAAGTTAATTAGGTATGCCATTACAAATGGCTTGAAAAAAAATAAAAAATAATAAGCTCCCTTTGAATCACATTTTTTTAGAATAGATTTTGTAAAAAGTAATTTTTTTTGAAAAATATGGAATTACAAAATACAAAATAATTTTGAATTTACGTGTAAATTATTTTAATAACAATATATATTATTGAAAATGAGTGTAAGAAAGATTAATTTTAAATAATGGAACTCAAAGAGGGACTAAATAGAACTAAATAAAACATCTGATATTTTTCAACTATAAACATTAAATAATCAATCAAAAATCACTAGAATATCATGCTTACAAAGATTATTCTTGTAGTTTTTTCGTGATGCGTTGACAAAAAAACATTTTGGATAAAATAAAGCAAAACAATATAAAATGAATAAAGCAAGCGAAGACCAACCTTACAGAGGAAGCAACGCCAACGTTGTTGACCTGGGGAGAAGCCAAAAATAACAACTTTACCTTTTAAGTTAATATACAAAACAAAAAATTGAAAAACCAAAAAAGGGACCTCCAGCCAGCCAAAATTCTCCTCACCTCAGCCATCAGCTTCACCGCCGCCGCCACCAGTCCCCTGCTGCTCATCTTTGCAATACAAAACCCATATTGGAACACTTTTTTGAGAAAATATATTTTGCAATAATAATTTTTTGGAGAATGTGTGGTTAAAAAATATGGAAAAGTTTTAAATTTACAAATAAAATTATTTTTTGAAAGAATATGCAGTTAAAAATGAGTTTTGAAAAAATAAGTTTCGAATAAAATGGAGATCAAACATGGACAAAGTCAATCGGAAACTAATAAACAAAACAAACACTTTCCACCATAAATTGGTGCACAACTTGTTTAGTTTCTATCAGCATTTGTTTTAAATAATACAAATGTTAAAACAAAATATGTCAACGTAAACAATTTGTTTAATAATAATTTCTGAAATAACCTTGCTACACTTACACACTTGGTACACAACTCTCTCACATGTGTGTGGAGTCCACAATGGGGCATTTTTGTTTCTGAAATGCAATTGACCATTTACAATAATAATAAAAATAACGTCTCCAGCTCACCCACCACCACTTGTCAATTAGTTTGTTTTGTTTTACAAGGGAGGGACCTGTTTCATAAATTCACTGGTCAACTAAATACACTAAAAAGTATAGCATTAGACATTCACTCTCATTTCTTTGTTGATTTTCAAGCTCCTCTCTCTCAGGTAAGGTTTGTTTCTCAATCAGAAAATTATTTGATATTCATTCTAACATTCGACCCTCCTTTTCTTTTTCTCCTGTTTTACATTTTCTTTTATTCTCTTTGTTATAAGCTAGAAATTGTGTTACTAAGCTTTAAATATCGTCTCGTCTTCTGGATCTATATAATCCATGATTCAACAGTAAGCTTAAGCCTAAACAGAGATGTCTAAGAATGATGACATTGACCAACTATCTTTGGCTTCGAGTTTGCCGACAGAAGAACAAAATGGAGGAGAAAGATTAGATTCAGGTACAAGCATCCTCGACCACCAAACCTGAATATAGGCTGGCTTTAGCAACAAATACATTTTTGTTTATTTTAGATTTCAAATTCAATGGATAATTTTATATATATATATATATATATATTCCTTCTCCACAGATAGACCGAACTACCAAACGCCACCAGGAAGATTCAATCTTTCTCAGGTAAAATTTTTGGCCTGTTTACTCTTTCTGTATGCCAATTGATTGCATGTGCAGTTTTGTTTTTCGTTGCGGCATTTAAAATTCTATATGTTTTTGAAGAGGATCTGGGTATATTTTGTTCGAGTTAACACGGGGATTGGGTAATGGTCCAAAGCGGCGGATCTTGAAGGAACTCGATGCTATTCAAAAGAATCCTCCTGCCACTCTCAGTGCAGGTATATTCATAATTTTAACAAGTTAAAAAAAAAAACATATTATTTATATGTTTTTGCTCAGTTTCAGCTTTTTTTTTTTTTTTTTTTATGCATTAAGCAATTCTTTATATAGGCGCTTTATTTCAGGTGATTGTTTATTTATTTTTTTCTATTTTTGCAACTAAGATAACGGGGTTGATAATATACTATTTACAAGTAAAGGCTTTGGTTGCTGATGGGACTTGGTAGATTTATACTCATGTTTATGTGTTTTCTTCCCTTTATTATTAGTTTTGAATTTGCTTAGTTTTTGGACTAGGTGATGGTGAGTTCAAATAAGCTAATTGATAATGTTTATTGAGAGGGAGACGAGGAAGGTAATAATGAAATGATATATAAACTAAATTTGTTTATGGTGTCCGTCCGTTGACTTTATGAAATAATGTATATATATGAGTACTTCAAGATCATTATGTTATTAATAAGATGTCAAAACAAATATGTTATAGATGGTTTCTACTAAACTTTATATAGCATGCTTCTACTTAATCAAAGCTTGTTAAAACTTACTTGAAGTTGAAGAAATGCCAAGATAAATCAGATTGAATCACTTGTCTTGCCTTTACCTGTACTCCTTGGTCCAAAGCTTGATCATCCTTTTGCCAAAATCCAAATGCCCTTTGTTTAATGAACGAATGTCCAATGGCAATTTCTTTAGCACCATTTCCCATACGAATTGCTTTACAAAATATTGACTTCCCACATTGATGTCTCAATTGAATCAACGGGGGTTACTGTTAGTCATATGGGGTGGAAAGTTATTTCATAAATTAAATAGAAACTTCTCCCTCCAACTCATTTCATACTACATGGGTTGGGTCAATATCAATGATGACCATGCGATTTCAACATCTCTAACTCACACATGATGAGCTTCCTGAAATCATCAATTGGATTTGTCTAAAAATCTAGCACACGGAACTCATACTGATAAATGGATCGTGTAACCCGCGAGTAGCTTAGAGCACAAAATGTTATGCACTAGTTAAGAATATATAGTAGCTCCATAAAGGGAATGACATCACATCTCACTATACCCTGAATATCAATTTTCAATACGAATTCAAATATTTTCGATCCCTCAAATATTTATGAAACATATTGAACTAAGTTGTGTGTTCTTATATTCACAATTGTGTTTTTCATCATAAATGTTTAATATAATTGTCCTACCAGTGAATCCAAACAAAAATATTAGTCAAAATAATTTTTCTTTCTTACTTGATTCTTTTAACTTGATATTAGTTGATTTCCTAGACATGTTACATCAAACTGAATCAATAATAGTTACTAGCAATATGCTAAATTAGTAATGCAAAAATAAAATCTCGAAACACAATCAAAAGTCATAAGGGCATAAAGAGGTTATGTAAACCTTAGGATCTCACGAAATGAGGAAGCAATGATATAGTTACTCATTTACCCCCACAATGGTCATAAAAAGCACATATGGTATGAAACGTGTACTATAGTGTTTTATCACTCTCTTATGACGTATTTTATATCCTTTTAAAATAAATAACACCTTACAAATATCCAAGTTCATATTCTCGATTCCTTATTTGAGTTCTCCTTACATCCATTTCTCCATGCAATCTAAAACTAAGAACTCGATCTAGATATAATAATCTCATCTTGATTCTTGATGAAGGAGATCATATAATGTGCACACCACCATAATTGATCGTGTAAGTGAGTCAATCTCAACTTATTTGAAAGGATTATGCTTTTTATACATAAAAATGGTACATAAGAAATTAAACAAAATGATGTGGAGGAAAAAGATTGAATGAAAAAGTTGACAGTATTTTAAACTGACAAATGATAAAATAACATGTGATATTACGTAACCTATTATGTAAAGCTTAATGTACGTGTAGCAAGGTCCACTTTATAAGTACATATAAATTATTATCTGTAATTGTAATAATAGATTACACATAAACTAAAACTTATTCATTTATGGGCATATAGAATAGTTTTTAGATACACAAAGTATCATATTCCATGCAACTCCAAAGATTCGATATTACCAAGAAGATGCCATCTTTGCTAATGTACCTCGGGGAAATACCTTCGGGTGTTTATTTGATCATGATACTTCGAACGCTCCTTTATATGTGATACTTAAATAACTATTATGAATATCATATTCTCAATTAGTATCATTAGATGTTCAACACATCTATACCAAACAATTTCTTATGTTGCTAAGTTGTAAGCTAGCAAATTTATTTATTGCTACTTTATATAGCAAGAGCGCATAAGTCAGTAATTATTTGTGCTCGACTAGGTCTATCGCTCCTAGTTACGTCTTATCATATCCTTTCTTGCCTTCGAGTTAGCAATGGAATGGAAAAGAGTAGATCGAACTGGTAGCTAAGGTTACAAACCTCTTTCTTCTATTGAACCATTCCCTCAATAACGAATAGGATAAATAATGGTACCCTTTATGTATCAAAATATCCTTTCTAAGGATTACATTTATACTTACTAACTAGATGCATGGCATGACAAATGTTAGGAATATTATATATAATAGCATACTTCAATCTCCTAAATGTACTAAAATATAGTTCTTTAGATATTTGTTCATTTCTGGAGTCTTTGGACATAAACTACTCAAATGTTATCTTTTAATATAGAAGTTTTAATAAGATAACCATTCTCTAGTTAGAAACATTCTAACATCTTTATAATACAACTCTTGTGACAGAGCAAGAGACAATTAATATTATAACACAAAGTATATTATTTTCCAAACCTATATACTTTGTCTCAAGGGTTGAGGACAACCATTTCTAAATGCACTCAATATACTCTTTTTCATGCTTAACCAGTACATCATCAATACAAAAAGTTTAGAATTACAATCTACCATTAAACCTTCACATAAATACATTAATCTTCATCCGTAAAATGAAATTCGTATGACATTTAAACTCTATCAAAATCCAAGTACCACTATCA
Source organism: Fraxinus excelsior (assembly GCA_019097785.1). Taxonomy (NCBI): domain Eukaryota; kingdom Viridiplantae; phylum Streptophyta; class Magnoliopsida; order Lamiales; family Oleaceae; genus Fraxinus; species Fraxinus excelsior. The sequence goes on along the minus strand of CM032629.1, from coordinate 23,566,456 downwards.
AGATGACTGCATCAGGCCACAAGTATAATTATGAAATCACCTCAATTCTAAATGACTTTGAACTGAAGCATACAACTGGGTTCGTCTAGATCTCTTCAATCAATTCTCAATTGAAAATGAAAATACTATCTCTAGATCTATTTGGTGTGCTCTAAATTTAAACTCACTATTATGGCTAACATAGGCACATAGAAACGATCCTAATCTATCATAAACCCATTAGCCTTCCGTTAGAATTTTAAAAACTCAAATGTTCTCAAATAAAAATTGGTGTCCAATCAGAACTCCCATTGCATTTAGATTTGGTTGAATTTTCTAAACACCATATATACTTTCATTACTTTCATTGGTTTTTTATGTCCAATTAGAACATCTACCACATCCCAAATTTGGTTGAATTTTATACACTTCATCTATACTTCTATCACCTTCCATTGATTTTTTTCTCTTTATATTCCAATAAGGAAAGAGTCTTGGTAAACCAAGAATATCTAAAATAAGATCGCTCTCACTCGAAATCAGATTAGATTGTTCCTACTTGAATCAGAAGTTTAAAACAACTCATGCGTATATTAACTAATTCAACATTCTCCAAACACATTCTCCCTTACTAGGAAGAATTTCAAACCTCACATCTTGTGATTATGTATCCACCTAAACTTTTACTTATGACCGTTTGAAATGTCATGTGTATATCATATGATATATTCCTATCTTATCAAGCTAAGATTCCCAAACTCATATGGAAAAATCAGGAACTTATATAGATGATCATAAGTCTAAGATAACCCACATTTGTCATGTACATGTCCAAAGCTAGTACAATATTCAAAGGTACTAGTGTTGATAGTACTCTTTCGAGTGACAAGTAGCAGTTTAAGAAACATTCTCCCACCAAAAAGGAAACGAGTAAGTTAGGCTGCATAATCTCGAACTTCACCACATTTTGCTATACAATATCCTTTCTATCCAATCTATCATCTAGTTTGGTGAATTAGGAATCAATTCATAAGAAGTTTATCATTCATTACATTGATCATTGAACTCTCGTTATGGAGGTTCAGGCTCTCCAACAATTCTCAAGGTCTTGACTTTCATAATCTAATTTTCTACTCCATGAAAGTAGAGTTTGAATCAACCCAATGCATTCAACTTAAAAAAATTAGAAACACAACTGAAATGCGTGAATCCATTATAAGCCCTCTTTTGAGCTCCACTATTTGGAAAAAAAAATGATTTTTGAATAGTGTCTTTTGGATAATGTGTGATTAAAAAGTAAAGAGAATTTTTGGATTTGTGTAATATTATTTTATTGAAAGAATGTATTGTTAATAATAGGAGACAAAAAAAAATGAATTAAGATTTAGTGGAGGCCAAACGTGGGCTAAATGTAATGGAAACATGAGATTCCATCTCTATCTCTTATAGTAATAGCCTGCAAAAAATCCGAATAAATTGAATATAATGGAAGTCTAGCTTTCATTGCCTTTGAATAGTTTTTCAAAATATATATTATGCACAAATCAATACATTGAACCATTACACAAAAATATCTAGAATCATAATGAATATCAAAATGCAAACAAAACTACAACGAAAAGGTTAAAGTTAAAAGATTATTATTAGAAGAACAACTGAGATCAATTTCAGTAATCTTTTGTGACATTGTGATATCAAATAAGAGGTTACATTGTCTACCTTGCAACTCTATGTTGTATGTACCAGTCATGTAAACCTCCACTTTAATAATAGACTAAAGATACATCTTGATCTCACATAAAGTGATTTCTAACTCTTGAGTCCACTATCCACATAGAATAAGATTCAAAGAGTAGTACTCGGCACTAAATAATACAAAGATAAATATTTTTAGTCACAGTATCCTTTAGCTTAAGCACATTCTAAGTGATTGAGATAATTATAGTTGAAGCACTTGAACTCTTGTAATATTTATCTTCAATCAAATCACTTTCATGTCATTTCTATCTTATATGTTTTTGTATGTCCCTTTTTCAATCTCCTTATTTCTCCCACATTTGTTGTAGCTCATTTAATACTAAGACCCGAAGTCTTACGTGACAGCCCAAGATTGGCTAACCAAGAGGGGTGTGAATTAGTTTTTAAAACTTTTTCGTTAAACTACACAAGATTTTTATCTAATAATTACACAAATGATAACAAAATAAACTAAACACAAATAGCAACGTAGATAATCGAAAATTGTACAAGGTAACAACGTTAAGTAAAAGGGTTAGAGAGTGTAAACGATATAATATGGAGGTTCGATCCAACTCAATGATCTACGTCCCCCGTTATCGAGCTCTCCGTCACGAGCAAGACCTTTTTTCACTATATTGATTGACTTGTGGTGCAACCCAACCCTTTACAACGCTTCCAGTGACTTACAACCAAGGAGCATCGATCCTTTTACAATGTTGAGCTTTCTTGGACCTCAATACGATTCACAATTTTAAATGAATTTACAAGCGAAATATTCTCTTCTTGATGAATGGTAGAATATAAGGTTGAGTACAAGAAGAGAACTAGGCTAACGCTTTGATAGATACAAACAAATGAGGCTCAAGAGTTAGACTTGAAAAATGATGAATGAAGTGAGAAATTAATGCAATTTTTAGCTCACAAAGATCTCAAATAAATGCTCTTAGTTATTGCAATAAATGAGAAATGAGTTTGTATTTATAGAGGTGAAGAATGCTAAACATCTCGTCAAGCCGGATGATCGGTTCGATCGATCGCCAATTTTCGGTTGACTAAAATGATCGTTGAACGGTAAAAAAGAAACTCATAATGGTAAAAAAAAAGTTACCGTTTGAAAACTGGTTGAGCGTCGGTGGTCGACCGCCATGTCCTGTCGGTCGACCGCCCCTAAGGTGGCGGCTGACTTTTGCTCCTTTTTGAAAACTTTTGAAAAGTAAGGTCTTTTCCCAAGCATTTTTCACCTTGAAATATTATTTTATAAGTCACAAATTTGATCTTTAAAAATCATTTTTCAATTTTATAAAATTCTCGATTTTTGATGCACCAATTCTTTTGTAATGAAAAGTTCTTGAGCTCATATCATTCGTACCATATACCAAAGTGTTAGTACCTTTACATTTTTGCTAACAAGATAAGTATATGATCTTATTCCAAAGTTTGGCTCTTGTTTTCTTCAATGAGTTCCTCAATGTAGCTTCGACCTCGACTTTCTTCAAGAGTGATTTTGACGCAAATTCTCGATCAATTGTCTATGTGCATATCTCTTGATCTTTGATGTACATGTCATCTTGTTTTGTCAATTTAGCAACTATCATCACTTGAATTTAATTTGTTAGCAATAAACATAATTTGTTTGTAATAATCAAAAAGAGACGTCAACCATAGATCAACATTACGAGAACTAGATCATTGTTATATAAGCATGTCTTCGAGGCTTATCAATACCAAGTCGCAAGTTCCGTAGCTCAACACAATGGGTAGTGCCAATAAGAGAAGTTATGCTTCAATTTATGTCATGTTGACCTTTAAAGTTCCCAACTATAGGGAAGAACCAATTTGAACTTACTATTCATATAAGAAAATGTGACAATATATTAAGAGTGTGTTTGGAAGAGATTAAAATTGAATTAAAATTGAAAAACTAGCTGTTATTATTGACTTTTATTAGACGAGTGAGACCCAATAATTTCAATTTTAATTGGATTTTAATCTCTACCGAACACGCCTTAAATACTAAGTTAATCATCCCAACCAAGTCACATTTAAGCATAAGATCATCTATCGTAGAACTCGTCAAAATAAACGCACAAGCACTAAGATCTATCTTTTCTCATACTTGACATCGTTCTTGATTTATATTCTTTAAAGTGGTATGTCCCACACCAGGTCTTCTATTATGTTATTTGCTCTCTGAAGCATTATGTTGTTCTAGTATACCCAACATCTTATTGTGTGAAATGTTGTATTAAACTTATCACATTTAGTATGGTGAAAACAATTACAGATTGTGATGTCATAATCTATCAAAATTTAGAGATAACAATATTCTTCAGCAGTGTCCATTTATGCACATGTACTATTTTGCATTTATGCAAAATTAATATATACGATAGTTCAACGTTAGATATATAGTCGAAAATTCACTAAGTTTCTAATAAACATCTCAATCTTAACACTTCACTGTCATAAATTTAATTTCATAACTCGAAATTCCATTAATTATAGGTGAGAATTACATTAATTCTACCAACCATATAACTCCCACTCAATTGGTGGAATAAATAGTTTTAAATGAAATTCTCACTAAATCTTCCAAACACCAAACTTCCACGCAATCAATGATCAATATATCTAAGTAAGAATGTCACTAATTCAATAAAGCAACCTGATAATATGCGATTGGACATAAATGTGTACATTTATCCAAATACGAAATGTAATAAGATATCATAAATTAACTCTCTTTCAAAATAATTTCAAACATAAAAGTAGATAAACTTTCCACCAATTAGTGTTTATTACAACACTATAAGAATGTCCCAAAAACATAGTGTCACGTACTCTTTCTAGACGCTTCACATGTTCTATAAAGTTACCATCAGATCCATTTCATAATTTCTAGAAGCACATAGCTACTCGACATATTTTATACCCGTAATCTTTTAGTATGTTCTCTTAGAATGCACATAGAACTCTTCACGAAAAACAAGAAGTGTAGTAATGGATCATACAACCCCACTCCAGAACGTAAGAACTATATTATTTAAAGCAAAAAAAAAAAAAAAAAAATTGGAGAATAAAATAATATTTTTCTAGACTTAAATATAATTTTAAAAAAATTGACATAGGAAATGAGTTTAAAATACTTTCAAAGTATTTCTTAACATATAAGACATTATAATCAATGTACTTGAGCAGATAGAAAAATTTTCACTAGGTAACAGAATTCTTAAATAAATATTTTAGATTTAATATAAGTTTTTTCAGATTTTGTAAATTTATTTAAAATGTTGAATTCAAAAAAAAAAAAAAATATTCCACGGAAAATACAGAATATTACAGGGATGAACAAATAATTTTTAAAATTGTGAAATATCCCCTCTCGTGCCCACATGCACCGCACAAAGGATTTTGCTTTTTAAAACCTGGTGCCACCCCCCCCCCCCCCCCCCCACACACACACACACATTTTAATGCACGGAGATCAATGCCAATGAAGCTGTAACTATTTTCAAGTTTTCTTTAATTCAATTATAGTTTCACTTTTCTCCAAGAATATAAATTTAAATATTTTGAAATTCGTATATATGATCTATGTCATGAATTCTTCAATTAATGTTGTAAATTTTGTAATATGCTATTAAAAATGTCTCAAGTTTCATCAAAAAGTGGCATACAAGCATTTTTCATTACAGTAGTCCATTTTGAGTAATAAAATGCAAGGAAACAACCTTATAGGTTTTGATACCAAGGTAAAATTGTATAAAGTCTTCATAAATAATGTAAATATATTTTGACCAGAAAAAAAAAAAAATTTCAATGCCTAAAATCAAAAACTAAATTTGCAGCCCGTTTTTATCATAAATATTGAATTTAATGAAATTAAATTTAAAGTTTCTGTCAAATTTAGATACTGGCTTGAAGAAAAATATGGCCACTTACAGTCTTTCTTGTTTGTTTTTGATGAAGATCTAGTTAAATATGTTCATGATCAGTTTACATTTCGGCATGGGATATCTGTAAAGCTCCCTAAGTTTAATTTTTTTCATTAATTTTTGTTTTTTTTTTTTGGTTGCTCATTTGCTTTTCCGCTATAAATTTCAGGTCCTGTTGATGAGGACTTGTCCCATTGGCAAGCTACAATCATCGGTCCTCCGGACAGTCCATATGCCGGCGGAATTTTCCTACTTGCCATCCATATTCCCCAGGATTACCCTTTCAAGCCACCTAAGGTGGGTCAGATATGTTAATTATCCATCCCACCATATTTCAATTATTCTGTTCCTCTGTTTCAAAATAACAAACATTATTTAGTTGTAATTCTTAATATTAAGTGTTTAATTCGGCTTATAGTCTTTTTGATAATGGATGTTTTCATTTCTTATTCATTTGGATGAATTTTGCAGATTTCATTCAGAACAAAAGTTTTCCACCCGAATATAAACAACTGTGGGAGCATATGCCGGGACCATATGCCTGAGTGGCACCCTGGGAAAACCATTGTCAAGGTTTGTTTTCTAAAGCTGCCTTCATAAGATCTGGTGTGCCTAACCATATTTGCCTATATACTCGTTACTCAAAGACTATTTAGTCTACTTAAACGATGCATTTGAATCCCCCAGCATTTATTTCATTAGCACCTGAGTCCCCTGCTTAACATATTACATTTTTGTCCAAAGACGGTTTTAGTGTGGCAGAGTGAGAAACATAACTAAGTAAGGTCATTAGATTTAATCAAGAAATATGCAAGGGGAACAACAGCGCAAAAGTCTCACTCAAAATGGGCAAACCTTTTCCCCCATCCAGGCTGGCTAAAAGCCATTACTAAGAAGCGTGATACAGTAACATAAGCAGTTACAAGCTAGCCAACAAGGGGTCACCATCTGTCATTTGATCTAAATGACTGAATTACCCAAGCCCATAGGAAAATCTATAAATACCCATATCTCGAAATAAAAAAGCATGCACAATTCAAATATCTCACTTTCAAATAGAAATTTCTCCTCTTGCCCAGGTTCAAGCATCAAAACCAGTGAGTTTAGGAGGATAAAACCCTGGCTAAGTGAGAAAAATTTGTTGATTAGAATTTCATTGTCAACAAATTAGTGCTGTCCATAAGAATCTAGAGCAAAGTAAACCATGAGAGTCTCTCTTTTTTAGCTAAGAGATTCTTGAGATATGAGGAAATGAGTCAAATAGAGGAGAAACTAGAAGAAGTGAAAGCACTAGAGGTTAAGTTGGAGAGTGCAGCGACTGACTGTTAGACAGCAACGCTAATCCTAAAAGGCACCTAGAGGAACTCCAATAGGAGTACATCCTGGCATCTCTCCTGCATAAAGTGGCCACTTTCATAAGAAGATGTCCACGGCTAAAAACATACAGGAAATAACGGAGAGCCTAAAGGTCCAGACAGCCAAGAATGCATGTCTACGGGCCATGGTTGAGAACACGAAAGCTAGTGTGCATGGCGAGTTCGAAGAAAATGAGATGGATCCTACTAACAGTGCTTTTTGTAATGATAATAGCAATCAGTAGGTGTCAAAAGCTCACGATAGTGCACTAGAAAGGCGACATAAATGACGACGCATGAACAAGTCTTCCAAAGAAAGGTTTGCGAAAGAAGTAACTTCATATGAAAAGAAGCATAGTCATTTGAAAGATCGGAGGGTGGATAGCTTGATAAACACCTCGTATAACACTTATTTATATGAGGAATATGAAGATCGACTAGATGATGATGAGCATCAACTACTTTCAATGGAGATCAAGGAGAACCCAATTTTGGTTAACTTCATCCTTCCAATCATGGAGAAATATAGTGGAAAAGATGATCCTATGTGCCACTTGCGAGTATATGATGTAGATGCAATTGAAGAAGGAAGGTCCTACACTCATGTTTTAGGGTATCTGAAATAACGAAGTTCGACTCAACTAACACCTAGAGATGGGGTAAATAGGTGTTTGTACGAAATTTAAATTTATCAATTAATAAATGCAACAAGCAGCGATTATTATTTAATCTAAATGAATTCATATGCACAACTATTCATATGATGTAGATGCAATTGAAGAAGGAAGGTCCTACACTCAAGGTTTAGGGTATCTGAAATAACGAAGTTCGACTCAACTAATACCTAGAGATGGGTGAATAGGTGTTTGTACGAAATTTAAATTTATCAATTAATAAATGCAACAAGCCGCGATTATTAATTAATCTAGATGAATTCACACGCACAACTATTCTATGTTGAATTATCGCAGTTAATAAATTAGTGAAAAATAAATAACACTTAAAAATTGTTGACGATGAAAACCAGTAGCTAGGTAAAAACTCTAGGCCCATGCAATTAAAAATCCACTATAAACGAATCAATTTACAGTACTGTCAAACTCAACTAACTGTAGTACTTTCTGACCTCCTGACTGTAAACATCAAAGCCCTCATGGATTGCATGCTCTTGCACCAACTCACGGCCTTTTAAATTCCTCTATCTCTTGTGGATCAATGAGAACTCATCGTTCTCCAACAATCGAAACTCTAGTCACCTTCCTTGATCTTCAGAATTTTGACAGATGTTACGAATGTATGTGTTTTGGTGTTTGGTTTATGTGAAATTGATTTTTTTCAATGCTATGAAGAAATCAAAATGAAGGTTGAACTAATAGAATGATTTGTAGGAATTAATCTCTTGTTTCTCTCAATGTTCAACCAACCTTTTTCGAATGGAGGCGTGGATATATATAGTATAGAGATTTTGGGTAGTACGGACCAGATAAAAACCTTGAAAAAGCGAATTAGGCTTTCTCGGGATACATTGTCGCTCGAGCGACGGCGTGTTGCTCGAGCGAGGTCTAGGCGGACAATGTAGATTCTGTTTTTACCGCTCGAGCGTTAGCTGAATGATAAGCTAGCGAAATTGTAGAGACTCTTTTCTTCTCGTTCTATACTTGAACCCTAGGACTTTTAGCCTGTACGACTTATCACTTGACACTTTGACTTTTAAAAACTCTTTTCAACAATAGTTTTGTCAAAAGATTGCCAACATCTTAAAAACCTAACAAACTCCCCTTTTGGCATTCAGTGACAAAACCTAATTGACTCGGCCGAATCTTGTTTTTCCTTTGAAAAAATTATTTTTTAAATCAAATCATGCCATACTAACTACATATTCCCCCTTTTTTATCACAAATGACAAAAGTAACAACAATATGTAATAACACAAAGATGCAATTGATAGCATGGATAAGCATAATTAATGATCGGTAAACTTTCCCACATGCTCAATTCAAGGGTAAATGGAGTAAATTGTATAAGTCACTCACGTGTGTTAAGTGCAACTAATTCCTTGTGATCAAGACTCCTAACCTATATTTGTGAGAAAGTACATGCTAAATATCACTGTTAAATAAGTTTATTCCTCTACTAATGAAAGTCAAACCAATAATGCATATTAGGACTTATAAATGAAGCCCATTTTTCATGTATATTATTATTTTCTCCCCTTGCTTATAATTTTCACACATTTTTTTAAGATCGTAATTTTTCTTTTTAATTTTTCACATCTTATGTGTAGACTCTTCTCTATTAAGCGATTAAGATGACCTCTATAATGAGTTTTTGGCAGATGACTCCAAGTCAGTTGAGCATAGGGCTTTAGGTTATGAGAAACCCCTCAAATTTAATTACTCGAGTCAAATAAACTTCAAAGAAAAGTATAAGATGAAACATTTTGTCCTGCATTAAAACTACTCCAATACATATTTCTAATACATCACACTCAATCTCGAAAGTCTTATCAAAATTAGGAAGTGCTAAAATCGGTACCTTACACAACATATCCTTAATTGTATTGAACGCATGCTCTTATTTATCACCCCAATGAAATCTCATACTCTTCTTAACAATCTCTATGAGTTGTGTAGTGATTGTACTAAAGTCTTTCATAAAATGCCTATAAAAACTAGTCAAACATGAAAACTCCTAATTTCAATTATGCTCTTAGGTGTTGGCCATTCTTTAATAGTTTTTATTTTGTCTTCATCTACTTCTACTCCATTAACAACCATTACAAATTCTAAGAAAATAACATTTTCCATGCAAAATGTACACTTCTTAAAATTAGCATAAAGTTGTTCATTTCTCAAAACTACAAGTACACTCCTAAGATGTTCTACATGCTCATTAAGGTCCTTCTATAAACTAAGATGTCATCAAAATACACAACAACAAATTTACGTATAAAAGCATGCAAAACATGATTCATCAACTGCATGAAAAGTGCTCGGTACATTTGTGAGTCCAAATGGCATTACTAACCACTCATACAAGTCATATTTAGTTTCAAAAGCAAATTTCCATTCATCACCTTCCCACATTCGAATTTGGTGGTATCTACTTTTAAGATCAATTTTACTAAACATGCAAGCACCATACAATTCATCTAACATATCATCTAACTTAAGGATAGGATGACGATACTTTACCGTTATATTGTTGATGGTTTTGCAATTCACACACATCCTCCAAGTTTCATCTTTCTTTAGCACAAGTAGCACTAGCACTGGAACAACACATGGACGCATGCTCTCCCTTATCAATCCCTCCACTTGCTTCTGAAGTTCTTTTGTCTCCTCAGGGTTACTTCAATAAGCTAGTCAGTTTGGAATGACAGCTCCAAGAACGAAGTCAATCTAATGTTCAATGCCTCGAATAAGTGGCAACCCACTAGGCATGTCCTCTGGAAATATATCTTTAAATTTCTACAATAAAGAGATAGCCAAACTAGGGAGGGTGGGTTAGGTTCCTCAAAATTGAGGAATGACTCCTTATAAACCAACAATATAATTTGTTGTCTCTCAATTATTACTATTTTCAACTCACTCCCCTTTGCAAAGATATTTACTCTCGACTTTTCTCTCCTCTCAGACGCTCCTCTTTCTTTTCTCTCATATGGCTCTACTCTCTTTTGTTCTATATTAGTCATCTTAACATTTTCTCTCATACTAAACCATCTCACTATTTTCTCTAACTCTTTTACTCTCCTTTTTTCCTCATTTTTCAATTTGATTTGGTCTTCATACACTTGTGTCGGGGTTAATAGCGTAAGGGTAATGGACCTCCCATCCTTAATAAAACTATAGCGATTTTTGTACACATCATGTATAACGTTCCTATCATATTGTCATGATCTACCCAACAAAATATGTCCCGCATGCATAGATACTACATCACGCATAATCTCATCCTGATAACTAACAATTGAAAAATTAATCAACACCCTTATGTTCACCTTAACTTCCCCATATTCATTTAGTCATTGTAACGTATAGGGTCTAGGGTGTTTTAATACAGTTAATTTCAATTTTTCTACAAGATTTGTGCTACCTACATTAGTACAGCTTCCTTCATCCTCGATCATGCTACACACCTTATTGTTAACATAGTATCGTGTATGGAATATGTTTTCTCCTTGGTGCTCCAAGTCATTTGCCTTGATTTGAGTGTTGAGAGCTCGTCCCGTGACCAGTAACTCTCCAACGACAAATTCCAAGTTGTCTCCTTCACTTATCTCCTCCAATGCTAGCATGTCTTCATAATCATCCTTACTGTCACTCACCACCTTTCCATTGCGCAAGATCATTGTCCTTTTGTTTGGGCATTGAGAAGTGATGTGTCATGTTTCCAAGCACCTGAACCACTTGATATCCCTATTTCTGGCTACCTGTAGCTCTACTTTGGGGGTTGTTCTGATAGCACTATCATATTTTCCCTTTGGCATTTTAGTCCTTCCTTTCGAAACATCTCAATCTCCTTTGTTATCCCACCTTAGTTTTCAAGATGAATTAGAACCCGAAGTACCTAATGGTTGCCTAGATGTCCCCTTCCTCTTCAACTGTTTCTCCACCTTCATAGCCACATGCAACATGTCTTCGATCTTTACGTAGTGCTGCAACTCCACAATATTAGCAATGTTTTTGTTCAACCCATTTAAGAAACAGGTCATGGTAGCTTCCCGATCCTCTTCCACATCCGCCCTTATCATCAAAAATTTTATTTCTTTATGGTAGTCTTCCACACTTTTCGACCCTTGATATAAACCTTGCAATTTTTTATGCAACTCCCTATAATAGTGACTAGCAAGAACCGCTTCCGTATGATAGTCTTCAACTCATTCCAAGTACTAACCATTCGCTCGTAATTCCTCCTCCTTGATGTAACCACTTGATCCCACCAAGTTATGGTGTAGTCAACAAATTCAAGAAGTACTATTTTCACCTTCTTTTCCTCCGAATAATTATGGCACTCAAATATCAATTCTACTTCTTCTCCCATTCTAGATAAGACTCCATATCACCCATTCCTTTAAACGGTGGAATTGACATCTTAATGTTGCCCATATTCCCATCTACTTCATCTTCAAAATTATTTCTACCTCTTCTTTCCAACCTAACTCCTCTATTTCTCATCCTACCCATATCACCCACCATCGATACACTCTCATCCATGTCACTACTATACTAATAATCATCATGCACCTCCATCATAGGATCTCGCCTACCCGATCTCCTTTCATTCAATTGTCCCCTATGAAGATTTACCCCGATGTATCTAACTTATCATGCATTTCACTCACATCCCCAATCACCCTTCCAAATACCTTATTACGTCATCTGCCATGTTGATTTGATTCAAATGCTGATTGAATTGGAACCCTCTCTATCTAACATCCTAATTCTATAGAATTCTTGCCTCACAAATGATGATTCGTGTATCACTCAATTAATGACTTTTTCCCTCTATTAATCTCACCACTCTATCTTTTACCATTCAATGCTTTCACTCAAGTACTTCAAAGAACAAGGTAAACTCAACAAAATGTGTTCCTATGGATCTAACCGAGTATGATCACTAATTGAGATAGAAGAAAAGAAAAGAAAAAGATGAAGAATGACTCAAGAACAAAAAAGATATAGATAAAACGAATGGAAAATTCAAGAGAGTAAAATAGAATGAAATTGAACAATTCCTTTTTTTTTTGCTCAAAACTGAAAATTGAAAACTACTGGAAATTTTCGAAAATAATAATAATATTTTTTTTCTTTTTTTAACTCAAGAATTTGACTACAAATCCAGCGAAACAAACGAAATTAATTTGGACTCTTAAATAGCCAAAAAAACAATTTTGACTCTTTTTTTGTACTTTTGTGAATCAAAACTCAAAAACTAGAAACTGACTCGAAGAATGCGAAGAACAATAGAAAAAGATGAAGACAATACTCGAAACAATAAAAAGATATAACCTTGATCATTTTGGAATTGTCTTCTGATACCAACTGATAAGAATCACATAGCAATGATCACTACGCAACCCCGCAAAAGATCGATGATCCCAAGAAAGTCCAAAGAATAATCCAATTTAGAGTTTGAACCAAGCAATCAAATAAAATGAAATTTGAACGACCTCTTGATTACACAACGCGTGATCTACACTCGATGTTGAACGCCACAAGATTAACTTGATAAGTTCACAAAGTTCTAAGAAGAACAAGATTTGAAAGCGAAATAGCATATCGATTAATTCTCAATAATGTTGTCTAGTGAAATGAGAAAAATAAGATTAATTTATATGAAAACTCTAAAAACCTAGTTAAGACGTAAATAAATTCCTAAAAAATATCAAAGATATCAAAAATAGTGTTTTAATGCAATTACAAAACTTTCGCAAAAAAGGAAGAATTTCACCCCAAAAATGTACTATGCGGTCACATAGTACATTTACATATAATCGCATAGTTCATCTTTCAGCCTTCAATTTTGTTTCGAGAGATAGGTATGCGGTCGCATTCATAAACACTATGCGACCGTAGTGTTAAAAATGACATCCATTTTTTCTTGTGCAGAATTTCGTGAAGATTTCAAATTGTACTCATGGGCAAAAATCCAATACTCGAGTTGAAAGTTATGCACATTTTTATCTACGCTCCTCGTTTACTGCTTGAACCGAGTTGATCCATTTGGTTTCTTCTTCCGCGCCCAACATGAGACTTGTTCCTTAACTTGTTAACTTTGAAGTGTCCACCATAGTTGAGCAAGCAATTTCATCGCCTCTTTCACCCGCTTTGCCCTTGAACGTGTTATCAGGCTTTCTTCAATAATCAACATGTCTCGTCCGGGGCTCGATTTCGTCCGACTCGACTCCTGGATCATATCAAATAATATTGGTACACCCCACGGTTAAAAGCTAGGTCTAATAAAACATTAACAACTCTTGTAATTGTAACTTTAACTCTTTCAGTCCCGTTGGGGCCATTCTATATAGAGCTTTGAAAATTGGAGATGTTCCTAGAATTAAATCAATCACAAGCTCTATCTTACGATCCGGTAGCACCCAGGTAGATCATCAGAAAATACCTCTAGAAATTTTTGTGCCATTAGAAAATCACTAAGATTCGAATTGGGTTGTTTCAATAGCAATAACACTAACCAAGTACCCTATACACCTGCTATCTAGTAACCTTTGTGCTTTCAATGCCAATTTAATTGGAAATCTGAACCTTTATGATATAATTTTGGGTATGGATTGTTTGTCAAAATTTCAAGTTACTATAGAGTATAAGAAGAAGCCATTCACATTCACTGTAAATGAAAAAGGTTCAATTTCCAATTAAATCTCCAGATAGAATAGTTACACTATAGCTTATCTCTTGTATATCAATTATCCTACCCAACCTTCTCATATACTCAGTAAATACAAACAAATCCATAGTTCTAGAATCAAATAGTACAAGTACTCGAATGCCAAAGATAGAGAATTTACCTATTACAATTGATGGATTTGTCTTGGCATCTGATCTAGTAGTAGTAAACACCCTAGCTGGTACCTTCTTCTGCTCTATAGGATTTGGATTACCTGGAGATGATTTAGTAAGATGTCCCACCTTTTCGGAAACATAACATGACCTAGTCTTTGTGGACGTGCTATCGTATACTGTCCACCACATCTCTTGCAAGATGATTGTGATGTCGAGGCTTTACCTTGATCTATCTTTAGACGCTTACCTCGATCCTACTGTTGTTGTCCTTGTCTTGGTTGAAACCTAGGTTTCTGACTCTGACCCTGGAATACTCTTTTCTTTTTGTTTCTATGCCAACGCTGTCCTTGACCCTGTTTAAACTATCATTGAGCCTCCTAACCACGGTTAATTCTTTATTCAGTCTATTTTGCAACTAATGCTTTCTTTGCTATTTGGGAATATGAAATGCCTTGTATTCCTACCATGCTTACATCTCTATATAATTATGTCTGTAGTCCCTCAAGAAATCTTTCTACTTTTAGTATATCAATATTAACCATGTGGGCAGCGGGCAGCAAATCTGGATAGTTATTCAAACTTACAAATTTACTATCCCACTATCATACCTTATTGTCTTAACTATATAAATTCATTCATCTTAATTGCTCAACTATAAAATATTTATTACGAAATAGCTATTTAAATCTATCACAAGTCATAGCATTGATCTCTTTTATGTTGTTCATGGTATCTCACCAGTGTCCAGCACTACCTCATACCATAAAGGAAGCGAAAAACCACTTTCTCTACCTCTGGGACTATTGTATCTTAACGTGTTTTTAAAACTTCTCAACCAATCCTCTACTTCTATTGGGTCTGATGCATCCTTAAATTTTAGAGGGTTTAGTTTTCTAATTTTTCCCCACTCTCAATATGTTTAGTTGTTTGTTTTGGTTGTATGAATCCAGCCTTTTTTGTTCTCCCATTTTTCTCTGTTGCATTAATTGTAGAATTTGTTGTGATTGGCGCTCAGTCGGTTCCACAAGTCTATAATAACCACATATCTATTATTATCTATGGTACTTGCTTCTTGCCTTGGGCTTCTAGCTTCTCCACTACATTTACCTCTAGTTCTTAGTACAATACCTATTTACAAAATAATCTTAATAAATATTGGTCATTATCATTCATGAAACATGCAAAGAGTAATATAACAAACAAAACTTACTAGTGTAGTTGTGCTCTTTCGTACTCTGAGATCATGTACAAGGACGGTCTATAGATTTATAACCTTGCTCTATCACCATTCTCTAATCACACCCCACTTATATAAATAATCATACACTCATCTGTATAGAAACAAAAATCGAGACGTATAATTATACATTTTTTCCATGATAAAATGAATATAAGCATCTTCACTAAAACATTCTTGTGTATTCTTGCCTGATCACATATTATATTCGTATAGTATATCGAGCCCAAAAGACTATATAATCATATTCCAACATATTTACTTTGAGGTTACAAAATATCTACGATACCGTTTCAAAAGTCATTTATTTCCAATGCAGAATTTTTCCAAAATATAATACAACAGATTGTAAGGCCAAAAGAACATCCCACAAAATAAACCCTACAGGTAAACATCGAATTTTGAAATCCCGTAAGAGCTTCATAGCTAGCCATGTCTTCTATGAAGTTCCATAATCACCTACAATGCAAAAATTACATAAGCAAATGCCTAATAAGTAAAAATCATGCTTGCTATGAATATAAGTAATATGAGTATATGCCGTCATGTCATTTCTTTCAAAAAAAACATGCTAAAATGCATCATGATCAAATATAACTCAAAATAGTTTCATTTGAAATCTTTTCCTTTTATTGGGCCCTTGCAATATCAATATCAATAGTAAATGACCAATATGATATAGACACAATTGAGTGGATCATCCTTATGTGACCACTAGAAGTACATCCCCTAACTATCCCTATGATCACCCAAGTATCCCACCCACGATGTCAACAGTCATAATATCACAAAAGTACAGTCAAGTGCTCCACTCTCCTGTGATCATCAAAGGCACAACCCCTATCTACCATTGTGATCACCCGAGTAGTCTCACCCACGATGCCCAAAACATGTGACATAAGCATACCTCACATATCTCTCTGCCATAGCATTGGTCAATAAAATATTTTATAATGTAAATTCATTTTTTCAATCATGTCGTGCATGCTAGATTTTAAACGATGCACATATGTCATGCATACACGTACAAATGCTCGTGAAAGGCATACTCAATCCATATAGTTCGTAGCCACATGCTCAATCAATGTAACCATTATATGATATACCATGTACCCCTTCTCAAGATCATATAGATGTTACAACAATACTCTAATAGAGAATATTTCACGATTACTATATTCTTACAACGTAGTTGTAAATGAATTTCTACTTACTTTTTATTCTTGCGTGTGAGCTTTCTACAATGTATGATTCAAGATCATTTCCACTTAGGGCTGCAAACAACCTTCAATGCCATCTAATATTAAATATGGTCATCAATTTCATAAGATTAACCCACACATTCTCGTACCACCAACATACTTGTCAAGCTAATCTACATAACAATAATACTTCAAGTAACCGGTCCTATACCTTCCTCTATTTTCAATTTCAATGAGTATAAACCACATCTAATTGTATCACTAAAGACCCAACCCTTATTCAAATCAATTCTCCAAGCTTTAGAGGAAATTAGTGATGATGTAAAGGTTGGACTGTGTAAAATTAGGAAATGGACAGAATTTGCCTTTAAATTTCATTGCTGCCCAGTTTAGTTTCATTCATCTTTTCACACCAAATCCATTAATTTCCAAATTTTTACCACACTTCTATGACATCTATGGGAAGGTAATCGTGTCCGAAATTCACCACGAGTACAGGATTTACACCCTCAAATTAAGTCCTTTTTACAGGACGTCGAATCAGGGAACTTATTTTGACTGTCTTTGGTTTCTATTGCATTATCATGCCATAAATCAAGTTCTAACCTATCAAATCTTATTTACATACTTATAAATCTTATACAAAAGCTTTCAATGTGATACATATAAGTTCCATTCAAAGTATTATTCAAAATCAAAGGTTAACTCTTCAAAATCCAACATCCATCAAATCTCTGTCCATGTTGAGTTCATTCAAGTTCTTGTAAACAATTACCCTTCGTTTTGGCATCATGAAATCACCAAGAAAGCCCCCAACATGATCTAAAGCAAGTTCAGAGGTTCAAAAAAGGCTCACTCAAAGTGAGTAGACCTTTTTCCCATCCATACTAGCTAAAAACAGCTACTAAGACACATAAGCCAGTGAATAAAATGTGATAATCTAACAGAATCAGTTAAAAGCTAGTAAATAATGGACTGCCATCTATCATTTGTTCTAAACTTCTAAATTACCAAAACCTGAAGGGAAATCTATAAAATACCCCCACCTCAAAAGAAAAAAGCACGCACAATTTAAATATCTCCCTGTCAAATAGTCTTTTTCCCTCTTGTTCTGATTTCAGCATCAAGACCATTGAGTTTAGGAGGTTAAAGCCCAATTAGGCAAGAGAAATTTGTGGATCTGCTTTTCATGTAGTTAGACTTCAAACCGAGTAATTATACATGAATATTATAAATACTTTAAAATTTCTGAATCATAATTATTTTTGTACTAGGTTTAGTACTTTAGAAACACTTTATAATGACCTCTAAACATATTATCTAGACGTATGAACTGGGTAGCAAGAAGAGTGGTTTTTGGAGACCAGAGAGAACTAGAGGATGAGAAGGCCAAAATATGTGGCAAGGGTGAATGGGTAGATTGGGAGTATTCATATTTTATCCATTATTTTTTAACACGACTTTTTAATGTCAACACATGAAAGGAACCATCTAGGGTTTGCTTGAGAGTTTTAGGGTACTAATTAAGAGTTTTTTTTAAGTATTGATTTAGAGCCTTTTTTATTGGATCGACTTTGAGTGATTTTAGTAGCGATTTTTAAAAAAATCCAAATCATGCTTAGAGGTTTATTATCCACCAATTTGAAAAATTTTAAACAGTATAAAATTATATATATGCCTCGTAGTGAAATATGTCAATTTATAATTTTTTGTTTGAAATTTCTTAATCATAAGTGATTTTTTACTTATAAGTGATTTTTTTACCTATAAGTTAAACTTTAAAAAGTTAAATATGTACTTAAAATTTCAAGTTAGTATTTACTTATAAGTTAATTTTATAATTATAAGTTAATTTATACTTCTAATTTTTATTTTTTTTACAAATAAGAGAATTTTTTATTTATAAGTAACTTTTTTATACTTTGTAAGTGAATTTTTATCTTATTAGTAGTATTTTTTACTTCGTGAAAAAATTTATAAAAAAGTGATTTTTTATCTTATAAGTAATTTTTTATTTGTGAGAAAATATGTTAATTATAAACTAATATGTTGCTTATAAATAATTTTTTTTAGTTAATGTATTTGCATTTACGAGTTAGTTTTGAACAAAATATGTTAGTCGAAAATAATTATTTTATAAAGGGTTATAACATTAGAAGTAAATATGAGAAACGATCAAAATACACCGAATTGATGGGTTGAGACAAAAAGTCAATATTATATTATACTGATTTTGAGTAGTTTAAAAATCACCTAAAGTCGATGTCAAAAAAAAAAAAAAAAAAAAACTAGCAAATAACGATTTTTCCAACTTCTTATAAATGATGTCACCTAAAATCGATCAAAACATTATAATAGGACAAGATGGCTATTCTCATCCATGCCTCGTCAAGATTTTCAAGAGGCGAGATAAGAATTAAAACATCATCATTTTCCATCTGTTTAATTAATTATTTATTTTTTAAGAAATATTTTTTTAAAATACGATCTTAAATGTAAAAATAAAAAATCGAGGCATGAAAATGCAATGCAGGTTAGAGGTGAAGAAATTCGCCATCTGTAACTATAAACTTGAAAAGTTGATGATCTAATTTTTACTATTAGCCCCAGTTTGGTGGGGATTATAATATAAATTTTAATTTAAGTCCAAGACAATATTAACAATTAATTTTAAATACATATATTTATTGAATCCACAACTTATTATCCACACATTTTACAAACTTTTATCCAAATGTGCTAAAATTCTTATTTTAATCCACATCAGTAGGGGCGAAGTGTTATTTTGTTACTTAATTTCTTGAAAATTTATCATTTTTTTTCTTTTTTTTTTTTTTTTTGGTCTACATTGGACAAATTTCTCCTTTATTTGCAATTGCGCGATATTTCAAATTCAACATTCTTTTAGACTTAAATTGTTCGGTTCTCAATTTTAGGTGTTACTTTCTATTTTCGAAATTTTGGTGGAGCCAAATCGTGATTGCAATATGGTTCCGGAAATTGCACGCATGTACAAGACAGACAAGAGCAGGTATGAAATCATTGCACGGTGCTGGACACAGAAGTATGCCATGGACTAACAATACTTTGGTTTGTCCATTCTATGTATGAATTCGTTTAATCTGTCTGTCAAGTCCTGGATTGGACAGTCTAACCTTTGTTTGCTATGCTGGAGAAATAATCAGATACGGAAGTCTCGGTTGAGGGTTTGGAAACTATTATTTCATAATTGTTGTATGTTTGAAAATCAGTATTTTAGTGTTTTTTAAACAAAGTGACTACTTGTACACAATTAATAAAATGAACGTTGATTGTAATTACTATGGCTAGTAGTATTCTAAAATTTATTTTTACTTTTGAAATATATGTGGTATTATTAAAATATTTTTAAAATTATGCAACAACTAGAAAATAACTCATAAGTATCTTACAAACGGGATAAATAATATGGAAAAGGGAAGAGTCTATTCATTGGGACACAAAATAAGAGCCTTTTGTAATAATCTCATTACAAAAACACATTCCTGTTTAATTAGACAATAGCAATTCAAATCCTAACAAATTCTATATGTTTTCGCTCTAATTACTATGTAGATTCTAGTGACATAAGAATAATACTTTTGTGAGGTGCATCATAAAACAACATGCAAGCAACGGAAATGTAGGTACTATTTACAAATATTGATATAACCACCAACACACTTGTATGAATTCGGTGTGCGTGCAGGCAATTATTGGGAATTTAATTAATTATGCACAATGAAAAATAAAATAATTTTCAATTTCCATCAAAGATCTTCTTTGTGTTTAACTACTATTCACAAACTACTATATTGATTAACTATCGAACACTTATTAATTAATTAATTGGTGAATCTCATTCTACTAATTCTCATTTTGTGTGTGACTCATTGGATTCTCAATTACGATATCTATCGACGCTAATAATTATTTTGATATAATCTAAATCGATAAATTAAAATACCCATTTTTAATTTATCATTAACTTACATCCATCGTCCCAAATTGACATCTAGTAATGTATCACGACAATACATGTAACAAGAAATGTCACATGGTATAACAAAATAAAATTTAATATTTTGTCGTGAAACTATAATCCTTTTGACAAGATATTTACCGTGAAAATTTAGTAATTACAAGATATTGATGTGTGTCAATCTCAATTATCGGTCATATCTTTCATCCAACTATTAAGATTGATAAGTTGAAAACTCTTTTCTCAAATTATGAGTACACCTTCACGAAGGATTTCGTTATCAACTTAAATGGATGAAATGTAGATCGCAATTTCTTATTATATTATATAAGAGTGATGAATCCCCTATTGATTTATTCACATCCTTCATATGATTATTAACATACACAAACGATGTCGTATAAGCGACCCTTGGCAAAGCAACATATCCAACGTCACCAAAGTATGATTGTCCTCATAATGATGACGTCAAGTCGAACAACCAATTCAACTACTTAATGTTAGAGATTAAACACTGACGCTTAGTTAGATATCCATGTGGAATCTCCCCAATGGGTCTCCAATATTTTGTTCTATAATGAAATATTCACGTGTTCATTTTAGTGTCACCGCACTTTACTTTGTGAAATCAATTACTTACTTCACAAGTAAAAAATGTCACACATGATAGTCTATCCATAACAACGACACCCATATCTCATTATTACTTATGACCACAAATGATTTAAGATTCAGTCATATATAATTTGTATCTCACAATCACAACTCCTTGTTATTGATAAATTACCAAGACTTGAATCTACGGATTCTACTATTTAATTTATTAGAATATTAATTCAACTAAATAATAGATATGCCATAAATTAAATGCATCAATTATATATTAAGCCATGTTTGGTACCGATTAAAATCTAGATTTTAATTCAAGTCAAAATCAACAATTCATTTCAAGAACATCTTTTACGGGTCCCACAATTTCTCAACGACACATTTTATCAACTTTATCTAAATTTACTAAACATTTGATTTTAATCCCTACCAAATGGGAGCTAAAAGTGTTTATATCAAAAGTTGATTGGACCTTTGGAAATAACACTTACAAACTCCCACTTTCACTAGATTCAATCACTTGTGTATCTAATATCATAAGATTCTACATCACAATCATATTTATGATGGGACAATTCTTTGTCAATAGATCTGCAATTTAATAACTTGTGGGGATTTCTTCTTTATTTACGGCATTCATTGTATTGTCTCTCCAATGGGATGATACAGTTTTAACACATATTTGGATAATTGACGAGACCTTAGTTCCTTCGCTTTGACGATGACTTCATTGTTATCACAATGAAGATGTATGAGTCAACAAGCAATGATATGGATGCCGTTGTTATGGATACACAAGCACGATGACTTCATTGTTACAACATTTGTTACTTCTAAAGCAATGATGTATTAGGCTTTTATTATTGAATCGGTGATTATTTCATGTTTCGTACCTTTCCAATTAACCACTCCATTATAAAGAATAAACATATATCCAGTTTGAGACTTGATATTTTTCTAGTCTGACTAGAAGTTAAAATCAGTGCACCTTTGAATTCTTAATTCATTTTTTCCATATAAAATCTTCTTAAGATTGTAGATTGGAATAGGTTAAGTAATCTTTGGGATTTATATCTATAGGTCTAATTTATTCTCCCATATCTTTCATGGTGAAATTATTTGACAACCATAATTTTAACGATTGAAAATAAGGATATCGTTTCCTTTTAATAAGTTATCTATATATAATATCAAGACTATGACAATACTCCCACTATCTTCTTATAAACACACAGATCTTCTTCATTTTTGATAAAATCAACATTTTGACTTTCTCATCAAATCAAAAATTTCAGCTCAAAGAGACTTTCTTTAATCCATATACGAATTGATCAAACTTGCATACCTAGTAAGCATATTTGGATTCAAAACCTTCAAGTTATGTCATTTACATTTCTTCTTGCAAGTTCTTATTAAGAAATGCAGTTTTGACATCCATTTATTATAACTCATAGTCATGGTATGCAGTTATTGCAAGAAGCTAACTCTTATTAAGAATGGACTTAAGTATGCTATAGGCTAAAAGGTTTCATCAAAGCTAACTCTTTATCTTTGTTTATAACCTTTTTGTTACTAGCCTTACTTTGTATGTATGGATGTTTCCATTCATATAGACATTTTATCATGTAAACCCTTTTACATCCTATAGGTTTTATCCCATCAGATTGGTCAATCAAGGTCTAAACCTTGTTTAAGTACATCAAGTTCATCTAGGATTCCATGACCTACTACAAACTCTTTGAGTCAACACTTGACTTTGTTTTCACGTAACTAGTTGGTTCATCATCCTCGATTAGTAATACGTAATTAGTAATCATGAGTTTGTACCTTTTAAGAGGTTGAATAATCCTACTAGATTTAGGCGAAGCTGACATGTCCTCAAGAGTCTTTATTTCCTGATGAAGAATTTGTCCCTCGACAAGTGTGAGATCAAACTCATGTTCATCTACTTGGTCAACTGTATGTGTGAACTCTTGAACTCCTTCATATATTATTTTGCTCTTGCCATCCTTTCCTAGAATGAATTAATTCTCTAGAAAGATAGTATGTCTTGAGACAAAGACTTTCTTTTTAATGGGATTATAGAATTAATATCCAATTATCTCTTTTGAATGTCCTACAAATATACATTTATCGAGTTTAGCCTCAAGCTTATCCAATTCAATGCGCTTCACATAAGCGTCATATCCTCAAACTTTAATATGAGATGAGTTGGCCCTTCTACCTTTCCAGGACTCGTATGAAATTTTGTCAACCAGTTTAGATGGAACACAATAAAGTGTACAGCACGCCACAATCAGTTCATGAACTAAAATGATTTTGGGAGGTTTGTATGGTAGGTTATTAATTATATTATATCTAATAATGTGTGATTCCTCGTTTCAAATATATCATTATGTTGTTGTTTATGTAGTGGAGTCCATTGTGAGAAAATCTCATTCTCTTTTAGGTAATCTAAATTCTCCCTTTAGATATTATCCACATCAATTTGATCTTAGTGTGAGAATGCATTTATCTATTTGTTTCTCTTCTTCTAGCTTGAATTCCTCGAACTTTTCAAGTGCTTCGTGTTTGAATTTCATTAAGTATACGCGACCATTTCTGAAATAGTCATCAGTAAATGTGATGAAAGAGAAATGTCATCTAGATTTAATTGACATCGATCCACGTACATCACTATGTATTAGGCCTAGAAATTGTGTAGCTCTTTCACCTTTTCAAATAAAAAGCGATTTGGTCATTGTGTTTATGAGGCATGATTCACATTTGTCAAATAATTCAAAACTAGTTGACCCCGAATATACATATCTATGTAATTTGGAATTACATTTTCATTTATGTGACCAAATCTGCAATACCAAATGTAGGTATTATTCAGATTATTATTTTTATGCCTTTCAATTTTTATATTCATCATAAAATACTCAGTATTTAGAATATAAATGTCATTCTGTAATTTACTATAACCATTAAGATTTTATCAAGATAAAAATGAATAACAATTTCCTTAACATTAATATAATTCATGTCCAAACATGAAATTCAAATAATGTTCGTGCTAACGGTGACAACTGAATCACATTTCACTAATTCTAATACTAGGCCAAAAGTCAATAGCAAGAAGTAGGCAATGTAGCAAACGTTGCTCATTTTCAACGTGCATGTTAGCTTCTTCCTTTTGCAGTAGTCTACTTCTATTTACTTTCTGCGTATTTATTGTAACGCCCCAAAAAATACTGGAAATTCGAAGTTTTACATGAAAAATCTTTTTAGTTGGGGCTCTCTAATGTTAACCAAAATAAATTGTAACTAATAAAAATTTTGGATTTTGAAATATAAAATAATAATAATGGGAGATATGTGTCCACATAGACTTAGACAATTATGGTGAAACTTGATTTCGAAAAACATTTAGAGAAAATTTAGCAACTATAGGTTGCGCAGCAGCAGAAAGATACATATGTTTTTCCAAGCAAACGTTGACTAAAAATTATGAAATTTTAACAGAGACTGTATTCATATACATACATCATATAAAAAAATTGGGGTCTTGACGTTAATGTTTGAAGCACAAAAATATTTTTCAACTATACTGGACAGAAATTTCGAAACTGTAACATTTAAGATAATTTCAAAGACCACAGTTAAAAGATTCATAGTCCTTTCAAACCCAACTAATTTCACTCTAAAACATGCATTGTAGCCCAAGTTATACCATTTTTAAGTAGGAAAACAGAATCAGAAATTCAATCCAGCAGTAATAAACTTCATGCGTAATCATAAAACGTTTCTAAATTATAGTCGACATGCAATATATATAAAACTAGACGAAACAAAAAGTTAAACATTTTAAAAGTGTTGTATAAGTATTCATAAAAAATTTACACAAATGAAAATTTTACTAGAAAGTCAAAAGCAATTCAATCGTGGAGCACTTGTCACCATGCCAAACCACTGTCATGCCTTCGATTAATCTATAATTTTTTTAAGAGTGAGTACCGCAAGTAATACTCAATAGGAAACACTAAAGTAAAAGGTAAAAAATATATATTTTCAGAAATGCAACTTTGGTTATTTGTGTCGCCATCAATTCGGCAAAGCAAACTGATGATCGGTAAGTCTGTTTACTCTTGTGTTTTAATAACCCCTTTCATGTGTCTTAAATCCTCTCTTCATCTCTTATTTGAAATACCAAAGGGTGTTTTAATTCTCTCATGAGTAACACAATAACATGTTAAATGCAAATCGAAAACAAGTAATTTTTACTTCACTTACAAAAGTGACGAAACACCACTACCTTAAACACTTGGAGTTCTAATATCCTCTTGCATTCAATACATAATAAAATCCAGCGTTCTCTTTACTTCTTCTTTAGAAAAAAAATTTAGATTCAAAGTACCTTAGTCTATGAAAAGAAAAGCAGAATAATTTATGTGTGGGTATAATAGTTTGGGGAATGAAATGTGGCCATAGAGATTATAGGAGATTATTGTTTTTCAAATGCAAAAATGATGATGGTAATTGGTAGTATCCAAAATGGGATTTAAAACAATGGTAGTGGAATATTAATTAGATGTATAAATGATGGGTTATGGTTTATAAACGTGTAGGCACCCTTTTCATATGAATGACAGTTTTGTTTATAATTAAAATAATGATGTTAATTGGTTTGGAGGTTACGGATTTAGTAAATGATTCAAATGGTATGTTTAGTGGAGAAAAATGAAAAGTCAGCTTAAGGAATAAAAAAAATTAAATGGGAATACATTAGTGGAAGAAAAATCAAGAGTTAGAGAAAAAAATAATTTATGATGGGATGAATATGGGATTGTTTGGTGCACTATATTTATCTAATTCTTAAAATTTAAGCAATAAACATGTATGCAACAATTATAATAACGTGTGTCGTCAAAATAAAAACTTGTCGTTTACTAGAAATTCGATACCTTACAAAAATTTTAAAATCAAGTGCACGAAACTTTACTATCGTGACCAAAACTTTAATTTGAACTATTAGGTGTTGACCTATGGTCATACTATATGTTTTGATTATAACAAACAACTTATGTTTATCTCTAACGTTATCTGTAAATTGACATATTGGCAAATTGAGTCCAAACGATCGAATAAGCAGTTATCAAGGAAGCTCAAAAAAAGATTGATCAAGCTCATAAGGGAAAAAGTTTTACGTCTCAAAAACAAGCACTCACATCAAATTTATCAAGATAGTGGCGCTCGCATCAAATTCATCAAGATAATGTATCTAGGCCATTTATTAACTTGATTGTAAAGG
The DNA here is from genome assembly GCA_019097785.1 of Fraxinus excelsior. NCBI lineage: Eukaryota > Viridiplantae > Streptophyta > Magnoliopsida > Lamiales > Oleaceae > Fraxinus > Fraxinus excelsior. Next base: position 23,539,583 of record CM032629.1, on the reverse strand, counting down.
TAAAACATTTTTAATTCTTAGCAATGATACTAAGAGCTCAAGAAATGATTTTTCACACACTTGACACAAGTCACGTGGTAAAAACGTTTGCACAAAATCACGCTCAAAATCAAAGGTTTTTCCAAACATCTCTTATAAACTTTCAAGACAAGCTTATATTGAAAAATCGGGAAAAACATTATTTGCAAACCATGATAAAAAGGAAAAGGGGATTTATGCCAAAGTTTTGTCATCCGGACGTCCGGTTCATCAGCAACGGTAACATTTTTGACCGTTCTGACAAAAGTAACTCCAACGGTAAGTTTGGTCATCCGGTTCTGAACCGGACGTCCGGTTGGTCGTCCGGATGGACAGTGACCTTGACGTTTTGCAACTATTATAAATACCAACTCATCTACCACTTTTTAATCAATCCTTTTGAGCATAAAAATCATATACTACTTGAGTCTACTTTTGATCTTACACACTTGCTCTTGAAAAGTCTTTGATCAAAAACAAATTCTTGAAGATCATTCTCACATCAAAGATTTATACACAAAACACTTGAGCTTCGTTCATTGCTATCCATTAAAGTGTTTGCTTACTTCTCCTCTTACACTCAACCTTATATTCATCATTAGTTAAGAAGAGAAGTTTATCGCTTGTAATATTCATTTGTGAATTGTGGGTCGTGTTGAGGTCCCGGAAAGCTCAACATTGTAAAAGGATCGGTGCTCCTTGGTTATAAATCACCGGAAGCGTTGTAAAAGGTTGGATTGCACCACAAGTCAATCAACATAGTGAAAAAGGCCTTGCTCGTGACGGAGAGCTCGGTAATGGGGGACGTAGATCATTGTGTTGGATCGAACCTCCATATCATATCGTTTGCATTCTCTAACTCTTTTACTTAACGCTATTATCTTGTGCAAACTTATTTTCCTTACCTACGTATTTATTTGAATTTATATTGGTTTATTATTACTTGTGTGTACATTAGTTTTTAAATCTTATATTACTATCGAAAAAGTTTAAAAACCAATTCACCCCCTCTTGGTTAGCCAATCTTGGGCTTTCATTAGGAAGGGTCATAGCGACTTAATAATATAACTCAAATTATTTTCGAGTTTTACAAGAAAATTTCTTTTAAAACGAAACATAAGATTTTTTTTCGGTCTCTACATTTATACAAATATAAATTATATGTCTTGGTATCTAATACCCAAGAAGTTAATGAAGTAAATACAAGTCTTGCAATTCCTCTTCTAATGGTCTTTCATTCTAAAATGATAATAAGGGTCATTAGATTTGGTGTTGTCCTTCTTTGCTTTAATTGCCTTAACCATCTTAGATACTTTCTCACAGGATATTTTAGACTTCCTCTTAGTGCCGTTAGAGGAATCAATGGTCGGCTTGCCCACTGCTAGTTTTGATGTTGGGCTTAAAGCCTTAAGCATCAAACTTATTCATATTAAAATTCATTAGAAGTTATGAATAACTCTATGGATAATATTGTAAAACCAAGTCAATACTTAATTCATAGTCCATGACTGAATCCAATTGAGATAACTTCTCAATATAGCCAATAAACTTCAATATATGAGTACTAACCGAACATGTTTCTACCATTTTGTACCGGTATAGTTGTTAGGAAATCTCATATCTTTCCATACGTGATTGTTCATCATTCAACTCCTTGAGATGAAAAATCAATGTGTTAGCATTTATATCCTCATGTTGCTTTCATGACTCCTAGGGAATAGCTGTAAGTATCACACATGTTACAATACTATCATCATCACTATGTTTATTATAGCAGCCATCTCTTCTTTAATCGAGTCATTAGTAGATGTCTCTAAAAAGAGCTACTCAAAGACATAACCAACTGTCTCATGATTGAGAACAATTCTCATATTGCAGTGCCAATAAAAAAGATTTGGCTTGGTTGTTGACATCCAATATGCCTCTCAAATATGTATAGTTACTCAGGATTCTATAAATATAAATGACGAAAAGCAAAAGAATAATATATAAAATGCATCGATTAATTTAACATGATATTTTATTAAATTAATTATGCTTACACTCTTTAACTGGAATATATGACTCTCTCACATAAATTTATAGAATCCATACTTGACTCTCAGTGGGCTGAGATCTCATTTGTTATATTAAGACCTTTAGTATACTCAACAAGCTTTAATAAAACATCTGGGTATGTGCTATTATCAATTGCATCTTCATACAACTCCTCAGTCATTAAGCTAACAACTATTTGTCTTTACACATCTTATGTGTTAGTTTAACACACTTGTAGATCTCCTTAGGTGTACTCAACAAAAGATAAGTTTTAATTAGCTCCTGAAGGCTATTGCATTAACTCGTACATTTCTCCATCTCTATGGTCTCCTCTTTTTTTCTTGTATTTTTAATTAGTTCAGCTACAACATATATCCTATAATAGTTGACACATGTCTAACAAATTGGACACGCAGGCACATACCAATCACAACGAACTCACGTGTCTAAAATAAGTAAGAGCTCACAGACTCAAAATACAATAAGAATAAAACTAACAATTCAACACATTCACATGGTCAAATCCATAATCATCCACTAATTAAACATTTATCATATAAATACTTTCCTATATAATACCTAATATTATATGCAAACATATTTCAAAAATCTAGCAATAATAGTCGTCAAAACTCATTTAGACAAATAGATCGAAATAATTTATTAATCATATTAATCAATTAATTTAATTAGCGGGTTTATTTAATTAAAATCGAATTTTAATTAAATACAAAATTAGAGTTCAACTCTAACTCCAAAATTATAGGGTGGAACTATTTAATTGAAAACAAATTCTAATTAAATATCAAATTAGAGTTCAGCCCTAATTTAAATTGAATACAATTTAGGGTCAAAATTTAATATTTAAGTTAAAATACAATTTTAACTATAACATAAAATTCGTCAATTTTAAATAAAATTCTAGGGCTTGTCGATGCAGCTCAAACTGAAATTAAAATTGGTAATTGGACCGTTGGGGCTGCAACGGTCCAAAAACTACAAGAATTTGGTTTGCCACTTTTTCTACTTCTTTCAAACCTACCCTTCATTGATGTTGAATAGTCAAAAATGGCTGCACACTCTCAAGTCTCAAATTTGTTGGGACAGAGGGTAGTTATGAAATGTTGAAACTTGTGCAACAAGGCATTCTTCAAAATTGTACCTGATAATAACAGAAAAATCAATTCTTGAAAAAGCTAGAATCCCTCCCAGACACACACCAAGTTTGGGTCGAAATTAAGTTTGGGTTAAAATCAAATTTCTGGTCAAAATTAAATTTGAAGTCAAACCTTATAAAATCCAATTCAAACCCCTTTTCAAGTTTAGATTCAAAACCATTTTGAAAATTGTAATTTGATCCATTTATAATTTATTAACAAAGCCCCAATATTTTCGAAATTTCAAAAAAGCCCTTCTTTTCAAAATCATAGCCTGGCCCATGGAAGAAATTTGCATACATGGGCTCACAATTTCATAAATTGTAAAGGAAGCCCTTGTCTCCAAAACCATCTAATCCAATAGAAAACCATAACCCTAAAATTGTAAGTGGGGCGACACTGGCTATTGCCACCAAGGATCTTTTTTGTGTTTAGAAAAAAAGTGTGATCGAAATTATACTTTTCACGGATTCTGCAAACTCATTTACTGATCTTAGAACATGAACAATCACAATCTTCTATTCACACATGTCCAATTGTACAACTTCCAATGAAATCGACATAAAGAACAAGAATTATAAAATTAAGGTTTCTCTTTTCTTTGGCTAATAAGATAATGAATTATGTTATATTTTTCTAAAACCTTAATAGTTTATTAATATAAGTCCAATTAGACGTGGCCCGTCACTTAACTTAATATGGTCAAATATTTAATTAACTCGATTATTTAAATTTGGTCTATGAATTAATTAATTCGGGCATATTAACAAGCAATCAATTAATTAATTGTCCAACACTTGTCAATTAATTAATTGATGAATCTCATTCTTCTAATTTTTCGTTTGTGTATGATCCATTAAATTCACAATCACAATATTTAACAATGTGAATTATTATTTTAACTAATCAAAATCGATAAAATAAAATAATCCTTTTAGTTTATCATCGCTCACAGGGATATTTTAACTTATCATCAATTCATATCTATCATCTGAGATTGACATCTAGTAATGAGGCGGACAATGCATGTGACGGAAAATGTCACATGGTATGACAAAATCAAACTTGTTCGTTTACCGTGAAACAATAATCTTTTCATCGATAATATTCGGTCAATTACGAAATATGAATATGTGTCAATCTCAATTATCGATCATATCTTTCATCCCACTATTAAGTAAATGTAAATTCAAAACTCTTTTTCGACTTACGAGTACACCTTGATCAAGAATTTCGTTGTCAACTTAACTGAATGAAATATAGATTACGAACTCTTACTATTTAAATGTGACAAATTTTCTATTCATCATTCACAAATTTCATATGATTCTTGACATCTCAAACGATGTCGTATTAGCGACCCTTGGTAGAGCAACATCCAACATCACCTGATTGACCTCATATAAGGCGCTATGATGACCTCAAGTCGAAAGACCAATTCCACTACCGAACATTAGAAATTAACCACTAACACTCAAATAGTTATTCATATGGAGTTTCCTCAGCAGGTTCCAATTTTTTGTTCAATAACAAAACATTCACATGTTCATTTAAGTGTCACCACATTTAGCTTGTGAGATCCACTAAATCACAAGTGTGAAATACCACACGTGATGGTATATCACTAATAACGACTTCATATCTCATTATGAGCACATATAATGATAAATTCATTTATATGTAATTTGTATCTTACAATCACAACTCTTTGTGATTGAAAATTTACCAATAATTGAATCTACGGATTTTATTATTTAATTTATTAGAATATTAATTCCATTAAATATTAGATCTGCCATAAATGAAATGCATCAATCATATATTAAAGTGCTTATATCCAAAATTGATTGGATCTAGGGTATAACACTTACAGTAATCACTACCCCATTATTGAACAATTTGCATATTTGAAGTTGTCGAAGCTAAAACAACGATGCATCAATTGTATGACAACTGGGAGAGACCGGTGGAAGTTGTGTTGTGGCCCATATGTCCATTCGAGAAATACAAGCACTATTATTTCCCTATAATTGGACTTTGACGAATTATCTTTGAGTTTTTCAAAAGAAGAAATAAATGTTAAAAATGATGGAAGTCATTTAAAACCTGATTCAGGGCCTCTCAGTTGCTTAGGTTCTGTTGAAAAGCATTGAACGTAACTCGAGCACTGAGGAACTTGGTAGAAATAGTTTGAAATCTAGAAATCCTATTCTTTCTGGTGATGATAGCCAAAATGAGCATGAGTGGTTTAAATGATATGAAGATTGAAGATGGTTCTTAAAACAGTGCATTTCTGGTATTTGCTAATGTTGTTTCTCATTGTGACATTGGATATTATTTCATATTGTTGTTAAAGCTTTCCGTTAATGTAATATTGAATCAATTGTTGTCTGAGTGCTAACTAAACTAAAGGTTGGAAAAAAAAATGGTTTTAAATCCTCATTTACTCTGTCTCAGTGCTAAACTAAATGTTGGAAAAAAATCACGCTTGCCAGAAACGAAAAACACAAAAACGAGTGAGAAAGAGAAAAATCAAATTTAGTGTGGTTCGACAAACCACCATGACATGAAAAGAAGACTTTATCAGTTGAGAAAACCTCATAATAAAATATTTTCCTCACTCTCACTTCTCCCTAGAACAATCAACATACGACATTCAAGTTTGTATCGTTATTTTTCTTGTTTCTCTCTAATAATTTTCTTTCTCTAGACTCTCAAATTCTGGATTCACGTAATTCTTGTCACCTGATGCCAAACACAATTCTTCTTAAAACAATGTCATAAATTTATAGAAAATATCGTTTAAATATTTTGGTAAGTTTCATTCTCCAATTTAAACATTATTTCTTTCTACAATAAGATCCTTTCCTTGATCTTTTCTTACTTTTGTCGTCCAATATTAGTTTTATTTTCCTTTTTACAATAGAATTGTGTAATGGGAAAAAACACAACTACTAAACTATAAGAATCACATTTCATAACTAACAATCTTATAAAATAGTTTCAAAAATCAAGTTTTATATATATATCAAAATTGATCTCTATGCACCGGTGCTTATGCTAAGCACTAGTTGATGTGGCAAATAGCAATAGGTGGTGTAATCAGTTTTGTAACTAACCATTATCTATTACAACTATTGGACTGTGCCATTGCCATATAATAAAATCTAAATTAGGATAAAATATAGTTTAAAATAGATCCTAAAAAACAATAAAAATTCCATTTGTAAAAGATCTCTCTCTCTCTCTCTCTCTCTCTCTCTCTCACACACACACACACACACAAATCAAACACTTAATTTCTCTCTCTAGACTCCAAATTTCCAGAATCTCTCCAAAATCACTATAATTTCTCTATAAATCTTCTTTTCGAGTCACAATCAACGTATAAAGTCACAATAAATTCAACAAACTTCTGAAATTCATTTTTTCGTGGTTGAAATTGAATGTACATACATAACAAGGTCCTCATAAGCATATGAAGTTACTGCAATCATATTTTTGCAATTTGTGAAATCTTCTTCTAATCGTGATTAGTGTTCACGAAAATATGTTTTGGATTTCAATCACCGCAAGTACACGATTTGTTGACAAGTAACAAAGTAGAAATTCAAGAATTTCGAGTATTGTTCCCATGAGGGTTGATTTAATGTGATTTCCATTATCTCGACCATAACCGAATCTATTAAACTCAAGATGATTGTTTTTTTTTTTTTGTGATTTTTGATTAAACTATGACTACTACGTAAATTAAACTAAAATTATAAGCTAAATGCAAAAATGACACTGAATGCAAAAGTTGGAGAAATTAATGTATGAAAAAGCGTACTAGGATCCCGAATCACCAACCAAAGTTTCCTTTTAACCCCTATTTAACAATTTGATAACACGATGAATTGGTTGAAGAATCAATGTTTCTAACTTATTCAACAATCTCTTTCAAGTAGAATTGAACCTATTCTAGTATACCATTTGACTATATTTCTATGATAAATGCAATATACAAGAATGCATGACGTTTTGTAAACACTTAAAGATTCACATAAAGTATAGCGGTATATTTCTATCCCCTATCGGACCCTACGATGATTTATACCTTGTAGAATCTATTTCCCTTCTTTCGAATGCATAAAATAAATCACCCAAACTCATACAACTATTGCGCATATAATTGTAGAGGTAAGAAAGTGTATATAAATCATTCAATATCCATCAAACGTGTTTAAGTATCAAATTGCAAAATAAAGAATTAAAAGATCACAATACAAGGTTCATCGTTCACCTAGTATATAGAAAAGTCTAGCCTAACATGAATAAAATTAAAGAACAATAAAAGTAATAAAGAGAAGACATCACCAAAGAACTAGAATTTAAAGTTTGAATCTTGAAGTGAAACCCTTGTTCTAACCTTTCTCCTTGCTCTTTAATGGTGTTTTTCTCTCTAAGAATGTATCACCCTAGTTTCTGGACGAGTTTGAGCTTTTATAGTTGCCAAAAGATTTGTTTCCATAAGAGTTGGAATGAAATAAGGAAACTCAAATTTTCGCCAAATATTCCTACCATGCGGCCGTATGGTAGTATTCCATGCGACCGCATGGAGTACTCACTAAGGCTCCTGGAATTCCCTGCATGCATGTGTGCGACCGCATGGCTTTTGCACCATGAGGCCGCATGGAAGGTGACAACTTCCATTTGGTTTATTTCAGTCCTCAAGTTTTGTCTTATTATTCGTTTGAGCTTCCTTTGTGAAGTCTCTTCTTTCCATCATCCCATGTATCATTAATTTAGAGCTCAATCACCAATTATCTCTTTTCGTGCTTCTTGACAACTTCCCATTATTTGCAGTCTAGTCCCCGAAATTTTATTTTCCTCCAATTTGGTCATTTTCGCCTTTTTCTGCGTACATTTTATTCATTCCATTAAAGTAGGCCTACAAACACAATTTATGTCGAATTAAGCCATAGACAAGCATTTATATCAACAATTAGTCATGTTTTGTCGCATAATTAAGTGCGCAAAAAACACTTATCAAATCCCCCAAACTTGAATTGGTGTTTGACCTCAAACAAGATGATGACCTAACTTTACACAAAACATAGTTTAACAGTCTGCCGTTTCTCAGGATCAGAAGTCAGTAGTCAACTATTGAACAGTTTCCACAGTGCAAACTCAAATCAACCTCCACCTATCGCATTCAGAATTTGATGTGTATGTGTGTGCATACTCGTGTAAAGCATACCAAACTGATGATGGGTGCAAATCCCGACCTACAGTAGTCAAATTTCTCCTTTCTTCTCTCGAGAGATTCACACCCCCCAAACTTATTCTTCTCACTCAAAGATCCATGGGTGTGCTTTAGAGTAGAGTTTTGATTTACTTAAGTCTTTACCCTCTCTTAGTTTAGATAGATCTCGCCGTCACAAGTTCACACATCAACAAGTAAATATTCTCCTATTTCTTTGATTGTTCAACCGTTAAGACTAAACTAAGTTACTTGCTTCGCATCAGAGATATAGTTCCTTCAACCGGATGTCTGGGGCTAATCAATGCATTTCATACATAGAAGCATGTCTATTATTCATCAATAGATAGATTTTTTTTGTATATATGACATCTTCCATTTGCTTTCTATATAACCCTTGTAACGAGCTTTAGGCCGATGACTCCCAAGTCAGATGACCATAGGGCACCAGGTTTTAAACCCTTATAGGCTTAATCACTCGAGTTATACAGGCTCGAACATATGTCTTTATTTTTTCACTGACTAGTGCAATGTCCCTTTTTGTTCTTTTAGACGCCCAGTTTCTAGAACTACCTTCTAACTTGAAACTTTTACCTTGTTTTCATCTTATTGATCTAATCCAATCCATACAATATAATTTCATGCATGAAATCCCTACTCATCTTAATGTTCCTCTGTAAAAGCCAAATCATCTTTAAACTCCTAAAATGATGGTTTTTCGAATGGTGCAATAGGAGTTTTCGGGGTTTATCTATCATGTTTACTCCACTAAACTTCATATATCCCATCATTAGCTTAGCATGCCTAACACAAGTATTGTGCGCAAAAATGTCAAGTCTTCATATGGACAAGTATCGATCAATTCAACATGCACAATCTCCACAATTCATAGCTACACTGCTTCCAATATTATCATCATTGCCGGTAAGGCCATTAAACTCACACAAGCACACAAAGCACATAAGTAAATTCACACAAGCATACAGAGTAAATAAGTAAAACATTGAATTTTTTTTAACATGCACCACGCAGAAAAAAATTAAGGTGAACACAAAGAGAATGCGAAAGTTAAACAATGGTGAAGGCCAAACTACCCCCCAAACAGAAATCTACATTGGCCTCAATGTGGAAACATTCAAAAGCAAGCACATCGACACAATAAAACACAGAGATGGACTAGAACTCCCCTGAGCAGGACGGAGGTGGTGGCTAAAAACTGGAACCCGTAGTGTCGTCCCTGGGTGGGGGAGGTAACCGAGCCAAGATCTGTCGCATCAGGTCAGATTAATGTGCTATAGTAGATTGAAGATCCCGAATGACAGCAGTCTGCTCCCTAACTTATGTCTCCATGGTGCCCAAGCGGTCCCATGTCTCATTGGCGCGTAACTAAACACCATCAACCCGGCCGACATACATACTAAGCCTCACGTTCAATGTGTCAATTTCTCGCCTAGCTGCGAGAGCCTCCCGACTGGCGGTAGATGTGGAATGCTCAACCCGCTGCAAAGTAGTCTGCATGGTATGTACCACCATGTTCAAGGCCCCAAATGCCCGCTGCAAACTTTGAATATCACGGCCTGAGCCAGTCATGGTTGCGAATAACTGTCGTAAAACCTGTGTCAACATTCGGCGGAGGTGGTGGCTGATCCTACTGGATGCCAACATCAGCACTCCCATCTCCTAGTACCACAGGTTGCTGGTGTCCCTGCTCTTATGCCAACTACTTCCTGTGCTTGATAAGACCATTTTCCTAAGCTTCCAAGGTATTACGCTTGATGAACGGGCTCGGCTTCGCAGGCGATTCTCCTGGTGGGATGGAGACGCCCAATATCTTGCAAATGCCACTAAGAAAGATTAAGGAGCTACGACGGTCGCCCCAGGCCCCGACGGTAAAAATCTGATCATAGATGAAGGTAGTGATGTCAATCTTATTTCCTCGAACCAAATGATAGAGAAAGCCAGCCTTCGGATCTGAAAATGTGGTGCGGTGAGAAGTAGGCTCAGTGTTGTGGCATATGAAAAGCCACAGTATGGCAATGGAAGGTGTGAGATCTATCTAATGCCACTCTGCTGTCTGTAATGGCCATGCATTAGCCTGTCCAAGTAAGACCTCTGCGACCTCAGGCCAATGAAAGCCCCTCGGAATGGGAACAACATTATCCCAAGAGAGTTGGTAAAAATCATGAATGACTTCGGGTGTAAATAAAATCCATTTGTCCTGTACCCAAGTCTGGTGTTGGTGCTCCGATCCTGGCATGTCAATATCGCTGTTGAAGTTGGCGTAAAACTCCCGAACCAAACCATCATAGACAGGGTGTGGTCGGTCTACCAATCTCTCCCAGCCACAATTATGCACCAATGTCAGGAGTTCGAAACCCGGAAAAGCATCCAATCGAACAGGTTGCTCTGGGCTAAGGGTCCAATGTGAGATAATGTTTGAGTAACAGTCATGAGCTGCATTATTTAGGAAACGTTGCATGCCTCCCTCTAATGCTGGTGTCCGGGTGGTGCCCGAGGTGGAGCCAACTTTTTCCTTACCGCGAGATGTACGTTTAGGAGGCATCTTGCGACACAAAAAGGAGACAAATTTAAGCATATGCGCAGTAGGGAGCCCAAAGTGGAGAAAATAACTCAAGCAAGGAGGCACCATATCGATAATGTGTCAGAAAAACGACAAACAAATGAAACACAAGTAAATGATGCTCGGTGATGCAAAATGAGCATGACAGTAGAGAATAACAAAGCATGGCCTAAGGGTTGCAAAGAAAATAAGAAGCCTGAAAGCAGTGTTTTTGTTTCTTTTATGTACATACGCTCAAGTCAACCAAGCAACTTTGGAGGGTGACACCGTTAGAAAAAATTACAATTTTCCCAGATAACCTCAAGGCATCGGCAAGTATGTGCAGTAAGCTAACTCATATCAAAAATTGAGAAGAAACGGGCACCTAATGAGTTAGAAAACTAGGGGCCGAAGAAGGTGCCGTGAAATGACTTGTCTTGACAAAGTTATGGTCATGTGTGGCCACGTTTGGTTGGGTGGTAGCAACACAATTTCAACGATGTATTACACACCCAAACAACCCAAAATGTATAGCAACAAGGTCATAGGTGAAAGGAAAACAAGTATGCAAATTCCAGGCATAGTGGACTTTCATCAAACACCGTGCAAGCATTGTTGTAATGTAGCAAGGTCGACCAATTCTTTGTCATTGTCCAAGCCCAGAATTCTCACAAGAACACTAAACACAATCAAACCATCATCTAAGTCCTAAGCCCCAACTCCTCAAAGAAAATGTCAAATGAAGTGGAGAGAAGAAAATGAAATTTACCTTGAAAACTTGAGATGAGGATCACAAGTGCAATACGATGAATGGGGATGGACGATCTTGATGATGGTAGTGTGAATGTATGGTTGGGCACGGGTGAAAGTGTGTGTGTGGTCGTGTGTGAGCGTTTAGTGCAATGGGAGGTGTGTATCTCGTGTGTGAATGTTGAGTGGATTGTGTGGTGTGTGTCATGTGTGTCATGTGTGTGAGAGAATTCAAAAGGAAAATGGGGAAAAAATTACACCATGCGGCCGCATGGTGTCTTGTGTTGCGGCCGCATGGTGGAAATGGTCAGGACCAAAATTGGCCCTGACCACACTTTGGCGATCGCAAGGCTGGTGGTGCCATGCGGCCGCATGGACTACCAGCAAGAAGAATCCCTTTTTTTTTATCAAATTAGTAGATATGAGGAAAATAACTTAGTGCAACATAAAAAATGGTAGAGAATAATTCCAATCCCGAAAAAACTCAATGTGGGTTGGTTTTCATTAAAAAAATCGAATTTTTAACTCCCCAATGCCACTCGGTGCTACAATGATCTCACTTGTCAAAACTCATTGAAAACCACTGTGTGTGCGTGTAAGCTATGAGTTCCACCCAAAATCATGTCTAATTTGAAATCACATGTGGAAATTTTTAAAAATGCAGGTTATGCACAATTTTTTTAATTTTTTCACCCCATCATGCAAGATGGCATTCCACAACCCTCACAAATTATCCCAGAAATGTTTTAGACCTTGACATGCATGTGGATGCAAGAACTTGGTTCGAAAAGCATGCTGTTAACTAAAAAAAACCATGTCAACCTTCCCTAATTTGGTCAATGAGTCTACTTCGCACATCCGACACTCCCAACAGATTTCTAAGCACATTTTAAACTACTCAAAGTGCGTGGTGGCTGTGATGATTTCTAAGCACATTTTAAACTACTCAAAGTGCATGGTGGCTGTGATGATGCCTTTAAAACCACTTAGTCAAGAAATCACATGTTAGTCCGAAGAAACTCAGAAACCTGTCGCACTGCCTCAAAAAAATGAATCTAACACCACATAAAACATATATAATGCAATCCAAACTAGTATGACCAATGATGACCAACAACTAACAAATGAAAACAGAAAAATTGAAAAATGCTTAAATGACTTCATAAAGCAAAATAAGTAAAAGGGTAGAATCGATGGGTTGCCTCCCATCCAGCACTAGGTTATAATCGATAGCTCAACGGTACCATATGGAGATCACTCCAGTGGTTGAAGATGAACGGTGGATTTATCTTTCGAGAACTCCCCGCTCCAGTAGTGTTTTAAGCGCTGCCCATTGACTTTGAATGTACCCTTGCTCCCATGGGTAATTTCCACAGCTCCATGAGGGAATACCTGTGTGATAATATATGGACCAGACCACCTTAACCTCAATTTTTCGGGAAAAAGCTTCAGACGAAAATTGAACAACAACACCTGCTGCCCCACAAGAAACTCCCTCATCTGAATATTCATGCCATGAAACTTCTTGGTTCGCTCCTTGTAGATTTTGGCATTCTCCTAGGCTTCCTGATGAAACTCATCCATTTCATTCAACTGAAGTAACCATTGTTCACCCGCTGCTTGCAAATCCAGATTTAACTTGCGAAGCGCCCAATAAGCTCGATGTTCCAACTCAACCGGCAAGTGGCATGCCTTCCCAAAAACCAAACGATATGGTGACATACCTATAGGAGTTTTAAATGCTGTTCTATATGCCCACAGAGCGTCATCCAACTTCTTTGACCAGTCTTTCCGTGAAGAATTCACCGTAACCTCCAATATTCTCTTTAACTCTCTGTTAGAAATTTCGACTTGTCCACTGGTCTGAGGATGATATGGGATTGCTACTCAGTGTTTGACTCCATACGTATTCAGTAGCTACTCAAACTGGTGATTACAGAAGTGTTTGCCCCCATCACTGATGATAGCCCTGGGTGTTCCATAACGAGTGAAAATGTGCTTTTTGAGGAATCCAATCACTACTTTTGCATCATTAGTGGGCAGTGCCATTGCTTCTACCCATTTAGAGACATAGTCAACAGCCACAAGTATATATTGGTTGGAGAATGACGATGGGAATGGTCCCATGAAGTCAATCCCCCAAACATCAAATAGCTCCACTTCCAGTATGCTTGTCAGAGGAATTTCATTCTTTCTTGAGATATTCCCAGTGCGTTGACACCGATCACACCTCTTCACGAATTCAAAGGAGTCTCTGAACAATGTAGACCAATAAAACCCCGACTGTAAAACTTTTGCTGCTATTTTGGAAGCCCCAAAATATCCCGCATATGCTGAAGAATGGTAATGCTCCAAAATCTGTTGTACTTCTTCTTCAGGCATGCACCGTCGGATAAACTAATCTGCCCCGCGCCTATAGAGAATGGGATCTTCCCAAAAGTAGTATTTCAGATCTGTAAAGAACTTCTTCCTCTGATGACTTGAATAATCCGGTGGGGAAATGGATTTCGCCAAATAGTTCACAATGTCAGCCTACTAAGGTGCTGTCTCCACACTGATGAGCTGCTCATCTGGGAAGATTTCATTTATCTCCACTACTTCATCTGATTGACTAAGCTCCAACCGGGATAAGCGGTTGGCTACCACGTTCTCACTGCCCTTCTTATCTTTGATTTCGATGTCGAACTCTTGTAGTAGTAATACCCATCGTATCAATCTTGGCTTAGCATCTTTTTTTGTCATCAGGTATTTCAATGTTGCATGATCCATGTAGACAATGACTTTTGACCCAACCAAATGAGGGCGAAATTTATCAAATGCATACACAACCGCCAATAACTCCTTTTCTGTAGTTGAATAATTCATCTGTGCATCATTCAATGTTTGTTGGCATAGTAAATCACATGGAATATTTTGTTTATGCGCTGTCCCAAAACTACTCCCACGGCGTAATCACTAGCATCACACATCAATTCAAATGGCAATTCCCAATCTGGTGCAACTACCACTGGAGCTAAAGTTAGATTCTCTTTTAGAGAGTGAAAAGCTGCCAAACACTCATCATCAAAGTTAAATGAGCTGTCTTTCAACAATAAGTTGCATAGTGGTTTAGTGATTTTAGAGAAATCTTTGATGAACCTTCTGTAAAACCCGACATGACTTAGAAAGCTGCGAACACCCTTGACCGAAGTTGGTGGCGGTAATTTCTTAATAACTTGAATTTTTGCCCTATCCACTTCAATTCCCTTCACTGAAACCCCATGTCCTAATACAATACCTTCATGTACCATGAAGTGACATTTTTCCCAGTTTAATACCAGATTCGTTTCCCTATATCTTTCTAAAACCAAGTTCAGATGTTCTAAGCACTCATCAAATGAAGACCCAAATACAGAGAAATCATCCATGAAGATTTCAATGAATCTCTCAACCATGTCGGAAAATATAGCCATTATGCATCTCTGAAACGTGACTGGAGCATTGCATAAACCAAAGGGCATCCTACAGTAGGAAAAAGTACCATAAGGGCATGTGAATGTGGTTTTCTCTTGGTCATTCGGAGTCACTGGAATTTGATTGTAGCTTGAATACCCATCGAGGAAACAATAATGTAAATGGCCTGCCAATCTCTCCAACATTTAATTAATGAAGGTGAGAGGAAAATGATCCTTCCTAGTAGTTGCATTGAGTTCACGATAGTCAATGTAAACCCTCCATCCCGTAACTATTCTGGTAGGTATAAGCTCATTCTTCTCGTTAAGCACAACTGTAATTCTCCCTTTCTTTGGCACAACTTGAACTGGGCTGATCCATGCACTATCTGATATAGGATAGATAATGCCAGCATCCAACAACTTCAATACCTCAGCTCGGACTACTTCTTTCATATTTGGATTTAACCTCCACTGACTCTCCACACTTGGTCGAAAATTCTCTTCCATGAGAATCTTATGCATACACAACGAAGGGCTCCCTTAATATCTGCAATGGTCCATCCTATTACTGTTTTATGTTCCTGAAGTACCCGAAGTAGTTTCTCTTCCTCTACTGCACTGATCGAGTTTGATATAATCACTGGAAGGGTGTATAATTCTCCCAAATAAGCATACATGGGGTGCGGTGGTAGTTACTTAAGCTCTAGTTTAGGTGGCTGCTGAATGGATGGTACATGTTTTTTAGTTCTTGTTCGAAGTTCTTCAAAATATGGCACACGTGGTTTCCGGATGTATGGTGGGTTGGTTTCCAAAAACCGTACACAAATCTCAATCTCCAGTGAATCTGAATTCATTGATTGAGAATGAGCGATGCATGCCTCATATGCATCTAATGATGTTGAAGTAGGAATTATCTTGCACCATCTTGTCAATGACATCAATTTTGAAACAGTTATTGGCCTCTGAACGAAATTGCATGGCCTTGAAAATATTGAAGGATATTTTCTCTTCACCTAACCTCAAAATTAGCTACCTCCTCTGAACATCAATCAGTGCTCTGCCCGTGGCCAAGAACGGTATGCCCAAAATTATTGGAACCTCTTTGTCTTCCTCCATATCCAATATTAGAAAATCTACTGGAAATATGAATTTTTCCACCTTGATAAGCACGTCCTCGATGATTCCTCTTGGGTGTGTCAAAGATCGGTCAGCAAGCTGTAATGTGACCATGGTTGCTTTAGCTTCCCCTAGTCTAAGTTTCCTGAAAACCGACAAAGGTATTAAATTAATACTTGCACCAAGATCACACAACGCTTTATTAAAGAAAATGTCACCAATAGTACAAGGCACAGTAAAACTCCCTGGATCTTTTAGTTTTGGTGAAAGCTTTTTCTGAATCCTAGCACTGACTTTTTCAATTAACATCACTGTCTCGTGATCCTCCAGTTTGCGTTTGTTTGATAAAATGTCCTTCAAGAATTTGGCATAACTCGGTATTTGAAGAAATGCATCAGCCAATGGGATGTTTATGTGCAATTTTCTGAACACATCAAGAAATTTTTTGTATTGCTGCTCCATCCTTTGTTTCTGTAAGCATTGTGGGAATGGGATTGGGGGTTCATAGGGGTTCACCGAAGTATCTGGCTATTTTTGTAGTTTCTCTGGATTCTCCTTTACTAGTGTCTCCCTAGTGTTGTCCGCCTGCTTCTCATTCTCTTCTATAGACAATTCCACTAGCTCTTTATTTGCACCCGACCTCTTAACATGTATCTCAGGCAGCTAAACTCCACTTCGTGTAGTGACAGCTTGAACATGCTCCCTAGGATTCATTTCTGTATTGCTCGACAATGCACCAGGTACCCTCATAGAAAGAGCAAACTGTCCCACTTGAGTTTCTAGATTTTTAATGGCCGCACCCTGATTCTAGAGGTCAGTTTCAGTCTTTCTCATGAACTGATTTGTGGTTTCCATGTACTTATCGGTCTCTTCCACGTATTTTGCAAACATGTCTTCCAACTGAGGTTTCTTCTCATGCTGAAACTGACCCTGAGCCCGATTATGATTCTGATTGTGATTCTGGTTTCCACCCCAAGAGAAATTTGGGTGATTTCTCCATCATGGATTATATGTTTCAGAGTAAGGATTATTTTGCTGACGTTGACCCCATTGAGCAAAATCTACCCGTTCTATTCTTAGTGTAAGGACAGGGCATTCGGCTGTAGGATGTTCTGCTCCACATTTTTCACAAACTAACTTCCTGGCCTATGCTGAGTTAACTATCTGTGTCATGTTCTCTATCTTGTCGAGTAGTGAATCAATTTTTGTAGATAAAGCCGAGTAGCTAACCACCTCATACAGTCCAACTGCTTTCTTTATGCCCACTCGATCAGATGACCACATGGCTGATGTATTCGCCATTCTCTCGAACAACTCCCAAGCTCTCTCGATTGACCTTCTGATTAAGAAACCATTTGAGGAAGAATCCACCATGCTCCTGAAAGTTGGAGTTAGTCTCATATTGAAAAATCTGACTTGTGTTTTCTTATCGAACCCATGTTGAAGACATTTTTGTAGCATGCTCTTGAATCTGTTCCACGCTTCATCAAAGAATTCAGTGTTCTGTTGGCTAAATATTGATATGTCGTGCCTCATTCTCACCACTTTAGTTGGTGGAAAGTATTTGGTGCAAAAATTTTGTGCCAGGTCGTTCCAAGTAGTTATTCTTGCCACCGGAAGTGAATCAGCCATTCAAGTGCTTTATCCCGCAAGGTGAGTGGAAATAGCCGCAGTCTGATTGCATCCTCTGATATCCCTTGGTACCTGAAATGTTGACACATATCCAATAAACGAGATAAATGTGTATGTGGATTTTCACTGACTGACCCATAGAATTGATGTACATTCTGGAAGAGTTGAATGACATTTGTCTTCAGTTGGAAGTTTGCCTGCTCGAATGTTGGGTAGACAATGCTGGATTGGCTTTGAATAACAAACAGTGACAAGAAATCTCCAAGCAAAGCATCTCCATCATCGTGTACTTCAGCATTGGCTGGAGCTGCAGGTTCTACAATTGGTTGTAGTCATTGATCAGCCATTTGTATTAGCTCTTGATTTTCCTGCTATGCTGCTCTCACTATTCTCTGTCTTCGATGAAAAGTCCGTTCAATTTCCAAGTCAGTTGGGAGTAATTCACTGCCTACCAATCTTCGCATACAAGACCTGAAGAGGTGAAAGGAGTTAGTAGCACTTAGCTCAGCATGTGTAAAGAAATTTAATAACATAAAATAAAATAAAATGAAACGAAAATAAAAACAAGTTCGAATTAGTGTCTAAATAACAAAAAAAAATCAAATTAGTACTCAATCCCCGGCAACGGCGCCAAAAACTTGTTCACGAAAATATGTTTCGGATTTCAATCACCGTAAGTACATGGTTTGTTGACAAGTAATAAAGTAGAAATTCAAGAATTTCGAGTATCGTTCCCACGAAGATTGATTTAATGTGATTTCTATTATCTCGACATTAACCGAATCTATTAAACTCAAGATGATTGTTTTTTTTTTTTTGTGATATTTGATGAAGCTATGACTACTACGTAAATTAAACTAAAATTATAAGCTAAATGCAAAAATGACGTTGAATGCAAAAGTTGGAGAAATTAATATATGAAAAAGCGTACTAGGATCCCGAATCACCAAGCAAATTTTCCTTTTAACCCATATTTCACAATTTGATAACACAATAAATTGGTTGAAAAATCAACTTTTCTAACTTATTCAACAATCTCTTTCGAGTAGAATTGAACATATTCTAGCATACCATTTGACTATATTTCTATGACAAATGTAATATACAAGAATGCATGACATTTTGTAAACACTTAGAGATTCACATAAAGCATGGCGGTATATTTCTATCCCCTATCGGACCCTACGATGATTTATACCTTGTATAATCTATTTCCCTTCTTTCGAATGCATAAAATAAATCACCCAAACTCATACAACTAGTGCGCATATAATTGTAAAGGCAAGAAAGTGTATATGAATCATTCAACATCCATCAAACGTGTTCAAATATCAAATTGCAAAATAAAGAATTAAAAGATCACAATACGAGGTTCATCGTTCACCTAGTATATGGAAAAGTCTAGCCTAGCATGAATAAAATTAAAGAACAATAAAAGTAATAAAGAGAAGACATCACCAAAGAACTATAATTTAAAGTTTGAATCTTGAATCTTGAAGTGAAACCCTTGTTCTAGCCTTTCTCCTTGCTCTTTAATGGTGTTTTTCTCTCTAAGAATGCATTACCCTAGTTTCTGGACGAGCTTGAGCTTTTATAGTTGCCAAAAGATTTGTTTCCATAAGAGCTGGAATGAAATAAAGAAACTCAAATTTTTGTCAAATATTCCTACCATGCGGCTGCATGGTAGTATTCCATGCGACCACATGGAGTACTTACTGAGGCTCCTGGAATTCCCTGCATGCATGTGTGCGACTGCATGGCTTTTGCACCATGAGGCCGCGTGGAAGGTGACAACTTCCATTTGGTTCATTTCAGTCCTCAAGTTGTCTTATTATTCGTTTGGGCTTCTTTGTGAAATCTCTTCTTTCCATCATCCCATGTATCATTAATTCAGATTTCAATCACCAATCATCTCTTTTCTTGCTTATTCACAACTTTCCATTATTTGCAGTCTAGTCCCCGAAATTTCGTTTTCCTCCAATTTGGTCCTTTTTGCCTTTTTCTATGTACATTTCATTCATTCCATCAAAGTAGGCCTACAAACACAATTCATATCGAATTACGCCATAGTCAAGCATTTATAACAACAATTAGTCATGTTTTGTTGCATAATTAAGTGTGCAAAACGCACTTATCAATTAGTGAGCTTGCTGTGTAAAGAGCAGTGTGCCTTTTACCCAATTTGTGACGTCTAGTTCTATTTAACTATTGAGAGTATGCATTCTTTATTTGTAATTTAAATTTCTGAATATCCTGATCTATAATCACATTTCCATACGTAGTTAGTGGAAAAATATTTGTGACCATTGTTTATTGTGAATGTGACTGTCCATGAGCATAACTGTGCTTCATTCACAATGAAACCCGTATTTGTTAACTGTGACTTTTTGTGACGGTTTAATATAATAGGTTGTGACATGTGTTAAATGTCGTGACCGGTCAATATAAGAAATCAAGACAGTATGTGATCAATTTCATTGCATTTAATGTTACTTTCTGTGAACATACACATGTTGAATGTATGTGAATTCATCTGCATTAGATGTCAACTTCTATGTCTCATATTGTTTTATGTCTAGTTTCTTTCTTTAAGTTTGTGATCATTCGGTATGTTATTCTATTGTGTTTAAATGCAGAATTATGTAGTTTTTAAATTACTTGTGAATAAGTATGACTAGGTATCCGTAGACTGTATGAGATATGTCTTTATTACATAAGAATGTTTGTGGATTATAATGAATTGAATTTAACCTGATTCCCCCCTTTGTAGATGTGGAAAACTGTGGCTATGTCGAATGATATGATGTCTATGATATGTCTAAGTATGCCTGAAAAGCCCATAGTCCTCTTTCTCTAATGATGCAGTGAGTAGCCACTACAGAATCTGACTTAATTCAAATGTATGAAAGATCGAGTCCTCTAGCTAGTAAAATATCATCTATAATAGCCCTGACCTCTACATCTAATATCATGCACGGTCCGTACGAAGCTAAGAAAGCCCTAATACATTGACCTGCGTGATCTCTGATAATACCTCCTCCGCTCGTAAAATCATCTGTAGCACATCCATCAGTATTGATCTTGACAGATCCTACTAATGGGTGTGCCACCTAACCAAAATAGGAGGATATGGGGAAAGGGGTTCCAAAGCAATACCAAAGATGGTTGCAAGTGTCAAATCCCCTCTCCAATGCACATGTCGAAATAGTTTTCCTTATGAAGAAAACGGATCACGTGATAAGCCCTCCAAATGATACATCTAGCCTCTCCTATAATTTACATCATTCCTCTCGGTCCAAAGAAACTAAAATATCAGTAGACGAATAATAGTACGAATGTGTCCACAATGAACATACTATCCAGAATACCGCCATCTTTGAAACCTATGTCTGACTCCCTCTTCTAAACTCATAGAAATCTGAAAAATATTCCCAAAATGTTGTCATACCTTATTGGAAATGCTACTGTCAGTGAAGAAGTGATTGATAATCTCAGTCTCCGAATAACACTGGTAACGAGAATCTAACTAGCATCCAATCCTCCTCTGAATAACCACATACTATACCTAAAAAGACCTTTTGCAGCGGCTAAAAATGCTGCGGAAGACCTTTTGCAGCGTTTTAGCGTATGTTGCAAAAGTCGGTATTGCCGTTGAGGGAATACCTTTTGCAACATTTATTCACCATTGCGAAAAACCCTTTTGCAACGTTTTTTAAACGTTGCGGTAGACCCCTTTTTGCAGTTTTCTTCAAACTTTACGGTAGACCCCATTTTGCAGTGTTTTTCAAACTTTGCCATAGACCTTTTTTTTTACAGTTATATATGGTAATTGACCACCAAAATTGAATAAAAAAGTTACCAAAGCTCAATTTTGTTAAGTAATGGCAACGTTAAAGTATTAAAATGTTGCGATAGACCCCTTTAGCAACATTTAACTGCCGAATGTTGCCTTTAATGTGTTACAAAAGATATTTTTTGGTGTAATGACATCTACTGGAATGCGATTCTACTATAAACTCCAGTAGAAGAATGAGATAGTACTGGAAAAATAGAGGTCCATAGTAATCGATATGAACCCAAAGCCCCATACATACAAGCTGTCATGCGGACTTGGTAGCGAAGCCACCATCCAATGTATCCCGCCAAACAATACGATCTGGGAAATCTGCACATAAAAGCATAGTCCCTATATGTATCACCATAAAAGAAAGGAGAACGTGTAATAAACGTTTCATATCCCACTCAATATCATCAAAAAAATCATGCACCCTCGCAAATGTGTACTGTCGATGTGGGATAGGGATGCCACGTGGTCTCACACATCCAACAATCACGCCAAAACAATATCTAACCTATCCCAAGGTGCCATGCAATGTGTGGCTCTATCCGAAGTCCAAGAAATTTCAACCTCTTCCTGGTTGGAGAAGTTGATTTTGGAACTGCTGCTAGTGAAGGATGTGTCCCCATACAATACTTGCTCAGTAAAAACTATCCCCAAAGTGATCTCTTAGAACGGAACAAACACCAAAGCTTTATGGAGAAGGTGTCTACCATATCCTGCGATCTCTTAAAGTCTAGACCACCCTCATCAGCAGGAAGGTAAATCTCCTTCCAGCTCCGTCATTGTAAACGTCGCGCCTACTATTTGGAGTCCCATTGAAAACGCGCAAAGATGTACTAAAGTTTCTTTAAGATAGTCTTGGGGGCTACATAATCTGAAACAATGTAATGGCATGGAAGAGAGCACTGACCACAACAAGGTAATCTAGCCCACAGGTGACAAAAGTCATGATGCCCTACCTAAAATCATGTTTCAGACCTTTTGGATAAGGTCATCATAAATGAAGCTCCTCTTGATTCCCTTAAATAAAAGGACCCCCAGATAAGTGAAAGGTTGTTACTATTGTCTAGATTTTGTCAAAATCTCCAAGCGTCTCATCTAACTAATAGATGCCCATCTAGGTAGTATAAGTCCACTCTTATCCCTATTTACCAACTAACTAGAAACCCCCCTCATAATACTCCAGACAATAAAAGTTCCTCCTTATGGACTGTTTCCACCCATTGGAGAATATGATTATATCATCAGTAAATGAAATGTGTGAGATAAGTTGACAGTACATACTGGATATTTATGAAACCTCTGAGTGAGCAGGCATGAAAAGTAATCCGCAGCGATGATGAACGTGATGGTAAAATAGGATTACCTTGTCTAAGCCCTCGTGAGGAGGGAGAAACCCACATGGGCGGCCATTTAGGAGTACACAAAAATGGAACTCCGAGATGCATCGCCTGATCCTATCGATCCAAATCTGATCAAATCCAAATGCCTCCAATACATAATAAATGAAGCCACACTCTATGCGATAATATACTTTAGCCATGTCTAACTTTAGGATAGTGTTACCACATCGCACTTTAGCATTCAAAGTATAGAGAAACTCCTGAGCTAATAAGGCATTGTCCCCAATCAAGCAACTAGGGACGAAGTCACTCTATGGAGGATAGATAATATGTGGTAACAGTGTACTCAACCAAGTGTTCAAAAGCTTAGTAATAAGCTTATTGAACGCAGTACATAAACTGATGGGTCTGAGCCAGTCCATCTATAAGCACCGTCCCTCTTAGGGAGTAACAAAAAGTAGTAGCAGAAAACTCCCGAAGAAGATGTCTACCGTCAAAGAAGTCCAAGACTGCTCTATATATGTCGTCTTGAACAATATCTTAGCAATGTTGGAAAAAATAGGGATGAGAAACCATTTGAGCTTACAACACTATCAGCATCTATACTGAAAACTACCTCTCGTACCTATGAATTAAAAGGGGATGTTTTAGTGCCAAATATCAGCATTCGTCAAAAGCCTGTGGATGATATTAGAACAAATGGGCTCCAAAGGCTGTCTAGGAGAACATAGATCCTAGTAGAATGAAATAATCGAAGTCTGAATGTTAGTTGGAGTAGCTAAGACTTCAAATGTCTGTGTCCTGATGGACCTGATACTCGATTTGATCCGACATCCCTGAACCATTGCATGGAAATATCGAGTATTATGATCTCTCTTTCATACCTAAAGTGAACTGGCCTTCTGCTTCTAAAACCCCTCATCTATAGATAAACTCTAGTTCAAAACTACATAAGCGTGATATAGTAAGTCGCGATACTCCTAAGGTCTCTATCATATACAATCTCTGCCTTATCAACCCTATCATCAGCTTCCCTCACCTGCTGGAAAACATCACCAAACACATGTCGATTCCACCATTACAGTCCCTATTTCAGCATGTTGAACTTGTTTTAGCCTGTTGAACTTCTCCAGAGAGCGGCCATCCCTGTAAGATGAGAAGAGAATGACCACTTCTGAGAGACGAAGGCTGAAAAATCATGATGCTTCGTCCAAACATTGAGGAATCTAAAAGGTCTGGGTCCCAAATCATCGTTAGAAATCCACTGAAGTAGTAAAGGAGGATGATCGATGAAGTCCGAATCAAGTGCCTCACTGTAAGCTGTCGACAGAACTCTACAACTGTAGAATTGATGCGTAGCCTATCCAATCTTTTTATGACCCAACCATTAGTCCAAGTATACTAATTCCCAAGGAAATCTCCATCTTCCAAATAACTATCTAACATCACATCAGAGAAAATAGTAGTACCTCGATACGAGTATCATGACTAGTGTGTTCACCATCATATGTAATAACGTTAAAGTCTCTCCCAACTAGCCAAGGGTAACTAATATCGAGGGAAATGTGGTGAAGACCTACCCACAAATCCCTCCTAATAGTAGCATCACATGAAGTATAAAATGGATTCAGATAGATGGGATGTGCTAGTCTAGGATCTTCAACTCTAATGTGAAGGAACTGGGGAGGATCATCAACAACAGTAACAGTCGTTACCGCATTCCAAAAAAATCAGATCTTATTCGACTCATTCTGAACTTCGATGTCAAAGCACAGATATTGTTGAATATAATCAAATCTATGCTGAAGTAGAAAAGGTTCTAATAGAACTAAAAGATAAACCTAATAAAGCTATATAAGTCTCTTCAGGCGCCGACAGGTAGCTACTAGTAAAGTAAATAGCTGATCTCACAAGCTAAAGTGTGGTGACACTTGAACACATGGATGTTTTGTTATAGAACAAAATATTGGAGACTTGTTGGGAGATTCTATATGGATAACTATCCGAGTATCAGTGGTTAATCTCTAACGTTTGGTAGTGGAATTGGTCATTTGACTTGAGGTCATCATAGTGCTTTATATGAGGACAGTCATAATTTGGTGACGTTGGATGTTGCTCTACTAAGGATTATTAATACGACATCGTTCGGGTATGTCAAGAATCATATGAAGATTGTGAATGATCAATAGAAAATTCGTCACTCTTAGATAGTAAGAGATTATGATCAACATTTTATCCAATTAAGTTTATAATAAAAGCATTAACCAAGGTAAACCCATAAGTCGAAAATGAGTTTTCGACTTACATTGACTTAACAATGGGATGAAAGATATGGTCGATAATTGAGATATGATACATATTCATATCCCATAATTGATCGAATCAATTGACGAAGGGATTATAGTTTCACGGTAAACAAACAATTTTGGTTTTGTCACACCACGTGACATTTCCCGTCACATGTATTGCCCTGACATATTGTTAGATGTTAATTTGGGATGACGAATGTGAATTAGTGATAAATTAAAAGAGGGTGTTTTAATCATCAATTTTAATTAGATCAAAATAATAATTCACGTCGTTAGGTATCGTGATTGGGAACCTAATGGGCCACACACAAAAGAGAAGTAGAAGAATGAGATTCGCCAATTAATTAATTGTCAATTGTTGGATAATTAATTAATTTGGTTGCTTATTAATAGGCTGGAATTAATTAATTGGATTAATCAATTCATGGACCAAATTTAATTAATTTGATTAATTAAATATTGGACGGGGTTAAGTTTAATGGACGGGTCAAGCCCTCTTGGACTTATATTAATAACCTGCTAGGGTATGAAAACTGTATGGGAAAAATTAATTATTCTCGCTAGCAGAAGAAAAAAAACATAGTCATCATTCTTGCTCTCTGTATGGATTACCATTGGAAACTGGACAATTGGGCAACTCGGATTGCAGATCCTGATCATTCGAGTTCAAGAAAAGTAAAGGAGCTTGTGGAATTCATCAAATGTATAATTCTTATCACAGTTTCTATCTAAACACAAAGCAGATCCTTAGTGGGAATTGAAATTTGTTTTACTTTCCACTGTGCATGATTAAGTAAATTCCCTACAGGCACTCATATGGATGATGAATGTGAAGAGGTATCATGTTACTGACTTTGATGATCCTCATGCTCGAATTCAGATTAAGTATCCCTCAGATGTTTTTTTAGTATAACAAGGACGAAGCCATCATCCTCTGTCCTCCCATCCACACCAGCCAAATTCTCAACAGAGGACCTATGGAATATGTCGTGCTGATGAACCTTAATTTGTAATGTGCTCTCCATATCTGACTGCTCGGACTGTAGAGATAGGATAGATGCCTCGATAATCTGCTAGCAAACAGAGACGTGGTAGTGGTAATAGGTGCATGTGTCTAGGTTGAAGATAGACATATAATTTGTGTAGCTTTGATACCTGCAAACTCTGAGCCATCTGGTATCAGTAGTTCTCGAACCATATGTTGACATAAGGTTGATTTCATCCTTAATATTTTGATCCTAACAAACAAGATTAATATTGTTTCTAACAATTGATTTTGAGTTATGATAGTTCAATATTAAAATTAATCAAGTATTGCCAAAATCAACATATAAATTGGACTCGAAATAAAGATCAAATTGGAAGTTAAGCATTCAAGTCAAATCATTCGAGACGAGAGCTTAAAAGATCAAAATCATGACTATCAAACCGGGCTCATGATGAAGATCAAAGTGAAAGTCAAGCGTTAAGAAAGATCAAGAGTTTAAGAGCCAGACAGGAAAAGACTTTGAATCAAGATCAAAGACTAGGCTTTCAAGATCATATGTAAATATATAACACTTTGATCTTTATTAATGAATGACAACAGCTCAAAAATCATTTTGTGCACGAAGAGTTAATTTCATATTACTTGCATAAAATATTTTTTTATCAAAAGTAATATCGATATTTCAAAGTGAAAAACTTGAAGTTAGATCATATCTCAAAAAAAAGTCAAAGTCAATCGGACGTCCGGTTGACCAGGCAGACGTTCGGTTCACCAAAGGTCATTTTTTTAACCATTCTGATTTTTGACGTACAACGACTAGTTTAATTGTTCGGTCATTGGCAGACGTCCGATAGGGTTATCCAGTTGGTCAGAATTTTGGACGTTTTGACTACTATAAATGCCACTTCGCTTTGAATTCATTAAACAACTAGAAGAGAGTTTTCTTGTGAAATATATTTGTGAAAAACCTTCTTTGAACTTACATTTTTACATTCATTTCATTTATTTTTTCATAACAAAAACTTTGATTGTTGAATTAAACTTTTTGAATTATTTCTCTCATCAAAGTTTTTTCATTTCTCTTTGTGCTTAAATTATTTATATCAATCTTAAAAAAAAAAAAAATTTGAAGAAAATTTTTGCACTTACCTTGCATAAACTTTTCTACTTCTTCATATTAAAAACCTCGATTGAGTGAATCAAACTTGTAAAAACATCATATTCATCAAAGTTTATCATTTCTCTCTTATACTTAATTTATCACATTTATTCATTAAAGAGAGATATTTCTTAAAAAGAGTTTTAAACCTACATTCTATTTATTTCTTCATCTTCTCATTGAAACATTTTGATTGATTGAATCTAATTTTTAACTATGATATTCATCGAAGTTTTTCATCTAACGCGTGAGCTACCATTTAATACTATTCATTGAAGTGTCAGCCTCTCTTAGTACTTAATTTGTTTGTATTATTTATCAATAGAGGAATTTCATTATAAAATCACTTTGATAAAGTGTGAGTCGTGTTGAAGTCTATTAAAGATCAACATTGTATAAGAATCGATGCTCCTTATTGTAAGTTATTGCGTGGATCATATTGAGGTCTCGTAAAACTCAATAGTGTGGGTCATATTATGTACCTATTATTCATGGTGAGAATTCGGAGAGATTCAATTGGCTAGATTTTAAGAAGTGACGACAAAAGGTGATGTTCTATCTGACCACCTTGAGCCTTACAAAGTTCTCGACTAGGGATCCTCTAATGCTAAAAGAGGATGAGACAATAGTCAAGTCATCAATGCAATAGATGCTTGCAAACACTCTCAATATTTGTTTCGGAACTATGTCATGAATGCGCTCTGATTCTTTTTACAACGTCTATAGTGTAAAGAAGTCAATAGAGGAGCTTTAGGAGTTTCTTGGTCGAAAGTACAAAATTGAAGAAGATACTGCTAAGAAAATTGTGGTAGGCCGCTTCCTAAATTTCAAGACGGTCGACTCCAAAACTGTGATCAATCAATTTCAAGAGCTCCAAGTGATCTTACATGAGATCTATGATAGGGAGATGTCATTGAATGAATCTTTCCAAGTGACTAATATTATTGAAAAGCTATCCCCTAGATTAAAGGACTTCAAGAACTACCTTTAGTAGAAGCAAAAGGAACTTAGTGTTGAAGATCTGATTGTTAGACTTCACATTGAGAAAGACAGCTGAGGATCTAATAAGTGATGGGTATACTAGCATGAGGCCAAGCCAACGTTGTAGAGGACTGTCAAAACTTGAAAGAGAAGAAGAATCCAAATAACAAAAGGTCCAAGCTAGGACCTAAAGGGGGGATCTCGAACAAGAAGAAATTCTAAGGCAAGTGCTTTAATTCTGACGAGATAGGTCATAAGTCAAATGACTGCAGGCTACCTAAGAAAAACATAAACAAAGAAGTAAATATGGTCAATGACATTGCTCATGATGATTCAGATATTAGCCTATCAGCTGTGATATATAAAGTAAATCTAGTTTGGTCTAACCCAAAAGAATGGTGGATTGAAACATGTGCAACCCAGCACATATGCTCTGGCAAAGGGTTGTTCACTTACTTGATGAAGTTGAAAATGGAGAGACGTCCTTCATGGGAAATTCTACTAGTTTTGAGATCAATGGCCATGGAGAATTGATCATGATCATGATCTCTAGGAAAGAGCTGACTTTAAATAACATGTTGTACGTGCCGAAAATTTGAAAGAACCTAGTCTCGGTTCAATGCTTAGCAATCATGGTTCCATATAGTTTTGCGTCTAATCAAATTGTTTTATCCGAGAGTGAACTCTTTATTTGTAAAGGGTATGTTTTGATGGACTTTTTAAGCTCAATGTAATGACTTTCAGAAAACTATCAATAAAGCTAGTTCTTATGCTTATTTGCTTCAATCTTCAAATTTATGGCACAGTAGATTATGACATGTTAATTATGATATCTTGAGAAGGTTAATTAACTTGAATCACATACCTACATTCTAAATTGATTCAAAATACAATTGTGAAACTTGTGTAGATGTAAAGTTGACAATGTCATCTTTTCAAATGGTTGAAAGAAACACTGAACCCCTTGATTTAACTCACAATGATATATGTGATTTAAAATTAATACAAACAAGACGAGGTAATAAGTATTTTATTAGTTTTGTTGATGATAGCACAAAATATTGTTATGTGTATCTGTTCGAAAGCAATTACAAACCTATAGGGAAATTTGTTCTCTATAAAAATGAAGTTGAGAATCAACTCAACAAAAAAATTAAGGTATTAAGAAGTGATCGAAGGGGTGAGTATAAATCACCATTTGGTAATTATTGTGCTCAAAATGGTATAGTCTTTCAAATTATGACACATTATTTGCCTCAGTCAAATAGTGTTGCTGAGTAGAAGAATCATACCTTGAAAGAGATGATAAATGCAATGTTATTAAGTTCTGGGTTGCCTCATGATATGTGGAGGAAAGTTGTTCTATCAGTAAATTATATTTTAAATAAGGTACACCGGAAAAGGAAAGACAAGATCCCATATGAATTATGAAATGGAAGGAAACCTTCCCATAAATTCTTATTAAAGTGGGAATCTCTTATTAAAGTGGTTGTACATATACCTAAGAAAGTGAAAAATGAGTCAAAAAAAAAAAAAAAAGTTGACTGCATTTTCATCAACTATGCATATAATAGTAGTACATATCGATTATTTATGCGTGAGTCTAAAATCATATACATACATAAGAACGGGATAATAAAATCAAGAAATGCATCGTTTTTTGAACAAGTTTTTCCTTGTAAGTCCAAAGAAGGACCAAAGTTATCTAAACGAACATTTGAGACTATTAGTAGAAATAGTCAAGACCAAGAACACAAAGAAAATGAAGAGATTCAAAATGAACCTAGACGTAGTAAAAGAGCAATGATGAGTGTGTTTTGCACATGAATTTTGTACATTGGAGCTTCATTTGTTTGATTAATATGTTGATTATCGAACGAATTTAATGTGTTTGCTAGTGTTTTGATTGAAGGAATGATGAAAGGATTAAAAAGAGTTTTTGAAGCAAAGTAAATAAAGAAATGGAGCAGAAATTTGGCGCTCAAGCGCCCGGAAATAGCGCCCAAGCGCCGGAAAACAAAACAGGACAAATTTCAACAGAAGTGTAGCGATCAAGCGCTACTCTGGTTAATTGCGCTGCGCTCAAGCGCCGCGCTGCGAAGAAAATTAGGGTATTTTTGGGCTACGAAAAAGCCCACAAAAAAGACTCCAAATTGACCAAGGATGTATGAGAAGTATAAATAGGCTAAGAGAGGCACGAAATAGAGGTTCCACACCTTGTAAAATAGAGAGAAAAACACAAGATAAACGTGGAATTTGCAAGAAGACTTACATCAAGGATTCGAATTGAAAGCGTAAGAAGATCTTGGTGCAAGAAATAATTCTTTTCCAACTTTTGTATCATTTAAATCCGGTGATGTATTCAACTTTTGTTATTTATTTCATTGCTTTGATTATGAGTAGCTAATTTTATTATTAGGGCGAACAATGTAATCTTTTGAAACCCTTAGTTATTAAATTCATGAATTTCTGAGTTTATTCTTCCATGTGTTGATTTTATTATGAGTGCAATGCTTTAAATTATCTGGCCAATAATTTGATGATCTATTGAGTTTCTTACGAGTCGAGAAGTGAGTTCGAAACTTAGAACGTGTAATAAAATCCGGTAACGAGGTATAACGTGTAGAGATACCTATACTAAGTGATGCGGTCGTTATATGAATTCCTAGTGCCTTAATTCGTTTAACTAAGGAGAATTTGCATAGAGATATGGAATTGATTTAATTAAATAAGCTCAATGAGAACTCAAGAGGGGTAAATTGAATACCGTGGGAGAATTCGACCGAACACTGCATTAGGCTGGAATCTTGAATTGATAACTAAGGTAATCATTAGGTGAAATTGTTCCGCCCTAATACTTCTCGCATATTTAAATCTTTGATCAGTGTGTCTCCAATATTCTTTCATCAATTGTCATTCTTTATAGGAATTTAGTTCTTCTAAAACATCCATATTCCTTATAATCTGAATTTAGAGTTTGTTTAATTTCATCAAATAGTAGTAGGAGAAATATATCTAATACTAAAGTATAGTCTTCGTGGGAATGATAATCCGGACTCTTAGGTCCACTATATTACTTGTTCGATATCGTACACTTGCGATATAAAAAACGCAACAAGTTTTTGGCACCGTTGCCGGGGACTATTTACTTTTAGTTTGGATTTATTTTTGTTTACTGTTGTTTGATTTGTTCACTCTCTTTTATTTATTCATTATTATCTCCTTTTCTATTTCAGTGTGTTTTTTTTTTATTTTTCTTTACAGAAAACGGTGTTCATTGCATGATCCGTGCCCAAGGCGACGCACTTGAACCGTTTGACTCGGAGATAGAACGCACCTTTCGACAAAGACGAAAGGAACACAAACAAAAACAGCAACATCAAATGACGGATGATCAGAACATTCCAGTTCAAATTCAGCCAATAGGACAAGCTGCGGCCAGAGCAGCTGCACCACCAAATCAGCCACAGGGGCAAAGGGAAATAAATGAAGGAGATTTACCCGTTGCCATGTTCTTGACACCTGTTGCTGCACCTGCGCGCTCCAGTATTGTGTACCCAGATTTTGGAGTCAACAATTTTTAGATAAGGGCAGAATGGATAAATTTGATGAGCAACACTCTTCAATTTTACGGGTTATCCCATGAGAACCCGAATACACATTTAGACAGATTTCTCCGAAACTACCAGAACTTCTATGCCCCGGTGATGCCATTTGGGTTGATTAATGCCCCAGTATCATTTATGGATCTGATGAATAGGGTGTTTCACCCATATTTAGACACATTTGTGATTGTTTTTATTGATGATATATTGGTTTATTCTCGCAGCCGTGATGAGCACTTAAAGATTATTTTACAGATTCTGCGAGATAAGAAGTTGTATGCTAAGTTCAGCAAAGTTGTGTTTATGGGTCAAGTTATCTCAGCAGGAGGCATTTATGTAGATCTTTTAAAAATTGAGGTTGTGATGAAATGAGAATGCCCTACTAATGTTATAGAAATACGGAGTTTCCTTGGACTAGCATGTTATTATCGTCGGTTTGTAGAGGATTTTTCTAAAATTGTACTTCATCTGACTAGTTTGACTCATAAGAACTTCAAATTTATGTGGACTGAGGAGTGTGAAAAGAGTTTTCAAGGGTTGAAGAAAAGATTAGTTTTTGCTCCTGTACTTACTCTTCCATCTCCTAGCGAAGAGTTTGTGATTTATAGTGATACTTCACGCCAAAGACTGGGTTGTGTTTTAATGCATAATGGAAAGGTTATAGCTTATGCTTCAAAATAATTGAAAAAGCATGAGTTAAACTACCCAACACATGATTTGGAGTTAGCTACAGTAGTGTTAGCACTGAAGATTTGAAGACATTATATTTACGGTGAGAAATGTCAAATATTTACCGATCATAAAAGTTTGAAGTATATCTTTGATCTGAAGGAATTGAATTTGAGACAAAGAAGATGGTTGGGGGTTGATAAAGG
Organism: Fraxinus excelsior; assembly: GCA_019097785.1. Lineage (NCBI taxonomy): Eukaryota > Viridiplantae > Streptophyta > Magnoliopsida > Lamiales > Oleaceae > Fraxinus > Fraxinus excelsior. The sequence continues at coordinate 23,506,536 of CM032629.1, read as the reverse complement.
ATTATGATTGTAAGATTGACTACCATCCGAGGAAAGCTAATGTAGTTGCAGATGCTATCAGTATGAACACTAGTTCATGCTCTTATTTTAGTAAAGTATGTGCTTCTTTGATTTGCAAGTTCAAAAGGTTGTGTGCTCAATTGTCAGCTACTACTTCAGGGGCGGTATTGGCTCATTTTTAGGTAAGGCCTACTTTGATTGATAAGGTTATAGAAGCTCAATCTCAAAACTTGACATTAAGAATGTTGAAAGCAAAAGTGTGTGTGAGGTTAAGAATAGACTATGTGATAAGAGATGATGGTGTATTGGCTATGGGTAATAGATTATGCGTCTAGATATTCTAGAATTGAAGAATGAGATTTTAGAAGATGGACATAGTTCTGCTACGCATCCAGGTAGTATTAAAATGTATCACACATTGAGATATCATTATTGGTGGCTGGGTATGAAAAAGAAAGATAGCCGATTTTGTATCCAAATGTCTTATCTTTTAGCAAGCCAATTTGTAAAAAAAATAGCAGGACTTTTACAGCCATTGTCTATTCCAGAATGGAAATGGGAGCGCATTACTATGGACTTTTTATTTGGTCTTCCTCGTACTCAACATGGTCGTGATGGTGTTTGGGTTATTGTAGATCGTTTGACCAAGACTGCCAGGTTCCTACCGATCAAAGCTACTTATTCTTTACATAAGTTGGCTAAGTTGTATGTGGACGAGATAATGAGCTTATATGGTACTCCATTATCTATTGTATCATATAAAGATCCTCGATTTACATTCAAATTTTGGCCTAATTTTCAGGAAGCCTTGGGGTACTAAATCACATTTCAACACAGCTTTTCACCCTCGAATAGATAGCCAGTTAGAGAGGACTATACAAACTCTTGAAGATATGTTGATGGCTTGTGTTTTAGAGTTCAAATGTAGCTGGGATATTCATTTGTCTTTGAAGCTTTATATGGTATAAAGTGCAAAACGCAAGTGTGATGGGATGAAGTTGGTGAAAGGAAGTTTGTAGGCCCTGAATTGGTTCAAATGGCTTTGGAAAATGTGAAAGTGATTAGAGAAAATTTGAAAGCAGCACAAGATAGACAGAAAAGTTATGCAGATAGGCGCAGGAATGATCTTGAATCTGCAGTTGGAGATAAAGTATTTTTGAGATTGTCACCTTGGAAAGGGGTGTTGAGATTTGGCAAACGAAGAAAGTTGAGTCCACGATATATTAGATCTTATTAGATTACTGAGCGGATTGGCCAAGTTGCATATCGTTTTCATTTGCTAGATGAATTATTTAGGATTCATGATGTTTTTCATGTTTCTATGCTTCGCAAGTACATCGCCGATAATTCTCATGTGCTAGAGTCTCAGCCAATTCAGTTGAAGGAGAATTTGACCTATAGTTGACTTTTCGTTTTGATTTCACAAACAAATTATGTTTATTACTAACAAATTGATTTCAAGTGTCCATAGTGATTATTGCACATGAGTAAAATTGATGACACGAAGTTCGAGGCCAAGTAATTTACAATATTCATTCAATCGAGGCTATGAAGAATGATATGGCAAAACCCGCAAAAAGATGTCTCAATGAAAATCGAGACAAAATTCAAAATACCGTCAAGAAGTGCACGTCAAGATGTTCAAAACAAAGTACTTAGACTTATCGCAATCATATGTAAAGGTAAAACATTTCAATACTTGGTAATGAATCGTGACGAGCTCAAAGTTTTGAATTTACGATAAAAAATCACAACAAAATGTTTTACTCCAAAAATGTGTTTTCAAAGGTAAACATCGAAACATATATGCTCTAAATATACCAAATACCTTGAAAAACTTTTTTGAATGTCCCTCGAATACCTACATTTGATAAAAATAAGAAATGATGACGTTCCGAGCAAAAAATGGCGTACTGGATGTCCGGTAAGGCAGAAACTTTAACCGTTTGAGTGCTATAAATACCTCATTCTTTCTTCACTTGCAGCAACTTTTCTTGAGCATTAAATATAGGCTTTTATTGATCACAACCACCTTATTCTCGAACTTTAAGAAGATCAAAAGCATAAGATTCTTGAAAAACTTTTAGGCGATTAACTTTGTGAAAATCTTTGGTTCTTCAACAAGTTTTTCATTTCAACACTTTAAACTATACTCATTCTCATCTATTGAAGTGTTTACCTCTTCTCTTCTTGTTATTAACTTTGATTCTATCATTCGATAAGAAGAGAAGATTTCACTTGCAAATTCATTTTGAATTCTGGGTCGTGTTCAGGTTCCGGAAAGCTCAACATTGTAAAAGGATCGGTGGTCCTTGATTATATGTCACCGAAAGCATTGTAAAAGGCCTTGCTCGTGACGGAGAGCTTGGCAACGAGGGATGTAGATCATTGTGTTGGATTGAATCTCCATATTATATCGTTTTCACTCTCTAACACTTTTACTTAACATCTTACTTTGTGCAAGCTTATATCATTTCATCCATGTGCTTATTTGTGTTTAGTTTATTTCTTTATCATTTTTGTGATCATTAGATTAAAATCTTGAATAGTTAACGAAAAAGTTTTAAAAACTAATTCACATCCCCTCTCTCTCTCTCTCTCTCTCTCTCTTGGTTAGCCAATCTTGGACTTTCAATTGGTATCAGAGCACGGTACTCACTTCTTTAAGATTTCATAATCTTGAGCTATGGCTAACGTTGACTTTCAAAAACTCGAGGGGCATTCTACCAACCGACCTCCTTTCTTTGATGACACATTATAATTATTGGAAGGCTAGAATGATTATTTATGTTCAATCTATTAATTATAATATTTGGGAGATTATTGAATATGATCCATATGTGCCTACAAAGACTATTAAAATTGACAGTAAACCCAATCAAAGTATTCCCAAATCAAGAGAGGAATACGATAAAGAATATAGGATAAAGTTGTCATTAAATGCTAAGGCCAATAATTTACTCTATTGTGCATTAGATAGAAATAAATTCAATAGACTTAGCACATGTGATTTGGCTTATGAAATTTGGCATGCTCTAGAAGTCACTCGTGTTGGAACAAATAAAGGTAATGAAACTAAAATAAATATGTTGGTCAAAGAATTTAAAAATTTCTTTATGAAACAAGATGACCCCATTGTTAATATGATTACTCGTTTTACCGACATTGTAAATGGCTTAAAAGGTTTCGATCGAAAATATTATAACGGTGAGCTTATGAGCAAGATGTTTAGGTCACTTTCGGAGGAATGGAGTCCCATACGGATGATTTTAAAAAACATAAAGGATGTGAATACATATCCTTTGGAAGAATTATATAGAACATTGATGACCTATGAGCTCAATAGTGTCGAGATCAAGGAGAAGACAAGAAAGAACAAAGAGGAATCAAAAGAAGCTCCCAAACGACAAATTGCTCTAAAATCGGCAATTGATGAAGAGACATCAATAAGCAACATGAGTGATGAAGAGCTCGATGATCTAGTACTCCTCGTAAAAAATGGAGAGGTTTTCGAAACAACAAGTTTCAAAGAAAAGACAACAAAGGAGAAGAAAAGAGTAAGAAAAGTACTTCTCTAAAAGAAAAGATTGATTATTTGACAAAAATCGTTTACAAATTCATCGAGGGTAAGAAAAATTTTGATTTGATACTCGAAAATCAAAAATGTGTTTTTGACAAAGGGGGAGTCGGATTCAAATCCTCTTTAAAACAAGAATCTCTTAAAAACATGTTTGTTAAGGCTTCAAACACCACTTGCACTTTTTGTAATAAAATTGGACATGTTTCTTTTAATTGCTTAGCTAAAAAGAAATTATATTTTGAAAACAAAAACAAGTGAATTAAGAAATCCTCAAAAACTAAACTACCAAGGACCCCAAGTTTGTATGGGTACCAAAAATAAAAAATTAAATTGTTTTTGTAGGTACCAAGAAAAATCAACAGCAAATGATTCTTGGAAAGTGGATGTTCGAAGTACATGACCGGAGACCGGTCACTACTTTCGAACTTCAATATAAAGGATGGAGGTCATGTAACTTTTGAAGACAATACAAAGGGGAAGATAATTGGAATTGGCAACATTGATAATCACTTTTACCTCTCAATTGAAAATGTTTTATTAGTTGAAAATCTCAAGCATAATTTGCTACGTATTAGTCAATTATGTGATAAAGGTTAAAATATAAAATTCGATTCTTCCAAATGCCTAATTAGGGATGCTACATCAAAAGAGGTAATTTTCGTAAGAAGCCGAAATAAAGATGTTTACATCATAAATATTGAACATAATAATAATAATAAATATTGCTTACCTGGATTAAAAGATGAAACATGACTTTGGCATAGAAGGTTTAGTCACGTAAACATGGACCTTATTTCAAAAATTTCTAAAAATTGTTTTGTGAAAGGATTGCCAAATTTGAAATTTGAAAAAGACAAAATTTGTGATGCATGTCAACTTGGAAAATAAGTTAAAAGCTCTTTTAAACCAAAAATCTTCTCATCAACAACAAAATAATTGCAACTTCTCCACATGGATATGTTTAGACCATCAAGAATGGCTAGTTTAGGCGGTAAACACTACATCTTTTTTATCGTTGATGATTTTTCAAGATTTACATGGGTTATATTTTTTTAGTGCAAAAGATAAAGCCTTAAAGGCATTCAAATATTTTTGTAAGAAAGTTGAAAATGAAAAGGGTCACGCTATTACCACTATTAGAAGTGACCATGGTGGAGAATTTGACAATATTGCGTTTAATGATTTTTGTAACAATAATGGATATGAACATAAATCTTCGGCTCCTAGAACTCCTCAACAAAATGGTGTAGTAGAGAGGAAGAATCGTACATTATAAGAAATGGCTCGGACTATGCTAAATGAAAATAATTTACCAAAGTATTTTTAGGTCGAAACCGTTAATACCGCTTGTTATATCATAAATAAAGTTTTGGTAAGTTATAAGAAAATTAAAACTCCTTACAAACTGTGGAAAAATAGAATTCCCAACATTAGTTATTTCAAAGTTTTCAGTTGCAAATGTTTTGTCTTAAACACAAAAGACAATTTGAAAAAATTTGACTCAAAATCCGACATTGGAGTTTTTCTTGGTTATTCATCGACTAGTAAAGTATATAGAGTTTTTAACAAAAAAAACTGTAGTCGTTGAAGAATCTATGCGTGTTACTTTTGATGAAACTAATCTACTTGATCGAGAGAAACTGTATTGATGATGATGTAGGTTTGGAGACTCATTTTGAGCAAATGAATATCCAAGACAAATGAGTACCAAATGAAAAACAATCAAAGGAGCCAAACGATCAAAAAAGAGAAGAAACGCCAACCGAAACTCAAGGCTACTCTACATTGCCAAAAGAATGAAAGTTTGTCTCATCTCACCCAATGGGGTTAATAATTGATGATCCATCAAAAGGTATCACTACTAGAACTTCTCTTAGAAATCATTTTGGTAGTTGTGCATTCATTTCACAAATCGAACCCAAAATTTTTAAAGAAGCGGAATTTGATGAGTTTTGGATTCTAGGGATGTAAGATGAACTTAATCAATTTGAAAGAAACCATGTTTGGGACTTTGTCGCTAGACCAACAAATCAAATCATTATTGGTACTAAATTGGTTTTTCGAAACAAAAGAGATGAAAATGGAATCATTATGCGTAACAAAGCTAGATTAGTAGTCCAAGGTTACAATCAAGAAGAAGGTATTGATTATGAAAAAACTTTTGCACCCGTAACTCAATTAGAATCCATTCACATGCTTCTTGCATTTACATGTCACAAAAATGTAAGGATCTAAGTATTTCTAATGGATAAAATATTCGAGGGTTTAAATGGATACAATTTTAAGTTGGGAGTTCACTTTTCAAGTATTAAATGTAAGGATTTAAGTATTTCTACAACTTATTGGATTTATGATTATAGAATTCAAATTATTCAGTTTTCAGTATAAAGCTTTCAGCTTATAGTATTGAACAACAAAAGATTTCAAAGATTTTCGTAAATATTAGATTAATTATATCCGTTATACTTTTATAGTTACTTATTTAGAATGAAGAATGAAGAACGAATGATTTTATGATGCAATCATGTTTTAGATTTTTAGAGTATTATTAGATTTCAGAACTTTTTAGAAAATATGCATAAATAGAAGAAAAATATAGTTATTTATAAATATACACTCACTGAGTTACAAGCTTATATATTTTGTCACATCTTTTTTTATTAGATAGTAACTGAGTTGAGCAACATTGGAGCCTATTGATCCATCGAGTTGAGTCACACTTTGTCTTTAAACGTATGACTCATTTTGTCAATTTTCATAGTTCATATTTCTTTTGGGATACATGCATATGTTGTCGGAAGAGTTAAATTGTAAGTCATGTATTCATGTCATGGGCTCACTGCATATTAAGTACATTTGAGACTTTTGTTTGTAAAATATTTGTAAAAGTTGACTTCCCAATATTGTTTTTTGAATAGTTTGAGTTTTGATGGGCAGGTGTACCCTGTTTTAAATTATATGTATTGGTTTGATGATATTGATTATTGTTTCAGGTGATTTTAGTCTATATTACAAAAGAAGTTCTATCAAAATTTTTATAAAAGTGTGTCATAGCTTAAACAAGTCATAGTCGCCTTGATGGTGGGTCCGACACTTAGCTGGTTTCAACCATCGGCGCAGACACGTGCCAGGTCCATTATGGTGACTTGGGACGGGTCGTGTCTGCAATGGTAGCATATGCCTGGACATATCGAAGGAGCGGTGGAGCCCTGCCCTAACCATTTCCAAGGTTTGTTTTATAAAATTCCCAACCTGTTGACACGTGCATCAGGATCCCCAACCTTTATTTTTTTGGCACTTAATCTTCGAGCTTTCAAGTTTGTAGCACCTTGATTGGGCGAACAGTCTCCATTCATGTCACTCTTATAACATGTTAGGTTTTTGTTAAAAGGCAGTTGTACCGTTATTTTTTTTTTATCAAAGTAAAAATCAAATACTTCCATCCCAAGTGGGGGTGGAGAAGGAAGTTGGCCTAATAGTTTTGGGGGTTGGGGATAGGCTAGTAGGAGAACTATCTGGGTAGTAGGAAAAATGGCACCAGGGAACCAACGGTACAGGGAGAGAATAGGGATGACCAGTGAGGGCATCAAGGGGGCAAAAGAAGTGGTGGGAACTAGTGGCTTGGGAGTATTTATCCCCTGTTTGATAAAGGATTAAAATTCAAATTTAAATTTAAATTAAAATCAACAATTAATTTTAATCACATTTCGTGGACCCACAACTTTTCAACTACACATTCTATAATCTTTTTATCAAAATATGATAATCCTCATCAAACAGGGGCTTAATGTGTTTTACCCCTCAAATAAAGCATGTACAGAAAGTGTTTTATAAACGATTTAATAAATAGATAGAAACGAATAGTGAATAAGTGGATAGTACTTGTGAATCCCTTTAAATGTGTAAGTTAAAAGTGACTTGAATACTTATAAATATGAACAAAGCATAGGCTCAGTCTCCCCTAGAAGGTTCCTTCAACATAGACATTAGAAAGTCACCTACGGTACAAATGAAAGTTTGTTTTGAGGGGTAACACATTAAACATCCCGAGCCATTGGATCTAAAGATTCCACAAAAAATAATTGAGGATTTAAATGCTACGTAGCGGCCTTACGATGCCTTTTTTTTTTTTTTTTGTCTATACTGGATAAATTGCTCCTTCAATTGCAATTGCTCTATATTTTTAAAAATTTAACGTTCTAAGGAGTTGAATTTTAGGTGTTACTCTGTATTTTGTTCTTTGTTGACAGATCCAAACCCCGATGATCCTTTGGTGCCTAAGATTGCTCAAATGTACAAGACAGACAAGAACGAGTATGAAACCAATGCAAGGAGCTGGACTCAGAAGTATGCCATGGGCAACCATATTTGTTATGTACGAGGGGAGGGACCTTAGCTTCCAAGAACTTTGGTCTTTTCGTTGTCTGAATTTTATCCGACCTTCAAATCCTAAATTGTACGGACTCTCTTGGAAAGAAAAAACGTTTGTCGCTTTGGTGATTTTGAAATGATTTCTACAGCTGATATAGTTCTCGTTCTTGTGAAGCACAATTTTCTTTTTTTAAATATAGTATACAGTGTCCTTTTCTTGATAAAAATTAATTAAAGCTGATCACTAAGATGTATGAATTCGTTTATAGGCTTGGTTTATTTGTCACAGACACTTTATTGTCACCATCTGTCAGCTGGGTTGTTAAGGGTCCATAGCTGTACTCTACGATTTGCTTTGAATCTCAATAGAGTTTTTTGAAATCACTTGGGAAGAGATAATGATTATGTAAAATTAAAATGAGTAGTGTTTTTTTAACAATCCTGGTGTTTAAACCAATATAGGGGACGTCACTTGTGATATTAAATTACGTGTTGAGAAAAAAAATATATGAATTTTGTAGAAGAAAACAACAGAGTTTAGTAAAATGCAATTTTATTTTATTCTTATTTTGACTAGGGAAAATTAGTCATTGGCTTCATTTTAATTTTATTTTATTTTTTTACTTTTAAATAGTTGAAAATCAATTTTTAAGCTACTTTTGTTAATTGTTAGGCTTACCCACTATTAGAGTTTTATTTCAAATTATGACGGATGGACTATCTAAAATAGAGAGCATCTTATAGTAAAGAAGTCTTTTGGAAACAACTTTTTGCCGGTTAAAGTGCATGGACCCGTGGTGGTGAACAGAAGCATGTTTGCCAACGTGCAATGACCATAAGTCGTTGGCTCTTATTCGAAATTTCAACATGCATTCTATCGTTTCGTGTCACTAACATATAAAAACGTCTTTTTTTCCCTTATTTCTCAATAATTATTTTATAGTCGTCTTTTGAGCCTTTACTATATCATGAAATCACTATTTTATCTTAAAAATTATCAAAATAAAATATGATATAAATATACGACAAAGCTCGGAAAGTAAGAATCGAAGAACGATAGTCTAGGATTCCTAAACTAATTACATATGTTATTGTTCCCCATGTAGAATTCCACTACGTGTAACACATTTATTTACTGTTAAATGACACGTGTCGAGTCCATATCTTGGAAAGAATCTGATACGAAGCGTGACACCAAATTAAATTAAATTAAATTGAGCAAAAGGGTCGCGGCCACGATAGGGGGTGAATGGTGACCCTAAAGATCAGCCTTCATTAAATTTTTAGTCAGTTCTTTGTACTTGATTTAGTAACTATAGTATATAGATAAGGTTGGGAATGAGGAAAATGTTTTAGTCAATTCTTTGTACTTGATTTTTGATCCCCGAAAAATTCTCAAAATTGAACATTTGAATTCGTAGGTCACGACTCGCACTTCTTTCAATATCATTGACTAATAGAGTTGATGATTATTACTACTAGTTACCGTCGACCATTGGTGCATATATATATATTTTACAAAATTGAGCCAATTGTTAAGAATTGCATTTTGTTTTGATACCACTTATTAGGAAAAGATGAGAAATAATAAGACAATATGAAAAATAATGATTACAAGAACACAAAAATTTTACGTGAAAATCCAATGGGAAAAATCACGAACAAATGCGGAGAATTCACTATATCTAAGCATAAGGATTACGATATGTCTGATCTTAACTAACCTATTGGATAACCAAAATATGTACTGTACACTACAAATATAATACTAAGAATCCCTAAATACACTAAGAGAATTTAATACAATGAAAAGTCTAATATATTTTAGATATCAACTATAATAAGTCTAAGTAATAATGAAGTGCTTGTAATAAAATAGAATTCAAAAAACTGTCAAAATCATGAATTGTGTAAAACTTGGATAAGATTACACTCGGATAAGACCAAAGTTAGAATGCGGCCTTGCAGCGGTCGACCGTCGACACTAATCGAGAGTTGAAACAGTATCCTTTTTCCTTTCACAATTTCTTCATCTACTACAAATTGGAATCCTTTTAAGTATTTTTCAAGTCCAACACAAATCACCAACTCTCAGTTGAACTCCCAAATTGAATTCCAAAGTAGAATTCCCAAGTCGACTTCAAATAGAATTCCAAAATAGTTTTTCAAATAGAATTCGAGTCACACTCTAATTCTAACAAACTCCATATTGACACAAATTTCATTGTAATGCAAAAACTTTAAAAAATTCTCCATCTAGAGACAACTTTCACTAAGAATAAAACTTAATTCTTTAACTCAAACAAAATTCTCCTAAGAAATTACTCAACGTCTTCCACAAAATCCCCAAGGACAAACTCAACAAATATGAACTAAATCCAAACACTGCTTGTTAGCAGAATTACCTTGGCACCAGACTTGCTCGAATCACCACAAACAAAAAAAATTCATCAAATTCACAACTAACTCCATTTGAGTAAGAATCCAGAACTGCTCGTCCACAGGATTACCTTTGGTACTAAATTTGCTCGAATCACAAGCAACAAAAAATCACAATTGATTTAATAATCATTAAACATGTCAAAAACAAGCCCTACAACAGAATAATCACAATTTAATACTTCAATAAAAGGATCTTGGCTAAAATCAACACCTTCAACCATATTGAAAGTATAAACAACTAAATCGGCATCTTTATACTTATGGGAGGCCTAATATTACAAATGAGTCTGTCTCTAATAATTGAATACAAAGGCACCATCGATATTGATGGCAAAGTGGACCTATCAATAACTTCTGAATTTGAGGAAAATGTATTCTTCAATAGGATCATAAACCAAACTCCAACGATACTGAACCAAACTCAAAATCCAATTGAGTCCTTAACTTCTACTGATTAATATTCAAAAATTATGTATTGTCCCTTTTGATCCTTATCTTGATTTTCCTCCGGTGCCCAAAAAAAAAAAAACCTACTATAACAAAAATCTTGTATTCAAAAAATGAAATATTAGATTTCATACTTGTCATGCCAAAAATCAAACCTCGATCTAAGTTGATGAAATCTTGCTCTAATACGAAACCAACTGGCTCTCCTTGGAACTGTCAAACCCTGGCTTTGATGCCAATTTGTTAAAAAAATTAAGTCATTTGTTAAGAATTACGTACTGTTCCGATAACACTTGATAGGAAAAGACAAGAGATAATAAGGCGATATTAAAAATAATGATAATAAGAACACAAATATTTTACGTGGAGATCCAATTGGAAAAACTACAAACAAAGACAGAGAATTCACCATATAAAAAATAAGGATTACAATATGTCTGGTCTCCACTAACCTATTGGATAGTTGGATAACCAAAATATGTGTTGTACACTACATGTATATAATACTAAGTATTCCTAACACATTAAGATAATATAATACAATGAAGAGTATAATATGTGGTGGAGAGAAACTATAATAAATCTAAACAATAATTGAATGTTTGGGATAAAATATGATTCAAAAAATTTCCCAAATCGTGAACCATGTAAAACTCGAATAAGATCGCTGCTCGAGCAATGGCTAGCCACTCGAGGTACCGCCGACGGTAATCGAGCACTAAATCTCTATTTCCTTCCTCCTTGCACGATTTTTTCTTTCTTATTGCAAATTGGACTCCTTTAAGTTTTCTTCAAGTTCAATACAAATCACCAACTCCCAATTAAACTACATAATTTAATTCCAAAATTTAATTCAAACAGAATTCGTACGTTGACTTAAAATAGAATTCTCAAATTGTCTTTCAAATAGAATTTGGGTCACACCATAATTCTAATAATAAATATTGCCATCATCTTTGTTGCTTCATTTGTGTATATATCGTCAATTATTATTAATCATCGTTACAATTTTGTAGTTATGTGGTATATTTGTGTATTATATTTGTGCGCAAATATTTATTTGTATAATGAGTTTCTTAACTTAAAACTTAATTAATAATTACAACAGAATTTACACAATTTTCCTAATACGTCTAACAACCAAACACGATAATGCTAATTAGAAAATGAATAATACTACTTGATATAAGGAGTTATATAATGATTTATAAATATATGACATAAAAACATAATGTGGACTTTTTTAAAAAAAAATATTCTGATCCAATCGTATCTCGCCACATCAAGTGTATATAAATCATTATGTACCGTAACACAATTGAAATGAAATATAGTTTACAATCAATGGTGGACACAATAGGTGGCATGAGATTACGTGACTCCTAATTTTTGGACAATTTTTTTAGGGATCATTACGGGATGCCAAACAAAGTCGAAATATTGCATTTTTAATACTATTTTGAAGTTCTCATGGCCTAATTATTTGCGTTTTTAGCGGCGTGAGAAACGACCAGTCTAGCAAATATTACGGCTCGTCAAAGTATACAATTCCAAACTAGTATTTATAGAATTTCGAGTGCATGTTAACTTTAAAAATTCTTCAACAATAGTATACTAGCCGAAACCACAAATCGCCTACATCATCTTGAAGGTCGATTCGAGAACTATATCATAGACATATCAAATAATTCAAACGGACATCAAAAATAGTTAAAGGTACTTCAAACGTACGTCTGAAAAAGAGGCGTATAACTCGTTCTTTAAAAAAAATCTATTGTTTCATTAATATTTATTACTTTCTCGCAGACAAGTTTCTCATTATAATTTACAATATTTTACTAGGAAATCTTACATGGAGTATGACGTCAAAAAGTTTTTAAAATTTTATATCCGAAAAAGTCATTCCCCATGTAAATTTTCAAATATAAAATTTAGATGTATATTTACATAGGGTATAACTTTTTCGAATGTGAATCTTTGGTTATAAAATTCCTCATAACTTTTTTGGAAGTGTAATTGGGATCCCTTAACTCAAAATATCTGTATTATAAAAATTTAGTTCTATGACCAACATCTTTTGCTTTAGTGACACGTTTCTCATTCAGGAAAACAATAAACATTAATTTTCATTTACGTATTCTTGATTCTCGGAACGTGTATTTTAATTTTTAGTTAACCTAAATGAAAATACCACTACAATATCTTTCTCATATATAAAGTATAATATTTGTATGAAGTAAATTTTTCCGTACATTTGTTTGATTCGAACTAATGACGTGAAGGAAAATTTATAGACCAATCTCATTTTTTCCACGACGTAGTGAGGTGTCGGGTCACAAATTGATGATAAAACCTTATTTATCGTTTAATTCACTAAAAAAAAATTAAGTTTAACTAGAATTTAATAGGGATATATTAATTTTGACCTGTCTTCGTCTTTTAACATATTTTATTTAATTTTCATCTCTTGAAACTTAAAAATTTTGGACTTTAACAATTTCAAAAGTTAAACAAGAAGGGTCTTCTAGGAATTATCATTTTCAGTAATAAATTATGGCCACGTTTGGTACGAATTAAAATCATATTTTAATTTAAGTCAAAGTCAAACAATCAATATTAACCACATCGTTTATGGGTCCCACGACTTTTCAACAACACATTTCAAAAACTTTTATCACAATTTACTAAAAATATAATTATAATCCCCACCAAACACTCTCTATATGGACAATAAATGTCGGCTCTTACTAGCTAGCCAGCCAACTAACTTGGATTTTGATTACAATTTACAATTAATTATCAATTGAGATAAAGGGAAGACTAGAGGACTAATGACTAAATAATCATAGAAAAACATCTTGAAATTTGGTCTCATTAATTGTGTGTTTGTGTTTTTCGGAATCCGATGAATTTCTTATGTTTTGTTTTATAGTATTGCTAGGTTCTATGGGAGTGTCAATGTCTACAAGAGAACATAAATTATTTTTTATTTGGTTCTTGCCACTCTCTCGTGTACATGCACAAACTTTAGTTTGATCCATATTGAACGAACATACTTTAGCTGTCACAAGATGCATATTTTAGTCGTCAACCAAACGCGGCTTCCATTAATACTATAGCTCATGTTTGGCTCTCATTAAATTTTGATTCATTTTTCTATCCTCTTATTAATCATACATTCTCTGAATAAAATAATATTACATATAAACTCAATAATTTCCCTTACTTTTAGCCATACATTCTTCATAGATTACTATTTCAAAATAAATTTTTTTTTTTTTTCAAATAATGAAGCTTAAACAAGGTATAATCTTTATATTGCAATATTTACGCGACTCTGATATTCATCTTGTAATAATACAAATATTTTGGCTATCGATCAAATGTCACTTTCCATTTAAATTGCTATGTGACCATATATAGTTCTAACCAATTCAATTGAGAACTTTGAAATATATACTTAAATTGACGTTGTAAATTATTTTCTATCACTCTATTTAACTTAGCCTCTGCTTGGTACAGATTACAATCAGATTTTAGTAGATTTTGATAAAAGTTATGAAATATGTAATTAAAAATTGTGAATTTCATAAAATGTATGGTAAAAATTAATTATTGATTTTGATTTGAAATTTTAATCTATATCAAGATGCGTCTATTAAAAACTTAATTGAATTAAATCTTTTGCATCTAAAGTGGGGTTTGAATGAGGAAAAAGTGAATTATAAGGACAGAAATTAAACCCAAATAAAATATTATTATTCCATAAATATTTTAATTAATTTTAATCATGTTGAGAAGCCGCATAATTGGTCAGGGGGATTATCACACACCAGACCCACTCATGAGATGACTGTACAGTTTCATGTGCGGTTCGTGCAGTTAAAATTGTTGCTGTAAAATAATCATCTTTTTTTCTTTTTAACCCCAAAAAAAGGAGTCTCCAACTAACTTTTCAACCACGCGCATGTCTGATGCGTGCAAAGGAAGAAAAAGAAAATAGTAGAGATTGTATAACACGCGTTAAAATAATAGCTTGAGCAGACACCTTCTCGACAGTAGGAAAAGAACCGTACAAAAGTGACTTATAAATGGCGGCGAATCCTAGGTTGCCCACCCACGATGTTCCTGGCTGTGAAAAGTGATTTTTAAATTCTCTATAATTCAAAATGAAAATTTTTAAAATAGGTTAAAATTTCTCACCCCCACTTGCCACTCTAATTGACCAAAACGCCCCTCAAATCTTGTAAAATATGATGTCATTTTTCCCCCAATTATTACATTCTTATTATGCAATTTTACCTATTAAGCTCCTATTTGGTACACATTAAAATTTTTATTCTCATTATTTTACTCATTTTTACTAACACATTCCTCAATGAAATAATATTTTTCATCACATCAATAGGGATGAAAAAAAAAAAACTCGTTCAACCCGATATCAATAAGGCCGGCCCAAAATGGGGCGGAGATTACCTACCTAATAAGGTAAACGGGACGAGGACAGGGTGAGGATCATTATCCCAAAGCGGGTACGCGAAACTTAGTCTCCGCCCCACTACACGCCCGTTTAAAATTAATTTCAAATTTAAGTTTTTTATCAAACAAAAATAATAAATTTATCATTTTTTTTAAAGAGAACATAAGTTACTTTTAACAAATTGGTAAAAAAGTAATAATATTTACTAACTAAATACATAAAAAAATAAAAAATAAAAATAAAAAATAAATGGGGCCCCGCCCCACCCCAATTCCGTCCGTCCCGCTTTAACTGGGTACGAGGATATGGTAAGATAACAAAAATAACCGACAGGACGGGATGGGAATGATCGACCCTCCCATACCCGCCCCGTTACCATCCCTACACATCAATAACTTTTTTATTTTTTTTCAACCACACACTCTTCATGGATTTACTATTCTAAAATACATTTTTCAAAATAATGTGGCTCAAACACACCCTAAATATAACGTTTTTTTGGTGTATTAGAGTAAAGTTCTAAGATAAGACAAGTTTTAATATTGTCATAAATCTTTCAATTTAGCATCTTGAATAGCCCGTGAGTATTAAATTATCTAATTATGTGTATTAAATAAAACGTGGATTGTGTATTAGAGTACTATAGTTGTTACAAAACTCGATATACTTTAATTTGTTGTGAATTTCCAATTCAGAATCTCGAATACTTCATTAAATATTAAATTATTGAGTTTTGTGTATTAAATACAATGTTGAAGGTGTGTCAAGTAGATAGAGTTGTTGTGTAACACTAAAAACTTTAAATTCAGCATGTTCAATGTCATTATTAATTATGTTAAAGTTGTAGAGCATTGTACATGACAATTGATCACATTCGATGTGCCTTTGTTGTTTAGTCACGTAGAAGGCTCAACCCTATAATTTATCTCCCTTTTTTTTGTAGTATTTTCTAAAATATTGAATGCATAATATAGCTTTTTTTTGACATTTAACAGTCAATGATTTGGGTGAGATCTACTAAAATTATGCACTAAAAAAAAAAAAAAAGCTCAAACTTCAAGTATATGTCATTTTAGAAAGAAAATCAAATAATAAGAATGAAGGATATATAACATTGAATTTATTGATGTTATTTATATTTGTGTAATATATAAATGTAAAAATGAATAAATACTTTAAAATAATTATTTATACTTTTTGTTGGGTTTTAATAATTCTAATTATATATATATATATTTCCCACTATATATATATATATGACAAACTTGACGACGAAAGGGTTTCTACAAAACAAACAGTTGTAATATTTATGCAAGCCTACAACATTTTTGATCATTGTGTTAGAAGTCATTGGCGCAAACGATACTACTACCCAATGGAAAATGGACTCGTTGAATGCTAAAAATTGGTGTCTCCACCTTGTGCGGATACACACCCTAGTGTCTCCGCATTTTGTGCATGGGGAAAAATCTTACCTTCAGGCTGATCATTTTCAGAACTTTGGTTTTCATGTATGTATGGAATGTAATATTTTTTAATGTTTTTGAATTAAATTATGAATAAGTGAAATTATATTTATAGTCCGTGTAAACTGTAAATGAGTAGGATTATTTGACAAAAAATTAAAAAAAAATGCGTGTCTCCGACTATTCGCACTCTGGATTGTTGCCACCTATTCAAGAAGTCATGTTCCCAAAAGAAATTTTGATTTTCATGTATGTATGAAATTAAATATTTTCTAATGTTTTGAATTAAATTATGAATATGTGAAATTTTATTTATAATTTGTGCAAAATGTAAATGAGTAGAATTTTTTGACCAAAAAAATAAGAAAAAAATGCGCGTCTCCAACTATTCACGTTCTGGATTGTTGCCACCTGTCCAATAAGTCATGTCCCCGAAAAGAATTTTGATTTTCATGTATGTATGGAATGAACTATTTTCTAATGTTTTTGAATTAAAATATGAATAAGTGAAATTATATTTATAGTCCGTGTAAAATGTAAATGAGTAGAATTTTTGGCAAAAAAAAAAAGAAATAAAAATAAGACGCGAGTGAGGAGATACGGAATAAATTTTGAATTTATTATATTTATGTATGAAATGAGTTTGTGTAAAATGTAAATAAATAGAATTTTTGGCAGAAGAAAAAAAGCGCGAGTGTAGAGACACGAAATGAATTTTGAATTTATTATATATAAGTATAGAATGGAGCAAAAAACTTTTAAAAAAAATGGAAAAAAATTGAAGGGCTAAAAAAAATGTCTCCAAATAATTCGGAGACACCGTAGTATCTCCAAATTATGCGGAGATCGGTGTTTCCAAATTGTGCGGAGACACTGAAGCGATTTCTACATGATTCGGAGACACACACACGGTGTCTCCGAATGTGTGTTTGGTGTGGACGGTGTCTTCGCACGATTCGAAGACATCGTGTGTGTCTCCGAATTATTCGGAGCGCAAACTCCGCATTATGTGGAGCTTGTACTTAGCATCGGTCAAGAACTCACGTTATAATCAAGTCCCATATTTTCTTTTGGAAATCAAAATCTTCCCAGTAGCTGCATGTAGCCATTGGTCCAAAATTAACAATTTTTGCAGTGTGGCCTCTCATGTCAAAACCTGAGAATTTTTTTTTCCTGTTTTTCTTCTATCACTCTACTCTCTGTAACTTTAAACCTTTTTTTTTCTTTTTTTTTTCTAATAAAATCTTAAACTTACATAATATCAGACAAAACAATAATTTTTAAGCTTACCTTTTAACAGACAATATCGAAAGCATAAAATTAAACAAAACTGAAAAAATTGAAAGTCCTTAGCAAATTGTTTTATCGTGCTATTGAGAAAAAGCGAGAGAAAGTCGAATAATTTAGTTGTTGTTTGAAATCAATATATATATATATATAATGAGAAAGAAGAAACTGTCATTGCATGTATTAACTAAGTTGGTGTGTATATTTTTTTATAATTAAGGTGGCAAATCTTTTTGTATAGAAAAATATTTAAAATATCAATAAATGTAATTGAAATATCAATTAGTCAACAAATAACACATATTCACTGTAGTGAAATTGAATCAGATTCTCAGAACATGACAAGTGTGAAAATTCATATGACAAAAATAAATAGTGAATCTTTGGATACGACTTTTAATAGAGGGGTGATTATTAACCAAGCCGGGCATCCTGGACCTACCGTCACGTGACTGACCACATGTTCTTCTAGACAGAAAATCATGCAGTTAGCACCATTTGACATACACTCATTGGACCAAACTCAGAAGTAGGGCCCACATAATCTACGTGTCTCTATCTAACATATGCGGCGAGCATGTCAGTCGGCAGCGGATTCCGGAAGTCTAACTTTCCGACGCCGGCGAATCTATAACAGAAATATCTCAGAATCTAATTCGAGATTTATTTGAATATTAATAGTAAAACAGAGTTTCTTAAATTTAATTAAATTAATAAATAATAAATTGAGTGCTGTGTTTTAATAAATTTGGAGATCCTATAAAACAGCAATTTCAGTGTTAGTCGTCAGTCTCCACTGCAAATTGAGTACACTGCCAGTGCCATTCTCTCTGCTTGCAAATCCCACTTATTTTCTTTCCTTTTCTTTTTTCTGCTATTGATTCACTTAACTTCTTTAAACCAGCAAATCCCTTTTAAGTATCGCACTTCAAGCATCTTTTGAATCCCATTTTGTCTCACTAGAATCCCATCTTTTAAGTTTGCTATTTTTGTTCAGATGCGTACAAATCTTGACAGCCATTAGTGAAACCTTTAAATCGTTGATTGTAACAATGGATTTATGGCCTGTGAAATACTCTGAGATTCGACATGTCACCGAGAAACTCGTTAAACCCTTAAATCTAAAGCCCAAAAACACCCATGAAGAACAGAAATTTAATAGTCCCAGAATCATTCGAATATCGGTGACTGATCCTTATGCAACAGATTCCTCCAGTGATGAAGAGGACGAGCTTTTCCGGCAACGGCGAGTCAAGAAGTACGTCAATGAAATCAAAATAGAAACAGCTAGTAAAAGCCAAGCCAACGCCGTAATTAGTAGCAGTACTAATTGGGAGAAGAGTCTTCAACCCAAGCAGAAGCCGATGAAGGTGAAGGTGAAGGCGGCGGCTAGTGGTGGCGTCAGGAAGTTCCGGGGTGTTCGGCAGCGACCATGGGGCAAATGGGCGGCGGAAATTAGAGATCCGTCCCAAAAAGTTAGGCTTTGGTTGGGCACCTATGATACGGCCGAGGAAGCTGCAATGGTATATGATAATGCCGCCATTAAACTCCGTGGACCGGATGCTTTGACTAATTTCAGCCATCCTTCGGCGAAGGAGAAGCCGGAAATAAATGTAACGTCAGTTTCCGGTTACGAGTACGGTTATGAGTCACGCAATCTTTGTTCTCCGACTTCTGTTCTCCAGTCCGGAATTAGTCAACAGTCAAGTGTAGACAGGTCCGAACAGGTTCAAGACATGTGTATACTGGCCGAACCTTGTTCATCGGTTGATGGACAGGCCTCTGAAACCGGGTCAGGTAATGACCCGGCTCAGGAAGTTGAAGAGTGCAAAGGGGACTCTAATGGGTTGCCAAATTATTCAAATGACTATTTACCAATGGATATTCCATTCTTAGAAGATTTCTTCAATTTCCAATCTCAAGAACAGACATTATTTGATGAATATCCAACGGCATTTGCGGATGATTCTGGTGAATTTGAGATGTCATTTGATGACTTTCCAGCTTTGGATCAGAGCTCGCAAATGGAAAATTTTGGAGAATTTAATGACTCGTTCGAAGATCTTGCCCGTCTAGGACAAGAAGTTGATAACTATTTTCTCGATGAAATGATCTCAATATGATAAAAATCGAGTTCTATATCCAATTTTGTTAGGGTTCAGTTTTTAATTTTCTTTAAATAATGTTAACTGTATTAGGGAGACTGAGTGAAATTTTGTTTAGTTTCTATCTCTATATATAAAATTTGGCACTTTCAAGAATGTAGTGTTACTTTTGATATTTTCTTTTTAAATTATGAGATCACCTTTTTCAATTTGATAGATATTTTTTAGTTTATAAACATGCAACTACTTCTACATGCTATTTTAACAGGGTTGTGCTACTTGTACATTATGACATCCATAATGGATGACATAATGTACAAGTGGCACCCCCTATTGGAGGGTGTGCCGGTGGGCCAGCACACCGGCACACTATAACGCAATGGTGGTATTGTATTATTTCAACTGGGTGTTATTCCACATCCGTCGACCATAATCAAAATTTGTTGAAATTGATCAAAAAATTTCGATCCAAAGTGTAATGTGAACGAATAAATTATTCATATAATTCTTTGATAACAAAAAGAAACAATCACTTGACACGAATCACATATTGCATCTTAATAGAAAAATCTCATAAAGTTTATTATGTAAAGAAGTTCAAGATTTCATTGGCAAATGTTGGTGGATATTCATTGCAAACCCAGTATGAAAAGATAAATCTACTTGTACAATGTTTTTTTACAACATTGTCAATATTGTAGGGGGTAGAAAAGTATTTGTTGGAAAGATAAATTGTTTTTTAAACTGTCTAAACGTGGCATGTTGTCAACAACATTGTACACAAAGCATGATTGAATTTGAAATTTTATGAAATCTTGAATTTTCTTCCTTCTAAAGATTCGATACAACGTTGTATTTGAACATTAAACTTTTGTATGTGATGTCGTGCCGAAAGCAATTCCTAAGAAAATCAATAATTCAATGCCTTATGGACTTTGGCATTTAAGGTTGAGATGGTGCAAAGAATGGCTAACATTACTTAATTTGGACATAAAATTATTTTGTTTGCTGTCTGCATTACAGACTTGCATGGTATAATAGATGCAATATCTCTAGGTTTAAAAATCTAGTGGGATACTGAATAAATGCATAGTATCAAGTTAAATTTGGGGGGGGGGGGGGGGGGGGACCACAAACTAGTTCTGAATTGAATGATAATCACTAGTAATGACAAATTAATCGTATGGTAGTGAATTTGTTTTCGAGAGAGATGGTAATATTGTTATTGAATCTTATTCATCCAGAGATGTTCATATTTAGAATTATTTTAATTGCAAAGAGCCAGATATTGTACTAGAGCGTTGCACAAGTTATTTAAAAGTTTGTTGTAGATAGTATCCTTGTTTAAATTATTTTTATATAAAATTGCATAATTTGTCTCCGTTGTCCTTCACTTTTTATTTTAGTTGCATGACAGGAATCGTCCATTGTTTTGTCAAATTCTCGCGTGATCCACACATCTAGTATTTTGAAACTAGATTTTGCTTCCTAAGTTGGGATGGTATCTTGAATTTGAAGTAAAACATGTTTCTATGAAGTATGTACGTCTATTTATCGATGACTTGAATAGTTTTACGGTTCATATTTTTGTTAAATCCTCACATGATTCTGACGTGTCCAATAGTATGATGTCTCAAATTTGAAGTGAGACGCGTTTTCATAAAGACCACGTGACTATTTATCGAAAATTTAAAGAGTGCGTTTTGAATATATTGTATACTAAGATATTGAAGACCAACTTGCTCTTTGTAAATATTCAGTGTCGGGGAACAATAATGCAATTTTTTGGTAAAGAACTTGATTTTTTTCTATTATAGCATAAATGAAACATAAACCTTGGAGTAAAATTATTCTGTAATGGGGGGGGGGGGGGGGGGGGGGGGGGGACTAGCGCAAGGGCTGACTTGCATTTCACTCCAACAAATGCAGTGTATTTAGTAGTGGCAATGGGTCAAGTCGAGTCGACTTGGCCCACTTGACGAGGTGAGCTCAAGCTCGGCCCACGAGCTTGTGAGCTCATGAGCCGAACCGAGCAAACCTACGAGCTCGAGTTTATTTTTTTTATTTTTTACTTTTTTGTTCATATCTTTTACGAGGCTGGTGAACTTTAGCCGTTCGCGAGTTAGACGAACCGAGCCTTAGACAAACCCTTGGCTCAGGCTTGACAAGCCCAAGCCATCCATAGATTGAGATTTGACGAGCCGACGAGCTACTCGACCATTTTGCTACTACCACCTATGTGTGTATCATAGATAAGCAATCATGACAATACCCTTAATTATGCCTTCAAATGAGATTATAATAATATAACTGTTGAAAAGGCCAAAGAGAAGCTCATATCAGTTAAACCCAATTATTATGTCTGAAATCTTTTGCATTGTTGATTAAAATTCTTTAGAATAGAAGGGTTTGACCGTTCATTGCATAACAAAATTGGTCTCTTTTTAATAATTATAATGGATTTGCATAAGATTTAGATATATTGGAAACCAGACCATATTGCATATTAATTATTTTTCAAGAACGGAAATGCAAGGAAAGGAGAGGATTTAATTATGCACAGTAGAGTGCAAGGGCATGTTTGTTACGAAAAATTAGATAGCGCTAAATAGTATTATGGAGAAAAAAAAAAAAAAACTTGAAATCTTGTTTAATAAATTGTTTATTCATGTCTAATTTTGTGTACCAAAAAGAGTGTCTCTATACCTTCAATAATTCAAGGCACGTTTGATGACAACTCGAAAAGTGACAAAAAAAAAATTAAAAATGACAAATAATATTTAGCCCATGTTTGGTAGAGATTAAAATCAAATTTTTAGTTGGCATTTGGACATATCTCATTGGAATCTATTGGTTTGCTTTGCTATAGCGCCTTATCACACGATACACTATCTCAGGCACATACTCAAGAAGTAAATTGAGGTAAAGATCATCCTTCTTTGTCGTAGAAAAGCAGCAGTGGTTGAGTGAAAACAACACTGGGGTGATCAAGAAAGCGTATCGTCTGCAGTTCAAGATTTTTGTGTCTATTATCCTGCAACATTTTTTTATCGCTACTGCTTCTTCACTTTCAAGACACTCGGCCTGCGAAGTTATTCATACACAGTTTGAAACAAACTTGTTTCTTTGATAGTTTAAACTTAAAAATCAACGAGTATCCAACTCAAACATATTAATCATAGGGAAACATATATTCTTTTTGCGTTTGTGTTTTCTCAAAGTTCTGAAAGTTATGTACCAAGTATACCATCATTGAATAACCAGGTGTAATGTTTCAGAATATATACAGGCTATAACAATTACTTGAAACGAAATCCCAAAGGAACCTTGTCCAACAACACGCTTCGCCATGTAACTTATTGTCTATCATAGAAGATAGCAAAACATAAATAAGGGGCATGAAATTATTCTACATTGACATAGCATCAAACGAAAATGAAATGCAGCACACGAATTTTGTAGATCATTATCATTAGAGAAAAGCCACTATAACAGAAGTCTTTACCAGAAATTTAAATTTCGGCTGACGTGGCACTTTCCTTTTTCTCTCTCTTTCAACAATTGAAAATAGAAAAGAAAACCTAATTTGATAGAAGTCAATCACGCTGCTCTCTCTCTCTCTCTCTCTCTCAACTCACTTGTCCCGCCACAAATCATCCATGCTGCCAATCATTTCCACCTCCGTTTCCAAAACAATTGATACTCATCCATGAAGCCAGACAAAAATTATTTCAATTTACCCGGAGCTGAAGTCAATAGATCGATTACAAGGGATTCATCTTACCACACTCACTTGCGACATCAAGGGCAGTCGTTTCTCCAAATTGGGAGCTTCTTTCCTCGGCTTTGGTTTTTGGACCGAGTGTTGTTGATTGCAGTGGGTTATTTGTTGTTACTTTCTATGTTTTGGAGTGAATGTTTTGAATACAATGATTTGGTGGTTGTTATTTCATTATTTGATTTCGGAAAGTTGTAATTTGTTGAAGGGGTGGAATTATCTAAGCGCTGATTATTTGTGGGCAATGTTAACGTGATATATTACATGTTGAAATTACGCTTCGAACTAATATGGTTCTGTTTTACTGAACTGCGGCTTATTGTGTTGTAGTAGGTGGATCTATGGAAGACGAATCTGATGAAGTTTTGGTGGAGAGAGTTGGTGACAGAACTTTGTGAACGATATGTTATCAGTGGAGGAGGCGACGTTAGGAGAAGATGGTCTTGTTGTGCCTAAGATGCCGGAGGTAGGTATGACGTTCAAAGATGAAAAAGAATTGTGGGATTTCTACAAAGGATATGCATATCATGTAGGTTTTTTGGTTAGGAGAAGAAATTCGAAAAAGGGAGACGATGGGAAAATTAAGTATGTAACCTACACGTGTCGCCGTGAAGGCCGAAGAAGCACTAGTACAAGTGGTTCTTTGAAGCCCCAACCAACCACTCAGACAGATTGTAAAGCTAGGATCACTGCATGTTCATATGATCTTGGAATAAGGAGAATTAACACAATCCTACTCGAGCACAATCATTAAACAAGTCCATCGAAGTCGAGGTTGTATCGCTGCAATCGAGAATTAAGCTCACATGTGAAACGACAGCTTGAAGTGAATGATATTGCAGGAATTCCCTTGCATAAAAGTTTCAACTCTGCGGTGGTTGAAGCAGGTGGGTATGAAAGTATGATTTGCGTGGAAAATGATTGCCGAAATTATATTGAACAAGTGAGACAATTAAGACTCGGCGAAGGAGATGCCATAGCAATACAATCCTACTTTTCCAAGATGCAATCCTAGTGTTCAGGATTCTATTTTACTATGTATGTAGATGATGAGGGTTGGCTAAAGAATGTATTTTGGGCAGATAATAGGTCAAGACAAGCATATAAAGAGTTTGGTGACGTTGTCACATTTGACACCACTTATCTAACTAATAAGTATGTTATGCCGTTTGCCCCGTTTGTTGGTGTTAATCATCACGGACAATCTACATTACTTGGTTGTGGTTTGTTGTCCAACGAGGACACGGATACTTTTGTATGGCTGTTTAGGACATGGCTGCAATGCATGCATGGAAAAGCTTCGAATGGAATCATTACCGATCAAGATAGGGCCATGCAAAATGCTATTTAGATTGTTTTTCCAAATATGAGGCATAGATGGTGTTTGTGGCATATCCTCAAAAAGTTCTCAGAAAAGTTTGGATACCACATTGATAAAGCTTCCATTTTTTCGACTATACACGGATTAGTTTATGATTCGCAGTTTGTCGAGGAATTCGTGCCTTCGACGTCAAATTTGATTTTCAGTTCCCAAGGTTTACACATGTCAAATTATATACATTCGGCTCCAAACTACATTCCAAACGTTTCGCAAGGTTTGTCAACTTAATGGGTTTTGTGATTTTTTGGTAGTGGATTGTTTGTTGCAAATGGAAAATGATTTGTTTTGATCAATTATGCTCATTCATTTCCATTGTTCAGCAAATCTGGATCCGGAACACAATCTGCAGCACTCTTCACAGAATGATAACATTCGACTTGGAGGAAAATAAGGCAGAATTGCCAAAAAAAATGTTGTAATAAATTGTAATAGAGTTGCAACTATTCGTATGAAGTGTGTTGGGAGAAATTGAAAACTTGGTGATTGAGTTGTAATATTATTGCAACTATTTTATGATCAGATTTTTTTTAATTGTTGTATGAGTGAACTTACATTTTGAAAGTGAATTTTATGAGATCTATGTTGGATTAAAGAAGCCTAATTATGTTGTACACTGTTGTGCCCTTCCATTGGATTTTAGGGGCGTTTGCATTGGGGTTGTCCTAATATTTAGGTGTCTTTTTTCTGTGAGTTGCAGGCTATATCAGCCTTGCATTATTCATGTTGATAGTGAAAACATGCAGATTTTTATCAACTTCCCTGGAGTTCAAAATCACACCATTTTCCTTCTGCCGTGATAAGTTTTAATTGGCAACTTCTCTAGATGCATGATATAGGAACATTTTATTTCCCTGTTATCGCTCTCAGTAAACATTAGCAGTATCATTAAGAAACAACGGCATTGCGAAACAACAAGTTGTAGTAAGCACGGGATTAATAACAACTGTTATTAAGATACTTTGACACTAACAATAAAAGCAGATATCATATTGAACCTACGGAATGTCAAACATAATCTAATCAAAGTACCAGAACAACATTTCTCCATGTTAAGCAAATCAACTCTATATTCAGATGCCCATTCTATTAAGTAATCACATTGTAGTATATATCTTCAAATATAACATTATAGTGTAGTATATAGAACATAAAGAAGGTCTTGTAATCAACTATGTATATCATGACCGAAGAAATAAAGAAAGTTCACATAAGAGAATCTTCATAGCATTTTATAAACAAAAATCCACAGCATTTTACACAAAATAAAACTTGACTCTCAAAAAAGTGTTTGCAATTGTTTTGAAAAAGTTTTAAATTCCAACCGTAAGCCATCATATACATAATAGTAGAAATTTCGACTGATGTGACAGATTGACTGAAAAATAATGGAATTCTTGTTGATTTCAAAAAATGGTCCGATGATTTGGCCAACAGGTAAGTAGAAACAAGTATTTACGTAAGCTTAGATCTCAATACGTTTGTGACTCAAATCACCCGTTTCTAAGGTGAATCAATGAAGGGAATGATCTAAAATATTTAATAAGTTGCTGTTATAATTGTTTGTGTTTGGCATCATGGTTATACTAGATCCATTGGCTTTCATTAATGTCAATCAATCAAGTTATTTAATGCTAAGATCTCCATATCTTTACTTCTAGACTAAGGACTTGATCGTGTAGGTATGCAGATATGACGTTGACAGTGTGTTGTATTGTCAATCACGGATATGTTGTTCGTTGGCTATTCACCTCGCTATGGATGGGCTCGTATTGAGGGCCTCTGCTAGAAGGGGATTAGTCAACCTGCCTCGACATGCATAGAACCGAGTTGGTCGTATAGCTACGCCCATGTTCGTTCGTTTGCCACGTGGAGTATTTATTTTATGATTATTTATATGAGTAACATCAGTCCCCCAAGTCTAGGTATGATTATTTATATAATGTATGGACTTTTCTAAAGGTCGAGAAATAACGGGAGCAATGTATTCCTTCGCCTGTTGGAGTCGATGGTGGGGCTTTCCTGGCATGAGCAAGGTTGTTGTTGGAAGGACGATTCCCTTTAGATCTATTGAGATGTGGAGGTGAAGCCTTTCAGTGTGTTAGACGAACTATATAAAGGCGAGGCCTTTCTGTGCGTGGACAAACCACATAGAGACGAGGCCTTTCTGTGTGTGGATAAGCCATATAAAGGCGGGCCTGAATTAGTTACCGAGCTTTTACTTGCAATTAGAGCTTTCTTGTTGACCCGTATTGATGACTTGGCAAGTGTTGGTTCCCAATGAACGATAGTTGGATATTCTAGCAGTTTCCAAGGTTAGAGCGACGTGCACATTTAATGCGTAATGATGATGATGTTACGCTCTCACCTAAGTGCACGTGATTTTAAAATGCGTGCACGACACAGTTTCATCTAAGCCTTTGGTTTGAATATTTAATAGGCACCTTTCAATTTTAACGTAATTTATGGATTACAGGTGGACGGTCCAAATCAAAATAGGAGAACATCTAACGGTTCACCACGTGTATATAAAGGATTGCAAACCCACATTTTCACCTTTTCCCACTTCTCGAAAGCTTTAGACGCCAAGTTCTGTGAAGGTTTCTCCTTCGACCCCCATGTTTTCTGTTTCTGACATGCAATTTCGTTCCTTCTCATTTTTAGGCATTCCATCCTTCGGGCTCTTAGTTTTTTGCATAAGTTTCTGCTTTCATCGAGTTGTTTCTCAAGAAAGAATGTGGCAGATGGGTTATCTGGGGTTGATATGGCTTTAATAAGTGCTGAGGCGGGCGTTCCTCTGGTGATCCTATTGATCAGATCATGGAGGTGATGGGGGGCACTCATAGTGCATGAATGATGCATGAGGGCCCCATTGATTATAGCGTTAGGTGGGGGGCCTCTTTATGGCCAACGGATATAAAGGATAGTGAGTTGTAGACTCTCCGCGATAGGAATAGGATTCCGGATAACATAGAATTGCTAGTGCCGACCCCATATGAGAGAGCCTATTTTTCCATGGAGGGGTGTGTTACCGTAAGTGAGGCTATATTAGCTGAGGAGATGAGGATGCCTCTGTACCCTTTCTTTAGATTCATCCTTAGGCACTATAACTTAGATCCTACCTAACTAGTGCCAAATGCATACAACTAATTGGCAGGGGCTTTCTTTCTTTAGAAGGAGGTCACTCTTGGCGAGGATATGCCCCCTCACGTTTTTCAGACCATCTTTCAGCCCCGAGCCTCTAGTGGGAGGAGCGAATGTCAGGGGTGATACAGCATGAACCCTTGGGGGTCCACATTTCCCCTTCATCTGGGAGACCCCTAAGTGTATTTAAATATGGCAAGCCCATATCATTAAATTATTTTAACAGTTAATTTATGATATGGGCTCGTCATATTTTAACAGTTAATTTATGCTATGGGCTTGCCATATTTTAACAATTAATTTATGCTATGTGCTCACCATATTTTAACAAATAATTTAATGATATGGCTCACCATATTTTAACAATTAATTTAATGATATGGGCTCGCCATATTTTAACAATTAATTTATGTTATGGGGTCGCCATATTTTAATTTTTGGAGGTGTATGAGCTTGTCATGCTTCACGTAATTTATGAGCTTGTCATAGCAAATATTCAAAGGAGAATTATGTATTAATCATAAAAGATACATGGATTGATCGGGGCCTTACTGATAATACATTCAGAGATACTCAACATTCTAAGGATGGGGCTGTACTTTCCCATCTAGATTTTCAATTAAAAAGGTCCCTGGCCTAACTTTACCTGAAATGCGGTAAGGACCTTCCCCTTTTGGACCTAAAGTACCCACACCCGGTTCTTTTGAAGATAAGAATACTCTCCTGAGTACCAGATCGCCTCTTCTGAATGAATTATGCTTGACCTTGGCGTTGTAGTACATTGTCATTTTCCTTTGGTAGATGGCCCATTTAATCTGCGAGGTCTCTCTCATTTCTTCAAAGAAGTCGAGCTCACATCGTTTGATCTCATAATTAGAGATTTCGTTAAATTGTAAACGACGGGGTCATGGGAGACCCACTTCAACTGGGCTCATTGCCTTTGCCTCATAAGCCATGGAGAAAGGGTCTCTCTTTTTACGGTTCAACTAGTAGTACGTATCGCCCACAACACATGGATGAGCTTGTCCACCCATGTCCCTTTCGACTAGTCCAGTTTCTTATTTAGGAGGTGCTTTATAGTCTTGTTGACCACTTCAACCTGGCCATTTACCTAGGGATGGTGAGGAGAGGAGAAGTGTATTTTTATGCCCAACTCGTCACAAAGGAACCAAAGCTTCTTGTTGTCGAATTTTGGCCCATTATCTATGACTATTGAGTGAGGAATTTTGAACCAGCATATAATATTTTTCTATATGAACTTAGAGGTATGTGCCTCAGTGATTTTAGACAGTGGCTTAGCTTCAACCTAGTTGGTGAAGTATCATTTAGAGGGTTTATCGCGTGATCTCCTTTTTTCATATGGGAGGGTTGCTTCGAGTGATGCATTGGCGAGGGGATTTGACACTGGCACCCATATTTGGCATTTTTATGGACCCCCCTTCTCCATCTCTCCCTATTCTAGTTTGGTGGCGTACTCCATGAGTCGTATATGTCAAGATCAATACTGATGGATGCATCAAGGATGGCCTTGGGAGTGGGGGGAGGCATCATTAGAGATCATGTAGGAAACTGTATTAGGGCTTTCTCAACTTCGTATGGACCATGCTTGATATTAGAGGCAGAACTCCAAACTATTCCTGATGGGATTTTACTAGCTTAGGGTCTTGGGTTTTCAGCGATTGAGGTAGAATCTGATTCTTCTTAGCTATTCATTGCATCACTAGAGGAAAAGGACCTTGGGCTATTCAGGGAATACTCATACGTATCACAGACATCATATCTTTCGATAGAGATAAAATTTCTCATATTTATAGATAAGAAAATCAGGTTGCAGATGCTCTTACTGCGAAGGGTTGGGATCATCGACGATACCAGATATATGCACCACATGACCTACAACGACATATTAGAGCACTAGTACAAATTTACAGACATGGATTGTCCAGTGTCAGAGTTTAGTTTTGATTTTATTTCCAATCCTTTTTTTGCCTAAATTTGTAGTTGTTCTTATTGTAAAGGAAGTAGTACTTTCTCGTTTACTGCTTTAATCTTTGTCATTTATCTTCATCGTAAAGGAAGTAGTATTTTCTCATTTTTTGCTTTCATTAGCTTCATATAACCACGGTATTCCTCCGCCACAAGTGATGGCAAATTAATAAAATCTCGGAGGTCCCCCCCTCCTTTAACAAAAAAAAACCTACTCGGTGAAGTAATCGATGGCAACCATCGCATAGTTCGTACCTCATTTTCCCTTTGACATGGGTCCTATCAGATCGAACCCCCACTTTGCAAAAGGCCACGGGCTGGATCCCACGATTAGCTCATGGGATGGTTGCCTTAAATGGAGGAGAAGCGTTGGCATTTATCGTATCATTTCACAAAATGTATAGTATATTTCTTTAAGGTTGGCCAGTAGTACTCTTGCCTCAGTACTTTGTGGGCCAAAGCTAGGCCTCCCATGTGATTTCTACATATGTCTTCATGGATTTCCCGTAGTATATAATCCATATCATCCCCCTCCAGTGCATCGTAGGAGAGGGGAATAGAACCTCCTTTTGTATAGGACGTCATCCTTAAGTACATAATAGGCAGTTGGTGTGTTATCATAGACACCCAAGAATAGTCCTTAAACCTCTAAAACTAATGTAGTAATGGAAGCAAGGATCGATCCGACAAAGAGTGTGTAATTCAATATTTTATGCTCCGTACAATGATTATGGGGTTTTTGTATGCGAACAATTGTAAATGACGCAATAAATAATAATGCAAATTAAATTAACGAAAATAATCAAAAGACTAACCTTGGTCCAAGTCAATATCCACCTTTAGAAATTACAATTGATCATAGATGTAAGAATAATTCAATTCATAGTTTGAATATTCACCGTTGGAATAATTTTCCTATTTCTCCTTAATTTTAGTTAGTTAGAAACTAACGTTCTAATTAACCCTAGACCAGCACTCAAGATTCAATTTAATAACAGCTTTACACAATAGAGAAATCGATGAATTAGATAACACAAACATCAGCGGTTGCATTCAATCTATTTAAACATTCTTCTTAAGATTCAAAAACCTCTATTGCAGAAAATCATCAAAATCCTAGTGCTTCACAAGTTAAAGAACCAAACAATTATAGATTTGATATTAACTTAGCGGTAGATTCCAATGAATAATAAACTAGTAGGCCTCCTAGCAATTAATATAACAATCATGGAAATAGGTGCACAAGAATATTCAATACTAAAAAACATGAATTAAATTAAGAAAAACCATTTAGATCTCACAATATGTGGTTCCGATGCTTCAATCTCATTCGACCAAGTGTAAACGTTTAGTTACAATTCATGAATCTAAGAGAAAAATAGAGAAGAATGGAGTTTGGAGGCGTTCTGTACGTTCTTGTTGTGTTCTAGGGTTTTAAAATATGTATTTATAGTTGTTTCCATAAGCAGTTAACTTAAATTCGGAAACCAAAATTCGCGTCCCAGAAATGAACCATGCGGCCGTATGGTTTAGAGGCTTGCAGCCGCATGGAACAAATGAACTCATTGGAAGTGTCTGTGTGGCCACATGGAATTAAAGGCTTGCACTTGCATGGTTTTACTAAACTTTTCCCGGACATCTTTTAGTATTTTGGCCATAACTTTCTCTACCAATGTCCAATTGATGTTATTTAAGATGCGTTGGAAAGATAACGCAGAGGGATACAACCTTACTTCAGAAACTATCTTCGAATTTGATTGCTTTACATGTCCAAAATTTGTCCCAATATGAGGCTAAAACTCGATGCAAAACTTTTCAGCTTGAAAGTTGATATTGATGATGTCTTGGCTATATTTCATCCCTTTGAATCATTTCTTCATCCAATTGACCTCTAACACTCTCGAATCTTCATCACAAGGTTAGAAAAAAATTTAGAATATTTGTACTTTAGTCCTTGAACTTTCATTTCTTATCACTTTGGTCTCTTTTCACATACTTGTTCCAAATTACGCCATATCCATAGAATTGTCACCTAAATCAAAATATGACCGTAATGAGTACATTTTGGCACAAAATAAACATACGAGCGCATAAAATACGGAGTAAAAAATATACATTTTACATTCCTATCAGTAGTCCTACGCTTGAGCTTACGGGCCTTTTCATTGTTCTCCGGAAGGATAAGATCCTTGAGGTTGGCTATGATGGGTTGCATGTTGCGGAGTTTCTTTGACCCACATTACCTCTTCCACCTTGGATGTGGAGGGTTTGGAAAGGTATTCAATAGACACAAATTTAAACTGTTCTGAGTCTTTGCTTCTTGCCAATTTCGATAGAGTGTCTGCATGCAAGTTTTCTATCCTTGGGACCCGGATTAGTTTGAATTTACCAAAGAAAAGGATTAGCTCCATAACCCTCTTTAGGTATGTCGCCATGCCTTTGTTTTTAGCTGCAAAGCTACCGTTGGGTTGGCTTATGATAAGTTGAGAGTCACTCCGGACTGCCAAGTCTTAACCTGTATTTCTCTGGCCAGTCTGAGGCCTGTTAGAAGTGCCTCATACTCAATGGCATTTTTGGAGGTTTTAAAACTGAACTCACTGCACGATTCAGTTTATGGCCCTCTAGGCTCTCCAACAACACTCTGGTTCTTGAGACACTTTCTTCGGTTGACACGTCTACAAATATCTTCCAAGTTGGTGGGTCCACTAGTTCCATCGTAACATTGATATTCATCACCTCCGTAAACTCGGCAAAAAAATCCTTTACTACCTGTCATTTCATCGAAGTTCTGGGCTGGTATGCAATGTCTAATTCACTTAACTCCACAACCTATTTCATTAGCCTTCCAGATGTATCTGGTTTTTGGAGCACTTGTTTGAAAGGGAAGCTCGTCAGAAATCGTATGCTGTGGGCTTGAAAATAGGGCCTCAACTTTCTGGAGGCAATCATGAAGGACAATGCAAGTTTTTCCGTATCAGTGTAGCGTGTCTCCGTCGGTAGGAAGGCCTTGGAAGGCCTTGCTAACATAGTAAATAGGCAGCTGTATATTATCCTCCTCTCGTACCAGTACTAAGCTTATTACCTCGGCACTCACAGCCAAATAAAGTAGCAAAGGTTTTCCTTCCTTAGGCTTCGAGTGGAGGGGGCCATGTCCCATGTACTTTTTCAGCCCTTGGAAAGTCTCTTCACATTCCTCGCTCCATTGTCAACTTGAGGCTCTTCACTAGCATGTCATCAACATACACCTCCATTGTTTTACCCAACAGGCCAGAGAACATCTTATTGACCAACCTTTGGTAAGTCGTACCAGCATTCTTCAGACTAAATGGTATTACCTTGTAGCAATATAACCCTCGATCAGTGATGAAAGAGGTGTGCTCCTCATCTGCTGGGTGTATAAGAATCTGATTATACCCCGAATATGCATCCATGAAACTTAACAATTCGTAGCTTGCAGTGGAGTCAACCAGTTGGTCCATCCTCGGAAGTAGAAAACTATCTTTCGGACAGGCTTGATTGAGGTTGGAGAAGTCTATACAGACCTTCCACTTACCGTTAGCCTTCTTCATTAACACCGAACTCGATGTCCATTTTGGGTATGTTGTTTCCCTGATGAACCTATTGGATATGAGTTTCTATACCTCTTCTTTTAATGCAGCATACCGCTCCGGGTTTAAGGCTCTCCTCTTTTTCCTGTAAGGAGTGAATTTTGGGTCTATGTTGAGATTATGGCAACTGACACTGGGATCAATACTAACAATATCTTCATATTTCCAGGCAAACGCGTCCAAGTTGTCGAGCAGAAAGCTTTTAAGCTTGGGTTTTGCGTTCGGTTCGAGCTCCTTCCCTATTTGCAATGACTTTGTGGGATCGTTCAGGCTTATAGGGAAAAGCTCCAACTCTTCTACTAGGGTTGCCTGTGAATTTGATTATGTAATTTGGGGATCTAGGTCCACCTCGATGATCCCTTCTTCAGGGGCATCTGCCATGTTAACATCTCTTCCTTATTAAGGGGTCAGGCCTTTTTTAGGTACGTCAGTCTTCTCAGTGTCTATAAGGACCATGTTTACGCTTCGGGATTCAAACTTTCTCAAGGAGTTGAGGTAGTACTCACTTGAACCCATCTGGTCGCTTCATACCATGGTAACTCTTTACTTAGTAGGGAATTTCACACAAAGATGGTGTATAGATATTACAACCTCCAGCTATTTCAAAGCGAATCACCCTAAAACTCCATATGATAAGCGGATCGGTGATCTACGATAAAAAATTCCTTGAACTGGTGAGCCGTAAATGAACTCTCCCCTATTTCCACTACCAAAGTAATCCTTCTCTTATGGACGATGTTGTCACCAGTGAAATCATATAGAGGGGCGGTCATGGGAGCGAGCTCATGGTCCACCATCATCTTGTCGAAAATGGTTTCGAATATGATATTAACTGAACTTCCTTTATCTACCAGCATGCGCTTCAAGCAATTTCTGGCTACGAAAACTCTTACTACCAGTACGTCACAATGTGGATAATGAACTCTCATGGCATCTTCTAGGGACAAAAAGATTAATGGGATATTTTGTGCACCTTGGCTGGGGTTGTTGATTAAGTAGCTCGCCATGGGTGGATCTTTCGATTCTCTTTTATAGTTTCGCAAGGCATTTTTGGAACTTCTTCCTATATGCAGACCACCAATGATGATATCAATTTCTTTAATGGGTACGTCATCAATGTTGGTTTGGGGCTCCTTCCTGGGTCTTTGGCCTTTTGTCTTGTTCCCGTCTTCTTCATGCTTCATCCGAGGTGATTCATTTCGGCAGTTTCACCTGAACTCGTTGTGTCAAGGCCCTTTCCTAAGCAGGGGATCATCTCTTTGTACATGGTGGGTATTCCTATATTAGCCATGGGGGCCAACATGTCCTTTATGATATGGCTTGGACATGCAACTTTCTGTGCTACGGTTGCTGGTTCAGTGATATGTGCAGTATTGCCTATCTCTAGGCTCTCTGCCTCTTCCTCTGGGTAAGCACGACTGCTTGTGAGTGTCAAGTTCAACCTTTTTATATGCTAAAGAGGGCACATCATTTAGCTTGGCGATGGCCTATCTGGGTCTATTGTTGATCCACCAAATGAGAGACAGGTCCCCTATGTTACCTTTGGGGATAACGGGAGTCCCATTGAAGTTTGGTTGCGGTGGTCAATTAGCTCCTCATTGACAATTTCGATCCTCATCATTTCCACCAATGTGTCATAAGAGGTGGGATTCTTATTCTGTACATCGTTCCAAAATAGGGTATTCATATTGAGGCCTGCTCTTAAGGCAGAAAATGGCCACTCTATCCCTGCTCGTAATAGGTCATCTTGTCCGTGAAACGAGCTAGACAACATTTCAGGGTTTCCA
Organism: Fraxinus excelsior; assembly: GCA_019097785.1. NCBI lineage: Eukaryota > Viridiplantae > Streptophyta > Magnoliopsida > Lamiales > Oleaceae > Fraxinus > Fraxinus excelsior. The sequence continues at coordinate 23,470,677 of CM032629.1, read as the reverse complement.
CTGCCTACTGCCTCATGTCTTGTACCCTATAGATGGAGCTTTTCCTTCTTTGCTTGACAAATATTGGTTTAGGAAGGTCTTTTTAAAGTCTGGCCAATTTTTGATGCTTCATACAAAAATACGGTTATACCAAATTTCTGCTGTCCCTATCAATGTAAGGTGGAAAGCTCGACATCTCAGCGCCGACGAGGCTCCTTATAGAGACATTTGAGTTTTATAGTTGTTGATGTATTTCGCTAGGTTACATTTTCCTTCATACTTGGGTATTTTTGGGCATAAAATGGCTAGGAATTGGCGCACTTCTCAACTATTGAGAAAATGGCAAACTCTTGTCATTATCATCCGGTTCGAATGGTCTACCGGGGCCATCGAGTCATTTTCCTCCACCTAATATCGAGTCTGTGATGTTCCAGCCTAATTTCTTGCATTTGCAGTGTCTCTTCTTTCCCGCCTATTTCTAGGCGGTTGGTGGGACTCCTTGGGCTCGACCCTAGATTTTGCTCTCGTCCTCTTTGAGCTATGAGAGGTTGTTGAGACCTATTTCTAGGCCTCGAGGGTCCAATACTGTCAAAGACACTTACAGATCATTGAGGTTTGTGTTCCTGAGTGTATTTTGGGGGAAAGTTCTCATCCATGGGAACCTTGTCATCTGGGCGGCTCGTAACATAGTTGGTGGAAATATCACATTCTACCCGTCTCTCCACTGGGTCATTCATCTCATACATTTGAAGGTATGCTGCTGTATCATTTTCTTCACCCTCATGGTAAAAGGTTCTATGCTGAGGTGCCTGGGACCTAGCTTGTTGGTGTATTTGCATCAACAGTTGTTGCATAGAAGCATTTTGTTGGGCCATATTTCTCATATTAGCGGGCATCTCTCCAACTTCTCGCGCCAAGCGTGTGATTGTACTGCCTCTCATATGGCGGTGGTAGGGACGTCACATATTCACGTTCGTGTGGAGAACCTCTTCTTCAGTGGCCTCCTATTGCCCATTTCCATCATGTATTCCTTGGTGACTTAAACTCATTGTGTTTTTTCAAATTGTTTCTTTGCAACGGTTCTTTCTTCAAGAACCAAAACCTTTATTTAAGGTTCTTCACAAATAGCATTTATCACTAGGATGTGCGTGATTATGGTATCAAATATTTCCACAGACGGTGCCAATCTATTGATCTCAAAAAATGGTCCGATGACGTGGTCGATAGGTAACTAGAAATAAGTATCCACGTGAGCTTAGATCCCAAAACATTTGTGACTCAAATTACCCATTTCTAAGGTAAATCAATAAAGGAAATGATCCAAAATATTTAATAAGTTGCTGTTATAATTGTTTGGTGCCTAAAAAGGGGGGTTGGACGTTGAGTGTAGTAGAGAGAATTTAGGTTTACTTTGAATATTTCAACTTGCATTAGCCCCTCCCGATACTAAGTGTGGGCTTTTTATAACCGATGCAAGGTGAATGAGATCCGTCGGATGATAAGGCACGTGGTTCTACTAGATCTATTGGCTTTTATTAATATCAATCAATCAATCAAGCCATTTAATGCTGAGATCCCCATATCTTTACTTCTAGACTAAGGACTTGACCATGTAGTTATACAGAGGCGGCATTTGGAAGTGTGTTGTCATGTCAATCACTTTATAGGATCTGTTGTTGGTTGGCTCTTTGCCTTGCCAAGGATGGGTTAGTATTGAGGGCCTATGCGATAAGGGGATTGGTCAACCTGCCTCGACATGCATAGAACCGGGTCCCTCACATCGCTACACCGCATGTGAGCTCGTCCGTTTGCCATGTGGAGTTATTTTACGATTATTTATATGAGTAACAATTCACAAAGGAAAAGAACCTTATTATATCCTAAATCCAGTGTCACAAACAGAATTGCATCTTTAAAATCCTCAGTTATATCTCTAACTTTGCCATTCCTTCTCAGCTTAAAATATCAGAAACTAATAGAGCTTCAGAATTATTTGAAACCTCTAAAATGTCAAAAAATAGAGAAATGTATTAAAACATGAATCGAATACTAATATTTCAAGAGAAAAAGAAAAGGAAGGTCTAAATCAATAGTTATTACCCCTAATGGTGCAAAATAAAGCGAAAAACTTCAAGGAAGTGTCTACAAAGGGAGAAAATAGTTATCAATCGGAAACATCAAAGCCACCATGGAATGCTTCATCGGTTGATGATGGTTTTTTTGCCCTATAAATAAACTTGGGCCATGGATTTTGTGTCGATTTTGGGGTTTTCAACTGTAATTAGTAGTGGGCATTTTGTGGTTTCGGGAGGATTTGGGCGTGAGAATTGTTGGTGATACGGGCTAAATATAAGTGCGGATGAAAGTGTTGTTGTATATTGAACAAACAAAAAGCAAAGTTTAATCAGTAGGAGCGTGATTAAACAATATAAATATGGATTGAAAATGTACTAAAACCAAGAAGGGATGAAGAAAAAGAAGAAGAATAATCTAGGGTAAGTGATTTTCACTCTTTTCTTAAAACAAAATTACCCCACAATGGTGCCACGGTTCATGGCACTTGTCTTACAAGATACAACAGATTCAACTTGTTGTAGAAGCACTTCAAATCCCAAGTTACGATGAACTTTCGACGGAGTTTCTCTTTACAAAGAAGGAAATGGTTTTAAATGAATTTGGAAGTAATTTGCAAGAGTTTTTATACAATGCTCAATGTAAATATGGCTTAGGATGCCTAATGGACGTCCAAGGGATCCTATATATAGAGGATGAGGGGTTGTAAATGAATTGTCGCGCCCCAAACTTCAACAACTCTTGCCAAAGGTCGCACCATTCACTGTCGATAGTCTATCGCCATCATCTCACTCGAGCGATAAAAATAATGACTTTCTCACTAGCTTATTGCTAGCCTGTTGTTGGCCTACTGCTCAAGCGAGAGCTCAACGATAAGTTAACAACAGCCTTAGTCAATTTTCTAGGCAGCTTTCTCAAATTTCTTCCCAACTTTGGACGCAATTTCTCATTAATTCGGATTTGGTTTTGAGATTCCAAATATACCACGATGATCTATTCAACGAGTAGAACAAGTTGGTCTATTTACATTTTCCATTTGACCATCGAATCAGGTCCAAATATTTGGACGAAGTTTACACGAAAGTCATTTTTCCAAGTTTTTAGTTTTGACACTTAACCAAATTTCCAATGTTTTAAACCAATTTCAAATAATCATCCACATGAATGAAAATTTGAACATTCATATGTAATGCAAAATTATGATGCATTGTGGAGAGAGCGAAAAATATTGCATCAGGTAAGGTAGCTTTCGATTTTGAACCTCCAGTAGTGAAATACCATCGGACTTACTAGCTAATTGGTGAACGTGATATCTTGAACCATTCCGTCGTTAGTGTAAACCAAGACAACAATACTCATACATATGTCTTCCTGAATCCGTTCATAATTCTCATGACTTGGTTCATTTTGGCTCTGAGCCACCCTTAGGTTTCATAAATATTTAGAGAATTGTAGTCTCGAACAATTCTTATTGAAGTGGCTCCACTTTACACTTACATAGGCGGCCTCCTATTAAGAGTATCTGCCTTATTGCACTTGAGTTAATAATATATAGGAATCATTAAAAAAGTATCTTAATCTCTAATCATTCTGCAGAAAGCACTTAATATCATAGGAATGACTTAGAAAATAATTTCCTGAGTGTTTTATTGAATCTTCATAACTTAGTTGTCCTTTGAACCAAGATCTTGGGATCTCCAATCAACAAGGTAGGGTTACCATTACAAAGATCCTTACGTAGTAGATTGTAATTTTATTCCATTCGATAGGCAACATATTTGATCTTTAGGCAAACCTTTCGTAAGTTGATCCACAATGTTCTCCTTTGATTTCACATAATATATGGAGATGATGCAATTTGAGATTAGTTGTTCAATGGTATTGTGTCTACATCGTATATATTTAGACTTACCATTATACATGCTGCTTCTAGCCCTTCCAATAGCCAATTAACTATCATAATGTATACTAATCGTAGGTACCGGCTTAGGCCAACATGGAATATCTTCTAGAAAGTTACGAAACCATTCTGCTTATTCTCCAGCTTTGTCCAAAGTAATAAACTCTAATTCCATTGTTGATCGAGCTGTACGCGTTTACTTTGTAGATTTTCATGATACAGTAGCTCCACCAATGGTAAACACATAACCACTAGTAGGCTTGGAATCATTCATGCCAAATATCCAATTCGCATCACAATTTCCTTTCAATACCGCAGGATATTTTGTGAAATGTAATCCATAGGTTAAGATATACTTCAAATACATAAGAACCTTTGTTAAAGCCTTCCAATGATCATAGCTTGGATTACTTGTGAATATACTAAGTTTATTCACGACATATGCTATATTCGGCCGAGTGCAGTTCGTAATATATATTAGACTGCCTATAACTTGTGAATACTTTAGTTGTGGCACACATTCACCCGTATTTTTGACTAAGTATAAACTTGGGTCAATAGGGGTTTTCATAGGACTTTCCTCAAGTATGTTATACTTCTTCAGTACACTCTCAATGTAATGAGATTGGGAAAATACGATTTCTTTCGGTGTTCTAGAAATCTTAATCCTTAATATTATATTAGCAACTCGCATATCTTTCATATCAAAATGCTTCGTTAGCATTCTCTTGCTGTTTAACAATATTTCATGACTATTGTCCATTATCACATAGGCATTTAGTATATGTTTTACATACACACTTGTCACACTCATTGATTTTGAATCCATTTAACACCATTTTTTGTCAAACTTCTGGTGACATTGTTTAGGAGCTTGTTTCAATCCATAAAAAGGACTCAACAAGTTTACAAACCTTGTGTCTTTTATTAAGAGAGATAAATCCTTCGGGTTATTCCATGTATATCTTATTTTCTAACTCACCATTCAAAAATGCCATTTTCACATCCATTTGATGAATCTCAAGGTCGTGTATTGCTACAATCGCAATTAATAACCTTATCGAAGTGATTCTAGTCACATGTGAGTAGGTATCAAAGAAGTCAAATCATTCTTTTTGCCTATATCATTTGGCAACCAATCTAACCTTATATTTATCAATGAATCCATTCGGTAGGTAAATAACGAAGCCATTTTCTTACACAATCTTTAAAAGTGTAAGAGAATAACTCATTCGAAAGGCATTTGCCGACATCGATAACTTCACACAACATCAAAAAAGCCCATACATGAGGATTCTCTGTAGGTTTTTTGAATAATCTAACGTCCTGATGATTCTAAAAATGATGATGATATCCGATCAAAGGTGAAAGCTAGCTAGTCTAAACAGAGGGTAGAATGTAGCAGGTTGCACAGGTACAAAAGCTGGATTCATATAATCCTTGAGTAATATTGTGTCCTTGTTGGCGACAACTCTCTTTTGAATATATTGTGGCAGTTAAAGTGAATCTTGAACTTGATTTTGATTCTCAACCACTTTTTCGCTTCTTTCTATTCTCTTATATGCTATCTAAGCATTCTTTTAATCTTGGGATCTATAGGAACAATTTCAATCTTGTCATAATTTTCCATATACTATTGACTGCCTGAACAAAACAAAATACAACTGAATGAGTTAGTGTAATGAAAAGCTTAAAATAAAAGAAAATTGATTTTAATATGAGCTAATAAACTACAATTAACAAATTAATGCCCAGAAACGGTGCTAATACCTTGTTCAGACAAAAATTACAAGTATACGGGCTCTTTGACAACTAATAATGTAGTAAGTTGAGTTATCTTCCCACGAGAAATAATTGTTAACTATAGTATACTAGTTTCTAAAAAATTCGACGTTTGTGAAACAAAAGATTTTTAGTTGTTGTAATTGTCCTAACTGCTAACTGTTAGGTCCAACGTTGTAATTGACATGTTTGTGAATAAAATGGTCTTCATTGAACACTTGTAAAAATTCAAGGACTTGGATGTAATTTTGTATAGATGAGTTAGGTTAGGGTTAGAGGTTGAAAACAAGGAAAACGTGGCATTGAAATTTCGCTAGACTGTCTGCATGACTTGGCTCGAGTAGTAGAAACAGAAATAATGTCGCTGTCACTCGAGCGAAAGACTCCCTCGCTCGAGCGACATATTTATGCAGCCAGACTTAATTTGTGATTTTAATGAGTTTTACACGGCCCATAACACCAAAGCGTCCCCAACTATAAATACAGATGTCTAGGATGAATTTCATAAGGTTGCTTTATTGTCCTACAATTGTAAAATACTTTCATATCATTGTTTGAGAGATCTAAGAGGAAAATTCATTGATTTATCTACATCATTCTTGTGATTCAGCAACTGAGCTTTAGAAAAATATCAAGGTTCATTAATCCAAAACACTTGACTTCCTTAACACTTCAAGGAAAGGATTCAAGCGCAGGAAGAAGAACATGAATCTACTTGGAAAAGACTTGTGTAGAAGATTGTAAGACTGATGCAGCAAATCTTGGTAGAAGATTGTGAGTCTGGAATTTACAACGGATCTTGGAAGCTACATGAGGTAGATCGAGAGATCTAGCAGATTGGCTAGATAGTATCTACGATAGCAGATTGTGAGGTTGGAAGGAACATCAAATCTTGAAGTTGTAGGGTTTACAACAGCTATTGGTACTAGTTTGGAATTTAACTGTAACTTACATTGTCTATAGTGGAGGTAACTGACTTGGTCTTGGAGTTTTTACCCAGTTAGATTTCTCCGTTATCAAATTTTGTGTTATTTATTGCTTTCTAAATATTACAAATGCAGTAATTCAACTTAGGGAAATTGAATCGTATGCTTAACCATCTAGAAACTAATTAAAAGCGACTTGTTGCTTTAATTAACATAATTTTGTACATAAGGTTGAACTTAGTTATTAAACTACATTATTTCAATTGGTATTAGAGCCTAATTTCGATTCCTGACCTTAATTTGTCTAGATGAGTAGTTCATTGTCCGTCCCACCATACTTTGATGGCACTAACTATGCCTATTGGAAAGTTAGGATGAAAGGGTTCTTAAAATCTATGGATTAACGGATTTGGCTTAGTGTAGTGAATGGTTGGAGTGCCTCTAGTACAACTGTAGACAATGTAGTGATCCCCATTCCCATTGCTAATTGGATTATGACGAACTTAGATGAATGTAATTGGAAGAGTTTAGGAAAGTGTGCGTGAGATAGCTAAAGAGGTTTGAGATATTTTACAAACCACATATGAGGAAACTTAGGCTGTAGAAAACTCTAAGTTGCAAATGTTGACCACTAGGTTTGAAGAGATTAGGATGAAAGAGAATGAAACTTTTGGTGAGTTTTATGCGAGCTTAAATGACAAAGTGAATTCTAGTTTCAACCTAGGTAAGAGAATCTCAGAGCCTAAAATTGTTAGATAAATCCTTAGATCTTTACCTGAGCGATTTAGGACTAAAATCACTGCTATTGAGAGAGTAAGAATATAGACTCTATTAAGGTCGAAGAGCTGGTTGGATCTCTCCAAACTTATGAACTTACATTAGTTATACCTACAAATGATAAGTCATTGGTCTTACTGTGAGGAACAGTCAAAAAGAGTCCCTGAATTCAGAGTCTCCTAATGAATATAAATTAGCATACTTTGCTAACAAAATTAAAAAAAAAACATTTAGGAATAAACAAAAACCTCAAGAGAAGCATAAAAGTGGTCCAAGTGTATGTAGGAAGAGTTCTAAATCTGTGAGATGCCATGATTGTTGAGGCTTTGGCCACGTTAGGAGTGAGTGCCCTAGCAGTAGGAGAATTTTAGATACAATTATGAATGCTACTCTAACTGATGACGAGTCTAACTCGGACAATCAGAGTGAGAAATCCACTTGGGAGGAAAGTGGAAAATATATTGCCTTTACTACGAGAGTTAAGGAAGGATCTGACCAGGGAAGTGAAAGAGAAGAGGGCTTAAATAGTGATAAGGATTCTGAAGAAGAGTCTAAAAGTGACGAAGATATCCAAGAGGCTTATGATAAGATGTACGAGGAGAGTATTAAGATTCTTACTAAAAACAAAGCATTGAGTGTGAAAAATAAGGAACTTGAATTGGAAAAGAGAAATTAGTAGCGCACATTAAGGAATCTACCTTGATCCTGAGTGAAGTGAAATCAATAAATGAATCTTTAGATACTCGAGTTAAGAATCTCACTAGTGAGCTTGAAAAGAGCTCTAGGCGAGTTAATAAGCTGACAGTTGAAAATGAAACGTTAGAAGTCCAGGTTAAGAACCTTCTGAGCGACCTAAAATATTCTAAGTCTCAACTGCTTGCCTTCTTTAGCGGTTCTAAAAAGTTAGATAACATTTTAGGAATTGGCAATCCGGCTGAAAATAAGGGAGGTCTAGTTTTTAAAGAGAAGAGTGCTAGTAGGTCCAACATATTTGTCCCTGCCACTGACCAGCCCAAACTTGTGCCTAACTCCGATATTAAGAATAAATTATTTGTTAGATAGAAGCCTACTAGACAGCGTATGACTCATTGACCTAGGAATAGACGTCATCGTCTACATAATGTTGGTCCTAGGTTTATCCCTATATGTTTTAACTGTGGTGAGTTATGACACATAAAGCCTAGGTGTCATCATTTTCTAATAAAAAATAGATATCAGACTAATATAGAAATAAAAATCAGGAGTTTGTTGATTAGATTGACTTTCTTACTATTCAAGTGAGTCAATTGACGAAGTTAATGACACAGATGAATAGGAATATTCCTGTCACTAGGAAAGTTTGGGTGAAGAAAAGGGATCTCAAAAATTGTGAAATAGATCATGATGCTCTTAAAGGTAAGAGCATTAGCATACCAAACTGATTAAGTATTTTTTGGTGCATACTCGTGTTATATCATTATGTGACATTGATTTATGCAAGCATCATATTTGTTTATTTGTTTTCTAGGGAGAAAATTCATCATATTTTTTATTTATTTATTTTATGCTTATTTGTGCGTGTGACATTTTTTTTGTGCATGATGCATTCATATTTTAAAAGAAAATGAAAAAATGAAAAATAAAAAAATGATGAATATTTTACTACAACATAATATATAACATTCTTAATCTTGCATGTTGATCATGTATGGACATAATTGATAAGTTGTTGCATAGTTTCCATTACTTGCTTGGGTTGATATGGAGTAATTAGTATATGCATCCTCATGTACCATCTGTACTGTACACACTATGATTTTGTAAATGGGACTTAACTGCACGTGTGAGATTTGGGATGTCAGTTACTTGTTAGTAAGTTGACTTTGAACATGAATTGACCACTTTTAGTAGACCTAAGCCTAATTATATCCCCTAATAAGTCCAATATATTAATGTTCTTCTTCGAGGCTATTTGACTATAGCAATTAAGCTTGTGTGGTGTCTCAGAACCTGGTGTCTATGATCAACTGATTTGGGTTAATCGGCTTCAAGCTCGCTAAAGAAGGCATCTTAGTTGCTCAATGGTAAATGACCTGTGCTTAAGATGAGAAAATGATGAGCTTGAAGATATGGAAGATGTGAAAATATGATGAGCTTGACATATGTGAAAAATTATATATGCTCATATTTAAAAAAAAAACTGATATATGAAAAAAAATAAGCATTAATTTATAGGTCCTACTGTGCTTTATGATTTTATTTTCATTAGTAGGAGAATACACTTATTGGCAGTGATGTTTATTTTGTCTCTTCTCACAAAATTACGGTTTGGAGTCCTATTTGCATTGGATTAGTGACACTCTACACACATGAGTCACTTATACAATTTACTCCATTCTGACCTAACCCGAGTATGTGGGGAGGTTTACTACTTGTTAATTATACTTGTGCATGCTATCAACTAGTTTGGACTGTTGTGTATTCATGGTTAAAATTGCACCGTTAGTCATTTGTAACAAAAATAGGAAGAGATATAATATACACAGGGGGAGCATTAAATGATTAAATGAAATTGAGCTTTGCATTATGTCTAAGGGGTCGTTGGGGAGAGACATAGATATATTTGCATAAAAACATTGAGAGTTTGCAGTAAGGAAGAGAATGTGCATTGCATATCATTTGCATAGCTGTTTGTTTTTGATATTTTGTGACGTTAATCTTTCGGTTGGTGTTTTGATTGACATTAATCTCACATCTCAAACTAGCATGCTTATTTGTGTTCATAAGTTTTTTTTTTTATTTCCGCTTCATGTGCTTTAAATTGGGTATTTAGTTTTTGATTTTAGGAAACAAGTATAATAAGGAATGCAAGAAGTAGAATAACTTGAGTAGTATAGATTGGGGAGCTTAGTTTGATGTATTTTATTTTCTTGACTTTATTTGTATGGTTTTGTCACAAAATCCCAAAGGGGTGGATTGTTATGTCCAATGTTGTAATTGACATGTTTGTGAACAAATGGTCTTAATTGAACACTTGTAAAAAGTTAAGGACTTGGATGCAATTTTGTATAGATGGGTTAGGTTAGGGTTAGAGGTTGAAAACAAGAAAAATGTGACGCCAGAATTTCGCTAGACTGTCGTCAAGACTTGGCTTGAGCAGCAGAAACAAAAACATTGTCGCCCGCCTTTTGCCTCGCTGTCGCTCAAGTGACACTTGAGCCACATATTTATGCGGTCAGACCTAATTTGTAATTTTGAAGAGTTTTACACGGCCCATAACACCCAAGCATCCCCAATTATAAATACACATGTCTGGGACGAATTTCATAAGGTTGCTTTATTCAGTTATAATTGCAAAACACTTTCATATCATTGTTTTAGAGATCCAAGAGGAAAACTCATTGATTGATTCATCCACATCATTCTTGTGATCCAACAACCAAGTTTGGGAAAACATCAAGGTTCATTAATCTAAAACAACTAGCTTCCTTAACTCTTTAAGGAAGAGATTCAAGCGCATGAAGAAGAACATAAATATGTGATTTCTGGGTATCCACTTGGAAGAGACGGTGCAGAAGATTGTAAGACTGATACAACAAATCTTGGTAGAAGATTGTGAGTCTGAAATTTACAACGGATCTGGGAAGCTACATGAGGTAGATTAGATGATCTAGTAGGTTGGCTAGATAGTTACTACGATAGCAGATCGTGAGTCTGGAAGGAACACATATCTTGGAGTTGTATGGTTTACAATAGGTAGTGGAACTAGTTTGGAATTGAGCTGTAACCCATATTGTCTATAGTGGAGGTAACTGATTTGGTCCCAGAGTTGTTACCCAATTGGATTTCTCCATCATTAAACTTTGTGTTACTTATTGCTTTCCAAATATTACAACGACGATAATTCAACTTAGGGGAATTAGATTGTATGCTTAACCATATATAAACTAATTAAAATTGACTTGTTGCTTTAATTAGCATAACGTTCGTAAGGTCGAAATTAGTTATTAAACTACGTTATTTAACTAACTTAAGCTACAAAATGTGTAAAAGTATGATTTTTATTAAATTATGAGACAAGTGTATTGAATTTCAAAATCCATCTATTTGTATCTATTTCCAATTCTTGAATTAATTAGTTTAACGTGTTCAAGTGCTCGTGACCATCGATAATCCTATATTGTTTAACCTTCTTTTCCAAGATAGATCAAACTTATTATAAGCACGACCCAACCCTATTCCCAGTCTGAATTATATGCGAAGAAGTACATTAAACATTACAATTACCGAATGAAATGCACATGTCACAAATGTTATTCCTAACACCTACTGCCAGTATGTTAGTTGTATAATATTATAAACTTATTGTGAATGTGCCAATACTATAACAAGCAACAAGTTATCTAATGGAGGCCAATCAATCAAATAATACAATAATCATATATTATTAATCAAGAACGAGAGAAATCACAAACCACTTGTTCTTTAAATTGGAATTACATAACTAACGGTCTCATCATCATCCAATACATATAAAAGAGTTAGCCTAGCATATTTGAAAATGATTTACAGAAAAATTATTGAAACATCATCACCAGAATTGAAGAAAAGAAAGAAGAATTTGAAATCTACAATTTTTTGGCCTTGAGACTGTAATTCAAGCTTCGTAACTTAAACACTTGTGTTAAATCACCTCTTAGCGGGTGCTAGACTTCTCTTGAATGATATAATATGTTACAAATTGTTCTAGATGACCTTCTCTAAGTTAAACGAGGTTAGAAAATCATTCCATGCATATTCGGATCAAAATAAGGAAACAAGAATTTTCTTCTTTGGGCCACACTTGCGTGTGCATGGGTATCTGACTTGCCCACACATGGAAAAGTCATTTTAAGCCCAGTTATATTGCATGAAGGCCTTGCGCACGGATGGAATTTCTACCAGGAGCACGCATGGTTATAACCCCGAGAGATCGTTAATATTTTTGTTATATCTTTTTCTTTCGATATCTGATTCAGGCGATTCAAAGTGCATTAAAAGTGTAACTCAGAGGGATACAATTCTTCTAAAAATATCAATTTTTCAATTCAAATGTTTACTATGAGAAACAAGAGGATAAAAATTTGAAGTAGAACTTATTCATCTAGAAATTTATTTGTGAGAATATTTTGACTATATATAACCCATTTGACTTCTTTTTTTGTTCAATTGACACATAAAACTCTCGAATCTTCTTCATGATGTCCGACAGTTTTTCATCACTTTTCTCCGATTTCGCTATTTTGATCGATTTTTAGCTAATAAGCACAATGTACATAAAATTAAGCCATAATTCATTGAAATATCTAATAAATAATCTAATTTGAAAGTCTAAATAAATGTACAAAATACACTTATCAGCAAACAACAATTATTGTACAACATTGCTACTGTTGTAGCACGTACTATAATATAAGACAAATTAATAAATTATTTACGCTGTTCAAATTTATATATAGAAATTTTGTTTTGTACATTTTTCGTAGTCTGATTTCAAGTCTAGACAAATAAGGTGGACTTTGATATGTTGATAATCTAAATAAAAATTTGGTAAATGTTATCAAATGAATACTACTACGCAATATTTCCTTGAGGTTATCCTTGTTGGAGAGTTTGTATAGAAATAGGGGTATTGGATGTTATTTCTCCCACATAGGATAGAAATAGAAAGAAAAACTTGTTTATAAGTGTGAAAATAATATACTTAATAAGTTGGATAAAAGACCACACACATGGGCTTTGGGCCTGAGTCATATGATTTGGGTTAGATTGGGCTCCTTGATAGGCTATATATATATATATATATAGTCAAAAGATGGGTCTTAGGAGTCCTGGGTCTTGTGATTTACAAATTTCAGTTTTAGCACTTATATTTTCTTTATTTTTCGGTTTTGTCTAAATGGTTGCGTCTAATAAACACAACTGCTTACCAAAACCGACACAAAGGATAAGGCTGTTCATTTTCTATATGTAGATAAAACGTCTGATTCAAGATAGTGAAATCTAGCATTTTCAATCCTTCATAAAATTTTGTCTGAGAAAAGAAAACACTTAGTATAATCACCAGAACCAAGAATCGAGTGCTCGATTTTTGGGAATAGATTGTTGAATCATGGTGGCAGACACTCATCGAACTACAAGCACATGAGTAGGGGCGAATTTCTGCTATAGGACATAGCGTTGCGCTAGCCTCAATCTGAATTTCAAGTCAGTATCATTTATATTAATTGTGTTATTAATCTGTATATTGCAATAATAGTAGTCTGTTTATTATTATTTGTTCTGTCTAGTTCCTGATTGTTTCCAACAATCTATAGCAGAATTCCAGTTTATTTTTTTAGTTTAATTTTTCCAATATGGAATAATCTGGGACTGGTGTGCAAGTGAAACCCCATGTTGAAAAGCCAGACAAGTTCAAAGGATTAGACTTCAAACGATGGCAACATAAGATGTTTTATTTAACAACATTGAATCTCGCTCATGTTGTGAATGAAAAATGTCCTAAGGCAGAAGGAGAAGGTGTTTCTGCAGAACAACTCAGTGCAGTCGATGCTTGGAAACACATTGAGTTTTTATGCAGAAATTATATTCTGAACAGCCTTGATGATACACTATATGATGTATACAGATCTTATAAAACTGCAAAGGAACTCTGGGATTAGCTAAAGAATAAATATAAGATCGAAGATGCTAGTTCAAAGAAGTTCATCATTAGGAAATTCCTAAAGTACCAAATGGTGGATTCAAAGTCTGTTGTCAATCAAGTTGAAGAGTTGTAAATTATTATCCATGAACTTGCTGCAGAAGGAATGGAACTACCAAAAGGCATTCTCTGTCGGATCTATAATAGAGAAATTACCTCCATCTTGGAATGATTTCAAGATTCATTTAAAGCACAAAAAGACTGATATGTCTATGGAAGATCTGATTCTCAAACTAAGGGTTTAAGAAGATCACCGGAAAAGTGAAGGGTTGAATGCTTCAGTATTTGAAGCCAAGGCCAAAGTCATTGAAGGTGGAGAATCATCCAAGCCTAAGCCTAAATTTCAGAAGAACAAAAGGTTCAACAACAAAGGCAAAGGTCCAAGTGTTCTTGCTCCAAAAGGAAATAATTTCAAGGTAATTAAAGGTGCTTGCTGGGTATGTGGAAAAACTGGACATAAAACACAAAATTGCCACCACAAGAAATCAAATCTTGCGACAAACAACAACAACAACAACAACAACAACCAGACTAATGTGGCTGAAGAATTTGTTGGTGTTATATCTGAAGTTAATATGATGATTGATAGCAAGGATTGGTGTGTGGATACTGGTGCAACAAGGCACATTTGTGGAAACAGAAATATGTTTGACACCTACACTCCTAACAATGGCGAAGAAAATATGTTTATGGGCAATACATCTAATGCAAATGTCGCTGGAAAAGGACAAGTGGTTCTGAAATTAACTCTGGAAAAGAACTTACTCTTATAGATGTACTACATGTTCCTATTGTTACTAAAAACCTTATTTCTGGTCCCGTTCTTAGCAAGAAGGGATTTAAACTTATATTTGAATCTGACAAATTTGTTCTTACTAAGGGGGGAACAGTTGTAGGAAAGGGCTACTTGGCTGAAGGGCTCTTTAAACTCAATGTACTTGAAAATGATGTTATTAATAATATAAACAAGGCTTCCATCTACTTGATTGAATCTTCTACACTATGACATGCTAGACTAGGACACATTAATTTTAAATCTTTGCATAGAATGGTTAATCTTGGTTTGTTGCCTAGTTGTACTATGTATAACATGCATAAATGTGAAACGTGTATTGAGTCAAAATTTGCTAGTAAGTCATATAAATCTGTTGTTACTAGATCAAACAAATTATTGGGATTAATTCATACAGATTTGGGTGATTTAAAATCAACATCAACTCGTGGAGGAAATACTTATTATATTATTTTTATAGATGACAGTAGTAGATATTGTTATATATACTTGTTGTACACTAAAGATGAAGCTTTGAATATGTTTAAAACATATAAAGCAGAAGTGGAAAATCAGTTAGATAAAAAGATCAAAATACTGCATTTGGATAGAGGAGGAGAATATGAATCGAATGCTTTCGCAGAATTTTGTACTTCTCATGGAATAGTACATCAAACGACAGCTCCCTACTTTCCTCAACAAAATAGGGTGGCTGAACTTAAAAATAGAACATTGAAGAACATGGTGAATTCCATACTTAATAGTTCCGTTTTACCACCTAATATGTGGGGTGAAGCTATACTAACTGCAAATACTATTTTAAATCGAATCCCATCAAAGAAAAGTGATCAGTCTCCATATGAAAAATAGAACAAGAAGCTACTAAGTTACAAAATCATGAAAGTGTGGGGTTGCTTAGCAAAGGTTCAAGTTCTTTTACCTAAGAGAGTAAAACTTGGTCCGAAAACTACTGATTGTGCATTTATTGGATATGCCAATAATAGTGCAACTTATCGATTTATAGTTATTAAATCTGGAATTTCAGAAATTCAACCAAATACCATTATTGAGTCTAATGAGGCTGAATAGTTCGAGCATATTTTCCCATATAAAAAAAGATTCGGTCAAAATAAAAGAAATATACATGATTTAAGTCATGAAATTGATGATGTTCCATCATCTGGTGTTCGAGAAAAGGACTTTGAGATAAATAGAGACACGTCATTTGTCTAAAGGGAAGAAATAGAACCTAGAAGGGGAAAAGGAATCAAAGTTGCAAAAAACTTTGGACCTGATTTCTATACCTTTCTTACTGAAGCTGAGCAACAAACATATAAAGAGGCTATAACTTCATATGAATCGATGTATTGGGAAGAAGCAATAAATAGTAAAGTTGAATCCATTTTACAAAATAATACGTGGAAATTGGTAGACTTACCATCGGGATGTAAACCGATTGGTTATAAATGGATTTTCAAAAAGAAATTGAAGCCGGATGATACTATTGATAAATATAAAGCTCGGTTGGTAGCAAAAGGCTATCGTCAAAAACAAGGGCTTGATTTCTTTTATACATACTCACCAGTAACTAGGATTACGCCTATAAGAATGTTAATTGCTATTGCAGCTATTTACAATTTAGTTATACACCAAATGGATGTAAAAACTGCATTCCTTAATGGTGAGTTAGATGAAGAAATTTATATGAAACAACATGAAGGTTTTGTGGTAAAAGGAAAAGAGAAGAAAATGTGTAAACTTGTGAAGTCCTTATATGGACTTAAACAGGCATCTAAGCAATGGCATGAAAAATTCAATAATACAATGATATCACATGGATTTCGGATCAATGAATGTGATAAATGTATTTACATCAAAAAGTTTGAGAATGGTTCTTATGTAATTGTATGTTTATATATTGATGATATGCTCATCATAGGACCAAACTTAGATGTCATAAACTCACAAAGAGGATATTGAATTCAACCTTTGATATGAAAGACATGGAAAAAACAGATGTTATCTTAGGAATTCGAATTCAAAGAAGTAATGATGGATATATACTTAACCAATCACATTACTTGGAAACAATACTTAAAAAGTTTGGACACTTTGATAGCAAACTGTCTAGTACTCCATTTGATACTAAAAGTTTCTTGAAGAAAAATGTTGGAGATAGTATATCTCAACTAGAATATGCACGGATCATTGGTACACTACAGTACATTACAAATTGTACTAGACCGGATATCGCTTATTCTATGAATATATTAGCAATATATACAAGCAATCCATCGAAGGCTCATTGGGAAGCTTTAATTAGAGTATTGAGATATTTAAAATATACAATGAACTATGGATTGCATTATACAAAATATCCTCCAATTTTGGAAGGATATAGTGATGCAAATTGGATTTTAAATGATACGGAAAAAGCTACAAGTGGTTATATTTTTACACTTGGAGGGGCTGCAGTATCATGAAAATCACAAAAGCAAACGTGTATAGCACGTTCTACAATGGAATCAGAATTCATAGCCTTAGATAAGACCGCCGAAGAAGCAGAATGGCTTAAAAACTTTTTAGAAGATATTCCATTATGGCCTCAACCTATGACAGCCATATGTGTACATTGTGATTGCATGGCAGCTATTGGTAGAGCGAAAAATCATATATATAATAGCAAGTCAAGGCATATAAGGCGTCGACGTAACACTATAAAACATATGCTCACAAGTGGCATTATTTCCATTGATTATGTGAAATCAAAGGAGAATATTGCAGATCAACTTACAAAGGGTATACCAAAAGAACAAGTGTTATATTTATCAAGGAGAATGAGCTTAAAGCCAATGCAATGAGGAGTAACTTGACGGAAACCAAACCTAGCAACTCTGGTTATCCAATTCTAAGTTCAAAAAGGAAAACTAGTTGAGTAAAACTTAAAAGAATAGAGCATATAATATTGTTCATTCCTATGATAAGTACCGTATGCTACCTATGAAGATAATGGTGAATGATTAATCATTCTTAATGAAACAAAGAATATATTAAAAGAATATTGCAGGGTATTCATAATCATCGTGTCACCTATATAGGAGTAATGTGGGGTCGCATTCATGAGAATGACATGGTTAAATTCTCTAAAGCTCCTATGAATCTAGGACTGTTCAAGACCAAAATGAACACAAATGTATGATTCAAAAGGTGTGGAGATTCGATATGTGTGATACTTGTTGTCTTGGTTTACTAAACATAGTGAACAGTTCAATGTCTCATATACACACTGATTCACTAGTAACTCCGATAAGTATTCACTAATGAAGGTTCAAGTCCAAAAGACATCTATCCTGATGCAAATCGAATCTAGTTTTTCTCCAGACCATCCAAAACCTTGTAACTGACACTATTTGCTATACAAATGTGGGGTATTGTTGGAGAGTTTGTATAGAAATAGGGGTTTTGGATATTATTTGTCCCACATAAGATAGAAATAGAAAGAAAGACTTGTTTATAAGTGTGGAAATAATATACTTAATAAGTTGGATAAAAGACCACACAAATGGGCTTTGGGCCTAAGCCATATGATTTGGGCTTGATTGGGCCTTGGGGGTCTTGGGTCTTGTGATTTCCAAATTTCAGTTTTAGCACTTATATTTTCTTTATTTTTCGATTTTGTCTGAATGGTTGTATCTGATCAACACAACTGCTTACCACAACCAACACAAATGATAAGGCGGTTCGTTTTCTATATGTAGAGAAAACGTCTGATTCAAGATAGTGAAATCTAGCATTTTCAATCCTTCATAAAATTCTGTCGGAGAGAAGAAAACACTTAGTATAACCGCCAGAACCACGAATCGAGTGCTCGATATTTGGGAATAGATTGTTGAATCCTGGTGGCAGACGCTCATCGAACTACAAACACATGAGTATGGGCAAATTTCTGCTATAGGACATAGCGTTGTACTAGCCTCAATCTGAAATTCAAGTCAGTATCATTTATATTAATTGTGTTATTAATCTGTATATTGCAATAATAGTGGTCTGTTTATTATTATTTATTTTGTCTAGTTCCTGATTGTTTCCAACAATCCTTGCCTCCTATGTATTCTAAATGCAGAAAATCTTGCAATGATGTGAACAAAGTGGCAAAAAAGATAGCCACCCTCTAGTTTATCAAAGTTTAACTTCTGGTGTATGGAGCCATTGTGGGGGGTTTAAATTAAGCCCGCGTTTGGTTAAAATTTTATAAAAGTTAATAAAATGTATGGTTAAAATTAATTGTTTACTTTAATTTTAATTTTCATGAAGATTTTAATTCCAAGCGACTAAAATGTAGCAGGTGGTGATCAGAATTCTGATTTCATGGCTGCTTTGCGCAGAAGAGTCTGGAAAGGTGGTAGACAACGCAAGTAAATCTGGGACATTCAAAAATGTCATTGCCAAACAGCTTATTGACACAAGGATTGTGTAAAATCATCGTGTAATCATTTTCTCCCATGTCTTACAAGTTACAATTTTATTACATTATCTTTTACTTCCTCCGGTGTTTATAGCTAATTACTGTCTGTTCCATTGCTGTAATTATTATGTTTTTCTTTCATCCGATTTCACCTTTCCGTTTATTTAATTTCTACATTTTTTTTCTCATTGAAAATGTCAACAATCTTGTGAAGAGGAGCAATTACATGTATGTTTATTTCATCTTTATTCGATTTAAAATATATTTATAAGATAATAGCTCGTTTAATAACACCAATTTTGAATTTCAAATCAGCTTTATTGACCTTAAAAGCACATTCAGACTTAGGATTTCATTTTAGGAATAATCCAAATCCATATAATTTGTATATTTATTAATCTTTATTTATGATTTGTATGGGAGAGATTTTTTATAATTATATTTCTCAAAATTATTGTCAATCACACGTTATAAGCAATCTACAAATTTTCTTTACATTTTAATCACACATTTGCTAAAAGAAGAATCATTTTTTCTTTAAAAAATCTCTCCCAAACAAGAAAAGCTATCAGCAGCGGAGCCACAGGCTCTTGAAACATTTTTAATGTTTTTATTTTATTTTATTTATTTAATTTTTTCAGTTATGATGGATTTATATATTGTCACTTCAATATTTTTTTCCCTACACCATAATCCTTGTTCTATCACTATCTTTATTCAACTTAAAAAAATTACCTTAACATACACTTCTTTTCTTTCACACAATATTTATGATGGAGAAGAAGAATAGACAATGTTACCCATATAAATAATCGTAAAATAAACATACCATGTGGCAAGCTAACAAAATTCACATATGACATAAGGGCGTGACGACCTGGTTCTATGCATGTCGAGGCGAGCTCAACCTAAGAGCTACTCATCCGATCCTCTTTCGTAGAGGCCCCCAATACGAACCAATCCTTGACGAGGCGGTTAGTCAACCAACAGTAGACCTTATGAAATGATTGACAAGACAACACACTGCCAACGCCGCCTCTGCATACCTACGCAATCAAATTCCTAGCACGTCAGTAAGGATATGGAGATCCTCACACTAATGTCTTGATTGATTGATTGAATGATTGATACCAATGGGGGCCGTTGGATCTACCACAATCGGACGGACCCCAATCACTCAAGGTTCCATATAAAAACTCACACCCACACGTTAAAGGGTAATGCAAATTTACACATCCTAAGTAAACTCCGATTCTCTCTACTACACTCAATGGTCGACACCCTTTTCATGCATGAAATCATTGTAATGGCAACCTATAAAATGTTGTGGATCATTCTCTTCATTGATTCATCAATATAACTAGTATTTCGACTCAAGCGTATTGCGATTCGATTTACAAAGACGTTACTTTCTAATTTTCTATTGGCCATGTCACGGGACCATTTTTTGGAGTTAATAGACATTAAGTCCGTGTTTGTTATTCATTTTTTTAATTTTATTTTCAATCACACATTTATACACTAAAATATTTTGCACATAAACTCAAAAAAGTTTCCCATTTTTTAACTACACATTCTCTAAAAAATTACTATTTCAAAATCATTTTCCAAAAAAAAAGAAAAAAAAAATATATATAAGCTAAATATTTTAACTTATGTGTCGTCATTTTTAGTGCAAAAATCCATATTAATATTAGATAAGCTCTTATAAAGTTTTTGTATCACAATTCGAATGATTCAATCCTTGGTCAAAATTTTGAAATATGCACAATTTTAGCTATGCAAGCAAGCTACCTCTCCCCTATTTGAGCTCCATTAATTAGACTTAGAAATGCATTTTGTAATCGTGATTTTTTTTTAAAAAAAATGAATAATTATAAAAGAAGAAAAAATTTTGAATTTACGTGTAATATTATTTTTTTGAATAATGTGCGATTGAAAGGAAAGAAGAGAAATATGTATTATCAAATTAATGAAGTAAAGTCAAGAAATATAAAACCGGGTAGAAACAAATAGTTCAATAAGGACGTTTTATCATAATTTTTGCTCGTCTTGCCTTGCACTGAATTTTAAAAGTTGAAGCCAAATTCATGCATTTAGCAGTAAACAACCAAAATCGTACTAATCGTTATTGAACGTCAATAGGCCAATATAATTACCCACGTCGAGTTATAATTGGTAAGAAAAAGAGGAAATCGATTAGTTTAGTGGGCTCAGGCCCTGTTACGTAGGGCCCAAACCATTGTTTAAACAACCGACCGACCGACAAG
This sequence comes from Fraxinus excelsior, assembly GCA_019097785.1. Lineage (NCBI taxonomy): Eukaryota > Viridiplantae > Streptophyta > Magnoliopsida > Lamiales > Oleaceae > Fraxinus > Fraxinus excelsior. Next base: position 23,449,012 of record CM032629.1, on the reverse strand, counting down.
AAGAGATAGACCCATCCTGCGACACACCGCCAATTTTGAATAATTATGAGAATCAAAGCTCAGGTCCCTCCCTCCCTCCCTCCCTTTGTCAATGAATCCCAGCTCAATTTGTACTTAATTTATGGCGCCAAGGACTCCCAGGATGATCTGGTTGTCCTATGAAATGACGTCACATGGGATCACATGTAATTGAAGGTATTACTCTTTTGAGTTCAGATATAACTTTAAAAAAACAATGATGAGAAATTTGTTAGGTCACTTGGGAACTTTAGTCTCTCTTCAAGTTTCGTTCTTTAAAAAAATATTTTCAACCATGTGTTTTTATAAATAAAATAATTTTATACGTACATTCAAAATTTTTCTATACCTCTTAGCCTATGTTTGACACCCATTTTTTTTTTTTCCATTTTCATTTTCATTTTTTTTTTCATTTCAACCACACATTCTATCAATAAAATAATATTACACATAAACCTAAAAATTATCCTTACTTTTTAACCACACATTCTTCCATCAATCACTATTCAAAAACCATTTTTTCTCAAAAAATGGGTGTCAAACAATTTTTTATTTTTTATTTTTAAAAAACCAAACAAAACTGTAAATTAATAATTATGTAATTGTGAACAAGTGGACTAGTTAAGTATTCGGTTAGCACCTTTTTACTATATTAAAATGACAATTTAATATTAAATCATATTTTATTTTTATTTATTTAATGTTATTGTATTTATTTAATATTGAGCATTTGAATAAAATGTCGATGATTACTTTGATAATATAAGTTGGGTTCTTGCATTGAGAAGTATGGTGTCTCACGACTTATATTTTGACCATGAATAAATTTGTTCAACGTAGTTAAAAATTGTGTCATATTGACACGAACAACAAAATAACGACATTACGAAGCCCGACAAGAAAATGTCATTTGGGACAATTAGGCATATTATTGAACTATTTTAAAGGTAGCAAGTGGATCCCTCAATCCTCTTTGGTCGTTTTTGTTGGAAATGGTTTCAAGTTAGTGAATTAAGTCAACTTTGAGCTCCAATTTCAATGGGACATGTACTCCAATTTTAACGGAACAAAACATATTCATGTTTTACTCCGCGAGATGATTAATATGATATATTTACTTATTGAGAATTATTTAAAATTGAATGAAATACTTGATTTCAAAGTTACCCACTTGAAACTTGAAATAAGTGAAGAATTTCTGTGATCATTCCCGAATGCAACTTAGTAGATAATACTAAGGAATGGTGGGTGGATATTGAAGCTAGTCGTCATATATTTGAAAACCGCCTGATGTTCTTTACCTACAAGACAATTGATCATGATGAAAAACTCGACATAGGAAGCTCTTCATCTTCCAAAGTTAAAGAACGTGGAAAGATAGTACTGAAAATGACAAATGGAAAGAAGCTCATATTGAATGATGTTCTTCATGTGCCCGATATTTGAAAGAATATGATATCTGGTGCCATGTTAAGTAATAATGGGGTTTAAGTTAGTATTTGTATCAAACAAATTTGCATTTACTAATAATGAAATGTTTGTAGGAAAGATCTACCTAAATGAGGGGCTCTTTAAGATGAATGTAATGACTATTGTACCTCATATTATGAATGAAATTACATTTACTTCTTACTTGCTTGAATCATTTAATATTTTACGTGAATGATTAGGGCATGTAAACTTTAATGCGAGATTAATCAAATTGGATTTATTATCAAAGTACGATTTATATCATAATCATAAATGTGATATATGTGTTTGCTCTTTCTTTCTATCAAAAGAAATATTGAACTCCTAAATTTAATTCACACCAATATATGTGATTTAAAGTTTTTTCAAACTGGAGGCGGTAAATAGTATTTTATCACTTTTATTAGTGATTGCACTCAATATTGCCGTGCATTTACTCAAAAACAAAGACAAGGTAAATGAAGTGTTTAAATACTATAAGTTAGAGGTTGGTAATCAACTTAGCAAAAAAATAAAAATAAAATTAAGGCAATAAGAAGTGATAAAGGCGGCGAATATGATTTTTCGTTTGAGCAATTCTGTTCGGAACATGAAATTATTTATCAAACTATCACGCCTTATTCTCTTCAATCTACTAGTATTGCTAAATGTAAGAATCAAACATTGAAGGAGATAATGAATGCTATGTTGATAAGTTCACAATTATATTAGACTTGTGGGGAAAACTTTGCTCTTTGCCAATTATATTCTCAATAAATTATCACATCACAAAACGCACAAGATACCTTATGAATTATGAAAATGTCACGAACCATACTATAAATACTTTAAGGTATGAGGATGTTTGATTAAGGTAGCGATTTCTAAACCTAAAAAAGTAAATATATGACCTAAATCCATTGATTATATATTCCTTGGTCATGCCTACCATATGATGCATATAGATTTATTGTACATAAGTCCAAAATACTCGAGTCCATGTTAATACGATTATCAAATCAATGAATGCTACATTTTTTGAAAATTTTTTCCTTATAACATGCAAAATGAATCAAATTCACTAAAGAGACCTCGTGAAATTGAAGAGGTTATAGATCAAAAATCTATAAATGAGGAAGAATCTAGACATAATAAGAGGACTATGATGACAACATCTATTGGGTTTGTTAGAAAATGAACTTCAAAGTTATAATGAGCCTATGTCATCTACCGAAGTCCGAAACTTCATATTGAAAAGAAGCTGTTAACAGCGAAATTGAATCCATACTTCAAAATCATATATAGAAACTAGTAGACCTTCCATCCAACAATTAGCCATTAGGGTGTAAATGAATTTTCAAGAATTTTCAAAAGGAAAATGAAAGCAAATTGATTAATTGACAAATATAAAGCAAGACTTGTCGCTAAAAGTTATAAGCGAAAAGAAAGTTTTGATTATTTCAATACTTATTCAACTGTACAAGAATTACTTCCATACATATGATTATAGCATAGTAGGGTTGAATAGTTTGGATATACATCAAATGAATGTTAAAATGACTTCCTTAAATGGTAAAATTAGCAATTTGAACTATTCGTTGCCTCAGGACAAAATAAAATAAAATTATGTTATTTTGTTAATCATTTTATGGATTAAAGCAAGCTCATAAGAAATGACATGAAAATTTTGACATAGCTATAATGTCAAATGGTTTCAAAATTAACGAGTGTGAAAAATATGTGCATGTCAAGAACACTCAAAATGGATATGTTAAGGTATGTTTATACGTAGATGACATTCTAATTATGGGTAATAATGATAGTATAATTCAAACTACTAAAATGATGTTAACAAGTAAGTTTAAAATGAATGATTTTTGGGAGTCGTCGATTTTATATTAGGAAATAAAATTCTTAAAACATCTGATGGTCTCATATTATCTCAATCACATTACATTGAGAAGATTCTTGATAAGCTCAAGAAATATGATATTATTTCTATGAAAACACTAATGGATAGTATGCACCTCATTTCTAACACCGATGATTGTAAGTCTCAACTAGAATACTTTCATATTATTGGTAGTTTAATGTATGTCATGAACTACACTTGATTTATATTGCTTACTCTATTAGTAGGTTAAATCAATATACTAGTATTCCAAGCACTTAGTATCGGAAGGCAATTGTTAGAATTTTAGGGTATTAAAACATACTAAAAACTTCAAATTGAATTATTTGAGATATCTAGCAGTGTTTGAATGACAGTGTTATGCAAATTGGACAGATACTAAATACTCAAAGTCTACAAGTGGATATGTCTTTACACTTGCAGGTGCTACAGTATCATGGAAATCTTCAAAACAAACATATAGAGTTAGATCAACAATGAAATCCGATTTCATTGGGTAGACGAAGGTGGGAAAGAAGTCAAATGGCTACGAAACTTTATAAGATATTTCATACTGGGTAAAACTTGTGACTGCTATATTTCTTCATTGTGATAGTCAATCAGCAATTAGAAGTACACATAATGTCATGTATAACGGTAAATCTCGACATATACGTCGTAGACATAATACTGTTAGACAATTTCTATCTGCTGATATAATCTATAAATTATTTTAAATCAAAAGAGAAAATCATGGATTTGCTAACTAAAGATTTGACAAGAGAGCAAGTCGAAAGTTCATTGATGGGGATGTGGTTAAAACTGATAAAATAACCAAGAGTTTTCATGGTGGTAAACCATACTAGCTGACTGGAGATTCCTAGATCTAAGTTCAATGGGATAATGGAACTGTGAAAATCTCAATGTGCATCGGGGAGACTTATCTCTCCTACTTATTCCTACACGAGACAGTGCCTAACTGCTGTGAAATAGGTTAAGCTTTTAATAATTTCTATATCTTGATTCGTTCAAGTGGAGTATAGAAGAATATTCTTTATGGAAATTACCTATGTGGGTGAGAAAGGACCGCTTTTGCGAGAATTACGTGAACATAAGTTCCCTAAAAAACACTCATGAGCCAATAGGTGTCCATGCCAGAATGGACACAAACGTTAGAATCAATTGTGTTTGAAAGTAATTGCGTGACTTCTATTGTCTATGTTTATATGAACTGATGACTATTCAAAGCATCTTACTACAGATTGGCCAAGTAAATCCGATAGATTTTTACTAAGAAAAGTTCAAAGTCTCACACTCCACTTGATTAGGGTCTCTTCACAGATATAGTATTTCAACATTTAATCACATTTCCACTCATGACCCAAATGTCACATTCCACATCCCTGGTACAAACCACCAATGTACCCCTAGGCATCTATACTCCATCTCAACAATAGACATATAATACACCGCTAATGCATCTTAACCCACTATGTATGCAAACAACTACATCGAGTAATTAAAATTGCTCTCAAATTTATGCATATACTCATATCAAACACATTGAAATGGAAATATAACCATGCAACAAAATTATGCAGTCAAGTACATGTAGAAAGAATTACACATGGATGCACATGCAGTAACTATGTTTAATAAACCTTACTAGGGTCATCACTCGACCTTATAACCACTTTCGCCTCGAATCTCATCTTACCCTTCTGTTTATCCTTTTTCTTGGGACAATATCTCACAAAGTGTCCATACTTACCATAACTGTAACATTGCTTACCATCGGACTTGTCTTATCCCTTGCCCTTCTTCTTACCTCCCTCAGCACTCGAGTCACTACTCGAATCACTACTATTTTGAGCTCTATCTAAATCTATTTGCTTAAACTTCATTCTACTCCTCATCATATGTAACTCACTACTCCTCTTATCATCTTTTTCAGCCTTAATCTCCATATCCTTACTCCTAAGAGAATCTATGACAATTTTGGGTGTTAAGATGTCCCTACCATACGTAATTGCATTCTTAACCTTTTTATATGAATCAGGTATAAAATTAAGCAAAATAATGGCTTTATACGTTTCAAACACATTTTCATCACAATTAACGATATGTTGAACAAGTTTGTTGAAAATATCTAGATATCATCAAGATCCTTTGAAGGATCCATTTTAAAACTGAAAAATCATTCAAGTAAGTACTATTTATTATGAGTAGACTCAAGTAAATGTAAGTCCTCCAACTTTTGCCAAAGTTCGTTTGTAGAATTAAGTTTTTCAACTTTTCTCAAAATAGTGTCAGATAGGTGTAAAATAAATGAAGTGTAAACAAATTCATTATATTCTTCCTTTTGTGTTTCAATTAAATTTGCAGGACATATGCCATCTGTGACTTTTGAAACTTTTTGTTGAACCAAAATCCCCTTAATCTTTTGTTACCAAATTGAAAAATCCTCATTCCCATTGAAAATTCTAGCTCCAAAATGTAAAGACATTTTGAGAAAACAGAACAACTAAAGTGCACAAATAAGTCTCACAAAGTAATTCTAAGGCCGCAGTGTGTACTGCTCTAGATTTCCAGGATTTTGAGATACTTAAGATCTCATTATCAAGGGAATGTTCAAATCGGTAAAGTCTAGGTGTTCTAACAGAATAATCAATGCAACACGAAGGTATATCAACAAAAAATCAGATTGTCACGCAATGCAGTCTCACATAGTGACTAAACGATAATTAAAAGAACAAAATTAATTACCAACTTGCAATCAAAGTCAACACTTCAAATATGATAAATAATACCTAAATATCTGGCACAAGAAATGTTATCCCATACGGTAACCTCAATTCTAATATCACCCCACACGATGATGCGCTAATACTGAAAATTAAATTGGGATAAACCAATATACCAAAGCCGATCAATCTAAGTGCATATTTACCAAGAGATGCAAAATTATCACTTTAGGACCACCATTATTCATCCTAAAGTCTCCAACAATCGCTGGAATCAATCAACCATGATCGAATCTCAAATATGCAAAGAACACAATCGTCCAAACTTCGTTGTATAACCTGAAGCAGGAAACTAACAACACCAAAATGTCAAGAAAAATGTTAGGAACAAACTTCCTAAGACACCATCGCTGGAACATCCTCCACTTGCCCTCATGCTCTACTCATAGCCTCTGAGCGTGGTAGTTACACACCATCACCACTGGTGACACGTGCTTGATCGCTGGGACCACCTCCTCCTGCACATTATGCGTGTTGTCTCCGTTTTTCCACTAGGTCTCTGCATTGGACGGAAATTACGAAAACATGTTCGATTTTTAGGTAGTTTTTCTGACAATTTTTATGTTGCTTCTTTTTATCGGGTATTTGGTCAGTTTTTCAAGCCAAATTCACTACCTTGAAGCTCTTATACCAATTTTCACGAAAGCTTGCTCCAATGGTAGTCAAAAAGGTATTTTCCGAGCTTAGTTTCAAGTTACCAAACAACCAATCCAAATGGCTCCAACCCACAACCAATATATTCATTTCGATTGCTTCTCAGTCTCACCAACAAAGGACGAGATAATGTTGATGATTTGTAAGCGGCAAAAGCACGAGAAAAATAATAGAATAAGGCACAACGAGGGGACGAACGACTCAGAAAGTCACAGGTTTTCACTCTCCAAAGTTAGCACGTTTTCTTCCACTTTGTGACTGGTTTTTCTCTCTCAATTACAAGCAAAATATTCTTCACAGAAGTAGCCAATTTTTCTCCTTTCCCAACATAAATCACACACAAAATGGTTAGGGAAAAGACACCATATATATAGGCTAAGTCAGGCTTTAGTCGGACTAATAAAAAGGTTAAATGAGCCAAGATTCAAAATCATCCAAGAGGTAATATATATGAGTCATGAGTAACATTAATTGTTTAAGTTACGTCCAATGGCCCACATTGTTTTCAGGTTGAGCCTTTGGACTTTGTTGTTGGTAAAAATTTAATCCAATGTTTACATTATAATTCGGGATTCATTAGGTATCAAAACCCAACATGTTCCATTGTAATTTTCCTCTTATTATTTAACTCAATTTCTTATTTTGAAGCCATCTAAGGGGCTTGATTGAACCAATTGATTTAAGCTCCAATCAATTAACTCTTGTACTTGTCAATTGTTGACAATTTAAGATTAATAAATTAGTTTTTGACTATATGTACTAACGGTTGAAACTGCACTCTTTTTTTTAATCGTTAATTTTTCTTTTCTACCCACCCTCAACCCTCATACTTACACCAATTTCTCTCAATTAATTTTAATCGTTAAATGAATTGATATTGTCAAAATGTTTCAATAATTAATTCCTCTTGCACATAATTAACATTGTCTTCGTCATATGTTAAAATAGTTATAAAAGAAAGGTCAAAGTAAAGCATATCTATTCTGAATTTTTTCATAGTAGTCCACACCCTATTTTTGTGTGAACCCCTTAACAACTAATCCAACATTGAACCTTAAAGGTTCCTTAACAGTACTCCATTCCTTAACCTTACAAGTCCATTTACAGTCAACAACAGATTTCCCTTGAGATTTAGGAACTAGAATCCAAGTTTTATTCTTGATCAAGGAATCCATTTCCTCACTTATAGTTGATTACCACTTGCTAGACTGGTTATACTATGTTTTCTATGTTTATGGCTTCTTAATTCTTTTGCATTCCCTAGAACCCCATTGTTATTGGAATATAGTGTCATAGACACTTTTGATGAAGAAACCACTTCCATATCTATAAGGAACTTCTTAATCCATATAGCCTCCTTATCCGCTTTACAAGTTGCTACATGTTGTGCTTTAAATCAACAATACAAGACTCTTTGATGCTTCTCCAAACGACAGCACCACATCCCAACGTAAACATTGATCCCAAAGTTGGCTTCCTAGAGTCTTTGGGAGATTGAAAATGTGCATTAGTATTTCTTGAATACGTACTTCATATATACTTTAGTATATGCTTACCGCATTTCACTAATAAGGTCCTTCATGCTGCCATTCCTACTGCTCAAAGATATCCCTATTTTTATAAATCAAGGGAATTAATGTCAAGAAACAAGTACCGTCCTCCTTCAACTAAAAAAAATGTCAAGAAACAAGTACTTTATCCTACATGACTGCTTCCACATAACATGCAACATCTCCATCATACACCGTTAGCTCCCAAGCCAACAAGTCAATATCTAAAGTAACCTAATGCATTTGAACAATGTTGAATGGTGTTGTAAATAAACAAGATACTAGAATCGCCCTAATACCAATTTGTTGAAAATCTGGCCAAATAATTAAAGACGAAAATATAAAAGCAATATGAAAAACAATGGATCACACAAGAACACAAGATTTTGTGGAAGATGATGAAAATTTACTATACTAAGAAACTAAAATTGTTTTACAAGATCTGATAATCTCAATTTAAATCTAAACAATTCTCTCAACTTTTTAATTTATGTAAAAATGATTTAATTGTTATCTTGAGCCTATTAAGAGCCTACACCACATGGAATATATGTATGAAGTAAAATAGAAGAATTATGGTAGAAAATCAATTCTTCATGAACAGACGCTCGAAAGTTGGCACCTAGGCTCCATGACTTCTATTTAGATATTTTGTTGTTGATGCCTAAGCACCTGCGACCTAGTGCCTAGACACCCGATCTCTATCCCAATCACTCTAAATGCGTTCTTCATATATTTCAAAGTCCTTCTTCCAATAAAACTCTCAATCCTTAATGAAATTTGATCCTTTATCGAACCGGACTTCTAAACCAAAATTTTCTAGGCTTCTTTCATGAATCAAACTTCCAAATCTCATGGAATTTGAGTCACAACTTAACAAACTCCACCTTGACACAATTTACACTATAAGGAATTAAGTCTTTACTCTTCAAGTCATTTTTCGGCATGCCATGCCCCTTCCGGCATACCATGCCCTGGTCGGGCATATTCAACAACTATAAACTAAATCCAAAATTTGCTTACCAACAAAATTTCCTTCCATGCCATCATTGCTTGAATCATTTCGTTCAATTCAAATTCCAGCTGAGTTACCAAACCAGCTCGAATCACCATGCGCATTTCCAACTCCACCTGAGTTGTCAAACTTGCTCGAATTATCTCGAACAACATGATTAACAAGATCACAACTTGCTCCATTAGAGCTATAGCAAAATTCCCTAATATTATTTTTAGAATCATGAAAAACAACCCCCGATCACAGGAAAATCTACCTGAGTTATTGCTTATTTAACCATAAGTTGCTACTGTATCCACAGTGATTGTCGAATCCTCTAACACATATAATCGGGACTTTCTCCATATTTTTAACACTCGTGCACCCTTGCTAACTTTTAAAACTCCACCTCTACTGGTATACCCATATCCTTTTGAATAAAGAGTACTCAAAGAGATTAAATTCTTATTTATAGCTAAAACATGTTGAACCTGTCCAAGTGCTCTAACCATCCCATCAAGTATTTTGATTTTGATATTACCAATCCCAGCTATTTTACAAGGCTTATTATTTTTTATCATCACGAAACCCCTTGTAACTGTTTCATATAAAGAAAACCAATCTCGATTTGAACACATATGAAAATTGCAGTCTGAATCAAAATCCAATCTTCGTCAAGTTTGGAGTAACCATCAGTAATTTCCGAAAGATCTCCATCACTGTTTTCTTTTGCAAGATTGACATTATTGAGATTTTCTACTTGTTCATTCTGATCTGTAGTAGTAAATCATTCTGCCACTCATATCAATCCATCTTCATATGCCTCTTATTCTTGCAATACCAATAGACTTTATACTATTGATATCCTTGACTTTGTCCCTTCCATGACTACTTGTCTTCCTTGAACGAATAACATGACTCTTTACTTGTACCTTAGATCCGACGACCAGATGCTCCATCTTCTCCTTGGAATAAAGCATATCATATATGTCATCAATAGTAAGAGTATGCCAAATATAGAGAATGGTATCTCTAAATATCACATATGAAGCCAACAACGAACATAACAATATTAGTTCTAAATTATCTTCATTGTACTTGACCTTTATGGTCTCCAAGTCAATGATGATTTCCTAGAACACCAATAGTTGATTTCTCAAAGATCCACCTTTCGTCAAGCAATGAGAATATAAGCATTACTGGTTAAGATCTATGTCATACAAAGCTGTTCTAATTTCAACCACAATTCAGAAGCATTTTCCCTCTTTACCACGTTGTAAATAATTTTATTAGAAAGATGAAGGTGTATATGTGATAGGGCTTTCCTGTAGCGCCCCGAGTTCCGTTAACCCGGATTGCCACGCTATCGTTTTTTGCCCTAATTTAATAAAAAAAAATTGCGAAAATAACCTAATTTTTAAAATCACATTTGTAATTGAAAACTTCGTCGGCAAGAAAACTCATAGGATAATTGTCTTAAAATTTAAATATCATATTTTTGGAATAGCGGAAACGACAAATACGTTAACAATGTTCAAATACATAAATTTCAAAATTTAATAATTGTGATAATCAAATTTTATGCCACCACTACCCATCAATCATGATCGCCTCCGAAATCTGCAAATATTGTTAAAATAACAGAGTGAGTATTTCAAAGAAACACTCAATAGACTCATCGCCGATAATTAATTTACAGAATAATTGAATACACACTTATGCAATATACAACGTGATATCATCTTCTTTGGCTCATTTTCTTGAAAATCATAGGCTCTTTAAAATCATAGGGTGTAGGTAGTCTTTATTTCTCGTGCATATAAAGCACATAAGTTATACATAACATTCTCATCTTATCTCATAAGAGATTCTCGTCTTTCTCATGCATTTAAGCATATAAGTTGTGGCAAGCATAACAATATTATATATCTCATAAGACATATTCTCATCTCATGCATTAAAGTATATAATTCACGTAAATTCACATAAGACATGCAATTATAATTTAAACTAATTAATGGTGGCGAGTCTACCTCAATATCTCGAGTTACGTGCAAAATGAAGCGGAAAGTGATCTCAAACTTTTAATCGTCCGTACGTTTCGTCTAACCAAAATGAAAAATAAGTTTGAATTAGTATTTTGAAACTTTAAAGTTTTAAAGTGTTAAAATAAAGTTTTGGGACTTAATTGAAAATTATCGAAATTGTAATAAATGGCTTAAAATGATAAAATAAAGTTTAGGGGCTGAAATAGAAATTTTAAAAAGTTAGGGGCTAAAATGTAAATCTTATTAAAGCTGAAAATAAAAGCTAAAAGCTGAAATAATAACTTTTAGAAGTTTAGGGACTAAACTGTAATTCTATTAAAGTTGAAAATAAAACTAAAAACTGAAATAATAGCTTTTAGGAGTTTTAGGGACTAAACTGTAAATCTATTAAAGTTGAAAATAAAACTTAAAAGCTGAAATAATAACTTCTATAAATTAGGGACTTAATTGAACATTTATCAAAACTGAAAATGAGAATTTAAGGACTAAAATTAAAATACTTAAAACTTTGGAACTTAAATAAATCAATTTAAGAACTTGGGGGCTTAAAAGACAAATTTCTAAAATTAAAATAAACAAATATATATATATATATATATATATATATATATATATATATATATATATATATATATATCTCTCTCTCTCTCTCTCTCCAAATTCGAAAGAGGCAAGAGAAAGAGAAGACATGGGGAAGGGCTCTGCCCCTTCCCTTCAGTCCGATTGTCACCGGCGAATGGGTCAGCGCCACCGTCTCGTGGTGGCGCCCACACGTGGGTAAGGGATTGGGTATTCTTTTTTTCTTTGGTTTTGAGGCGATGGTGGTCCCTGTATTGGTGGCTTCGGGCGATTGATTTTTTGGGTGGTCGATCGATTGGTGTGTGGTTGTTCCAGGTGCGAAGGTGGTGGTGGTTTGACGCAGTGGCTATGGTGGTGCTTGGTGTTGATTTTGGGAAAGATAGGGGTTGTCGGTTTGAGGTTGTTGGAGGTGTTCTTTCGATTTTGAGTTAGTTTCGACCGTGAGTTAGGGGTTGGTTTGTGTGACTGCTTGCATTTGTTCTCGATTTTGAGGTGGTGAGGTGTTGGAGTGATTGTGGAGGTGGTTATTGTGGGTGGTGTTGGTGGTAGTCAGTTTTTGAGCTCGGTTTTGGTATGTAGTGAGGGATTGTTTTGTGACTAGTGGCTGTGAAATGGTGGTGGCTTTGGGTTGAGCTTTCGGGTTGGAGTTGATGTTTGCAGTTTGTGTGTAGTTGGGTTCGACAATGAGTTGGGTTTTGGAGTTTCCTGTTGGTGGTTTGAGGTGGATGAATGGTGGTCATTGAGTTGGAGATGGAATTGCAGTGGCTAATGGTTAAACTGGAGGGCTGCAGTGTTGATGGTGAATGGTGGTTTGAGGCTACGGTTCTTGACAGTGGAGGTTGGTCTCGTGAGTGAAGTGTTGGTGGTGTTGTGGTGTTTGTGTTGTAGAATTTTTGTGGAATCAACAAGTTGTTGATGCTAGAAATGGTTGTTCTAGCATCATCAAGAGTTTCCAAAATCTAAGGGATTGTTGTAAATTGATTTTAGCATCAACCTAAATCTCCAGTGAACTGAAACCAAGAGGAAATGAGGGAGATGAAATATCCTTACCCAGGGGCTGTTTGGCTTGTGAGAATGGTGAGTGAAGAGTGGGAGTGTTAGTGGGATATATGAATAGTGACAATTAGGGCACAAATCCCTAGGAAGCTAATTGGGCCAAAAGTCTGGGCTGTAAGGGATTTTCCAGTTGGGTTTGAGTAAAATTGGGCTAAATGAATTGGGATTTGACTAATAAAATTGGACCCTAAAGTATAAAGTATTGGACTATGAATATTGGGCACTAAATATTGGACTTGAAATTATTAAAATTGGATTTAAATAAAATAAATCGGAATTGATAATAAAATTATTATTCGGGATCGGATTCGATCGAATAGATTTGAATTCGTTTTTATAACGGCTAGACGAACGCGATTTCTCTTTAAAATTAGGGTTAAAGTTTAGCGACACGTTTTTCGAGAAAACTAATTTTATATTATTTAAAAGTTCTCGGTCGCTACATTTCCAATCCTTATGTTATTTCTCCTCCGTGGTCATTGTATAAAAATGTATCTGTGATAGGGCTTTTCGATCCTTGCATTGCTTTTTCTTTCGTAATCATTGTTGTGGACATTCTATCCACTCCCAACAAAGCATCATCAAGATCTAGTTGAGTAAAAACCTCACGCATCTTGATCTGAGAATCTACTATTGTAATCTAAAATTGGAATCTTGAGCTTCATAGTTACCATCCTTGAAACAATTGTCCTTGTTTCAACCCTGCTTTAATATCCAATTTAGACCTCCCAATAACCCGCTGGAAAACCTTCATCTCTGATACCAATTGTTGTAAACAAACAAGATACCATAATCATTCTAATACCAATTTGTTGAGAATCTGGACAAATAATTAAAGATGAGAAAATAAGAGGGATATGAAAAATAATGGATCACATAAGAATATAAGATTTTGTGGAAGAGAATGATAATTTATTATACCAAGAAACTAAAATTGTTTACAAGATTTGATACTTTCAATTTAAATCTAAAATTTCTTCTCAAGTTTATATATATATATATATATATATATATAACAATGATCTAATTGTTATCTTGTACATGTTAAGAGCCTATACAACGTGAAGCATATATAGGAGCCCAATCTTGATGTTTTGGATGAAGTAGAATACAATAATTACGGTAGAAAACCAATTCTTTCTGTTTGGGCATTTTGTTGCCGGTTCCTAGGCACCAAATCTCTGTCTCAATCACTCTAAATGCATTTTTCATCCATTCCAAAGTTCGTATTTCAATCAAACTCTCAATCCTTAATAAAATTTGATCCCTTATCAAACCGATCTTCTAAACCAAAATTATGTAGGCTTCCTCTATGAATCAAACTTCCAAATCTCATAAAAAATGAGTCACAACCTAACAAATCGTTTAGATATATGTTTTAAACAATGACCACGCCAATCCATGATTTGGCCACTCACCATTCAAATCTGTTGTTTCCCTCATGCCATAGTGCATTGATGAGTGTAGTTCACTCATTGTTCTATTGCATCTTAAACTTGTTATCTTGATTGTCTTTAAGAGTTTTAAAGACATTTTAACGTAGTTTTATAGGTTAGATGAACTAGTGTAAATGGTTTAAAACTTGAAGAAAAGAGTCATGTTGGTGTGATTTAAGGAAAAGTTGATGTTGGTTTGGTAAAACTCGATCATTGGGGCTAAATTGAAATAATGATCCAAATCTTGAGGACCCAATTGCATCTTTCAATAGTTGATTCGGACTACAAAACGATAATTGAAGATTGCTTGGAGTCATCCGGATACAATTAGAAATAAAAAAAGGAGTGAAATGTAATCAATATATTTTCACAAATCAATTCTCAATTGCACAAATATGTTATAGATTTTTCCAGAGATTGAGACCCATTTTAACATAGTAAATGTTCGAATTGGAGAAAGTTATTTGAATTATCGTTGTAGCTATTTGAATTTTCCTTAAGGAAATCTGAATGCCTCATCACCTCAGTCTCGAGGTTGCCCAGTCGATCCTATGTCTCATCCACTCAGAGCTGTAGACTATCCACCCGGCTTGCATACAAGCTCAACCGCCCATTTATCGTCTCAAACGCTCACCTTGATGTGAGGGATTTCCTACTAGTCTCAGATGCGAAAGTGCAGGTCGTTTGCATGTTGGACCGCACCTGCTGCATGTTCGTGTGCATCGCCCCAATGCCTGCTGTAAGCTCTGAATGTCTCTGCTGCAGCCTGTCACGGTGGCAAACATCTACTGCAGTATCTGTATGTCGACCCCAACAGGTGGTGGTGGCAGTGCTGCCGCCTGAGGTATATCCATATCTACAGCCCCATCACCATGTTCAACCGGTTGATGTCCCTGATTAACCCTTTCTTGTGCTTCCCGGTGCTTCACCCTTACTCTGTCCTGAGCCTCTAAAGTGCTGCGTTTGATGAATGGGCTCGGTTTGATTGGAAGTTTCCCTGTCGGAATAGTAATGTCGGAGCGCTTGCAAATGCCACTAATAAGGCTCGGGAATATCAATTGATTTTGGCAATCACCCCAGTCTCCCACTTTATGGATTTGTTCATAAATAAGGGAGGCAAGATCGACCTTTTGGCCCTGAGCTAAGTGATAAAGAAGACCTACCCTCGGATCTGGGAACGTGGAGCGATGTGAGGTTGGTCCAATGTTATGGCAAATGAAAAGCCATATGATAGCTATAGACGGTGTGAGTTCAATCTGATATCATTCATCTGTCTATAGGGGCCAAGCATTTTCACACCCCAACACCTATGCGACCTCATGGCATGGAACATCAACAGAAATTGGGGTTATATCATCCTAAGTAAGCTGGTAGAAGTTGTGAATGATTTTCGGTGTAAACATTAACCACTTGCCCCGTACCCATGTCTGATGTTGGTGTTCTGACCCCGGCGTGTCTATTTCACTATTGAAATTTGCATAGAATTCTCGGACCAGACTGTCGTAGATCGGGTGTGGTCGTTCCAACACTTTCTCCCGACCACAATTGTGTATCAATGTGATCAATTTATACCTTTGGAAATCCTCAAGCTTAATCGGCCACTCTTGAAGTAGCTTCTATTGAGAGATAGCCTCGACATATATGATTCGAGTCCCGGGTCCTAGAAAATATCGCACACTCTCTTCAAACTTGTCTTTGCCTTCGAAATGCGTTTTGGTGACAACCTTGTCTTTGCCTTCGAAGTGCGTTTCGGTGGCATTCTACAAGAGAGAAGAACAAAGATTTAGTCCAAAGAAAAAAAAAATGAAGCGAATGAAATATATGAGCTATAGGAGGTGAATTAAAATCCCCCAAACTTGTTTCAATATATATGGAATCAATGTTGGTGTGTATTCAGAGAAACAACAATGCAAAAATGTGTTTAACCAACCATAACTGAGCTCATTTCATACAAGTGGTTAAGGAAAGCCATGGTCGACTAGAGATATTCACCTTCGGACACCGTCGAGAAAAATCAAGATTTTTTCAGGCATTCCATGAGCATATGAAATTATATAAGGTAGTCTAGCACATATCAAAATTTCATGCAATTCAGACGTCATTTGGGTAAGGAAATCGATGAGCGAAGTAGGTGTCTTGAGGTGACACGTCCTAGCCATGTTTCTCATATGGTGACATCGATGGATGCAATTGAAATGGAGAAGGCACAAGAACATGAAATGCATTGCATAACACATGAAAAACAAGTGGTAGGTCGAAATGAGCCATTAAAAGAGAAAATGTGTAGTTAGACATTTCATCGAACACGTAGAATGCATCATGTTATCACAAGAATTTATCCAACATCATGGTGATAATCCAAGCCAAAAAAATTAATTCAAAACCACACAATCCAACATCTACTTAGGCCCCATCTCCGCAATGAAACATTTTTAAGATCACAAGACGAAAAAGAAAGAATGAAAATTAAGGTGGAAATGAGGCATGCCTTGGAAATGTTGGTTGGAGTGTGAGTGAGTGATTTGAATGTGGAAGTGGAGACTTTGGGAGAATGGAAGTGGTGTGTGCTTGTGTTCGTGTGTTGGCGTGGTGATGTGTGTTGGGTGTGTGTTCGTGTGCCTTGTGTGGTGTGTGGTGCGTTGTGCGTTCGGGAGAAATGGAGAGGGAGGTCTGTGCGTGTGTAACAAAAAAAAAATAGGGGGTTGCACTTGTACCATGCGGTCGCATGGAAGGGGAGGTCGGGGCCAATTTTGGCCTTAACCCTGACCCTGACCCTGTATGGGCGACCACATGGCTTACCAGTTTATTTTTTTATTTTTTTTGTGTAACCAAGTGCAAAGGAGCAATGAAGGAATATAACATGAAAAAAAGGTGGAAAACACACCCAATCCCGAAAAAACCCGTTTTTGTGTCAATGTTCACGAAAAAGTCGATTTTTTATCCCCAATGCACCCCAATGTTTTCAACCTCGTGGAAATCTCGATGAGGACGAGGATGCAAGAAATCTCGATGTTGTCTTGTTAAACCCGTGTTGAGGACAGTTCCGTAGCATGTTTTTAAACATGTTCCAAGCCTCATCGAAGGATTTATCTTCAGTTTGGTTGAATATTGATATTTCGTGCCTTGGTCTTACCACTTTGGTCGATGAGAAGAATTTGGTGCAGAATTTATGAGCCAAGTCATCCCAAGTAGCTATATTTGCCATCGGGAGTGAATCAAGCAACTCAAGTGCTTTATCTCGAAGAGTGCACGGAAACAATTTCAGTCTGATTGCATCTTCTGATATCCCCTGGTATTTGAAATGTTGACACATATCCAAGAAATGGGATACATGTGTACGTGGATACTCGTTGGCCATTCCATAGAATTGATGTCCATTCTGAAAGAGTTGGATGACATTTGTCTTCAGTTGAAAATTTGACTGTCCGAATGCTGGGTAAACAATGCTGTATTGGCTTTGAATGATGAATGGTGACAAAAATCCCCAAGCAATACGTTCCCATCATATTGTGCTTCTGCATTGGCTAGAGTTGTAGGTTCTACAATCAGTTCCAGTTGTTGATTAGGTATTTGTATTTGTCCTTGATTGACCTGATGTGCTGTTCTCGCTATCATCTGTCTTCGATGAAAAGTCCGTTCAATCTCCAAATCGATTGGAAGTACTTCACTACCAACTGATCTTCGCATACAATACCTGAAGAAGTGAAAAGTAGTAGCACTTAGCTAAGCCTAAATGAATAAACTTAATAGAAAATGTAAACTAAAATAATAAAAAAAAAACAAGTTCGAATTAGTACCAAAATAACAAAAATCAAGTTAAAACTCAATTCCCGACATCGGCGCCAAAAACTTGTTCACGAAAATATGTTGCGGATTTAAATCACCGCAAGTTCACAGTTCGTTGACAAGTAATAAAGTGAAAATCCTAGAATTTTGAGTATCGTTCCCACGAGGATTGATTTAACTTGATTTTTATTATCGCGACCTTAACCGAATCTATTAACTTTGAGATGAGTTTTTCAGTTTCTATAATTAAACTAAAACTAGCATGCAAATTAAACCAAAATACGACTTAGATGCACAAATGACGTTTCAATGCAAGAGATTTGAATGAAATTTATGTATGAAAAAGTGCACTAGGATCCCGAATCACCAAACAAAGTTCCCTTTTAACCCATACTTCACACTTTGATAACACGATGAATTGGTTGAAAAATCAATGTTTCTAACTTATTCAACAATCTCTTTCGAGTAGAATTGCATCTATTCTAGCATATCATTTGACTATATTTCTATGACAAATACAATATACAAGAATGCATGACGTTTTGTAAACACTTAGAGATTCACGTAAAGTATAGTGGTATATTTCTATCCCCTATCAGACCCTACGATGATTTATACCTTGTAGAATCCATTTTCCTTCTTTCGAATGCATATAATAGATCACACAAACTCACATAATCACGTGCATTTAACTATGGAGGCAAGAAAGTGTATATAAATCATTCAACATCCATCAATCGTGTTTGAATATCAAATTGCAAAATAGAAATGAAAAGACCACAATACGAGGTTTATCGTTCACCTAGTACATAAAAGTCTAGTTTAACATGGATAAAATAAAAGAACAATAAAAATAATAAAAAGAAGATATTACCAAAAACTTGAATTAAATCTTGAAACTTGAAGTGAGAATCCTTATTCTTGCCTTCTTCTTAGCTCTACAATGTGTTTTTCTCTCAAAGAATGCTTCAAAACTTAGTTCTGGACGAATTTATGGATAAATAGGTTGTCAAAATACCCTACCATAAGAGATTTGTTCGAATAAGAAAACCAGAAAATTCACGCCCAAAATGAACCATGTGACTGCATGGTATAAACCTATACGAAGCATGGTTATAAACATTTTGCACTGTTCATCTTCTGTTGATGCTTGGGCGACTGCATAAGCTTTCTACCATGTGACTGCATGGTAGAATTTTTTTTCCATTTGGTTCACTTTGGTCCCCAAGTTTGTTTTATCTACCTTTTGGCCATGCTTCCTTCTCATTCTTCTTCTAACATTCCATGACATCACAATGTGTTACTTAGCTCAATTCCATACTTGATTTGCCATTCGAGTCATCTTTTGAATAATTGCATTTTAGTCCTTGAAGTTTCATTTTCTTCCAATTCGGTATTTTCTTGCTTGCTTTGCATACTCTTCATTACATCCATCAATGAATTCCTACAAACACAAATTATATCAAATTAAGCCATATTTCAACATATACATCAACAATTTTTCATGTTTTGTGACCTAAATAAGTGCGCAAAACGCACTTATCAAGTGTCATGGATCCAAAATGCCATATCTCTTTCACTTAGATCCAGTGTGGCATTCATGGATGAGGCAAATGAGATATGGTCAGAACTTAGGAACGACTTTCTCAGCAAAATGGGCCCATAATATATGAACTGAAGAAGACATTGGCTGATTTGGAACAAGAGAATGACTCTGTAAGTATCTACTATGGTAAGCTAAAAACAATTTGGGATGAACTATCAGTCTATGATCCTATTCCAGAATGTAGTTGTAGACAATTGAAAGTGCTAGTTGATAGGCATCAACGTGATTGTGTGATAAAATTCCTGATGGGTTTGAATGAAATCTATGATAACACAAGGGCTCAAGTCATGATGCTTGATCCCCTTCCACAAGTCAAAAGGTCTTTTCATACATACAGCAGCAGGAGAGGCAGAAACAACTTACCTCCAATGCTGTAAGTGATGAAGCTGTTGCAATGACAACCATGAAGTTTTATGGATAAAACAGATCTCTTAGCTATGGAAAGTCGAATATCAGTAGCAAAAAGGATAGACCATATTACACATATTGGCATACTTTGGATAAGTGTTTCAAGGCACGGAACACTGAACCTCCTATTTGTACCTACTGCAATATGATAGGACACACTATGGAGAAGTGCTTCAAGCTACAGGGTTACCCTCCAAACCATAAGCTGCACCAAGTCTAGAGGAGAGAAGTGGGCTCTGCAAATCAGTCAAGTGTTATTCAGGGAGATATTGAGAGACCAGTTTCTCTAACAAAGGGAGAGTATGAAGAATTCCTTGCCTTGCTTCGACCTAAGGATAACTCACAGAACACTCATTTTGTCAATCATGTGTAGACCATCAACCATTCCAAAATTAATCCTCCATCTGATTTGTCTGGTAAAGCCACTTGTTATTTGTTTCACCCTCACCCACTCAGAATTTTAATAACATTTTATGGATTATTGACATTAGGGCAACAAATCATATGATCTATAACACCAGCCTTTTCACTTCCATTAAATCAAGAAACTCTCTCTCAGTTAAATTACCCACGGTGAGGTTGTTCCAGCTACATACTCTGGTGTAGTACAGGTCATAGACTCATTGGTACTCAAGGATGTTCTATATGTTCCTAATTTCTACTTCAATTTATTGTCTATTAAAAAGTTGACTTAACAATCCCTTTTTGCATGATTTTTATATCTGATGCCTGCTATGTGTAGGACCTTTTGTCTTGGAGGACGATTGGGAAGAGTGAAGTATGGCGTGGCCTATATAGACTCAAGCTACACAAGGTTCCATATGAAGCTCTAATGACCACCTTATCAGGCCATAAACTTAGACAATTTCCTACTGCAACTTCTATTGATGTTGAGCCACACTTATGACATTATTGCTCAGGACACATTTTTGATTCTAGAATGAAACTTATTGTTAATAACTCTATTGTTTCTCATTAAAAGAATGCTAGCAAGGTTCCATGTTTTATCTGTCTATTGGCAAAACAATACAAGAATCCATTTTCTATAAGCATACATAAAACTAAACAAACTTTTAACATTATCCATTATGACATCTGGGGTCCTTGCACCACTACAACACATAATGGACCTAAATACTTTCTTTCAGTGGTGGATGACTTCTTATGAGCCACTTAGGTGTATATGCTTAAGAGGAAATCTGATGTTAGTCATTCCATTAAGGCATTTATCCAAATGATAGAAAATCAATTCCAAATTTCAGTAAAAATATTGAGAAGTGACAATGGACCTGGATTTAAACTAACTGACTTTTACGACAAAAAATGGATCATTCATCAAAGAAGTTGTGTTGAGACCCCTCAGCAAAATAGCATAGTTGAAAGGAAACACCATCATTTGATGAATGTTGCTAGGGTCTTAAAATATCAGTTTGGTTTTCTTTGTTTTATTGGAATGAATTTATTCTTACAACTTACTTAATCAATAGGACCTTCCACATCATTGCTGCAAAACAAATCACCATTTGAAGTATTATTCTACCTCATACCAACTTATTCCCATCTCAGAATTTTTGGATGCCTCTGTTATGCATCCACATTGGCACATGGCAGAAAGAAACTTGATCTTAGAAAGGGGCAATGTGTTTTCTTAGGCTGCCCTTTTGGGATTAAGTGATATAAAGTAATGGACTTGTAGACCAAAGTCATTTTTATATCTAGGGATGTAACATTTCATGAAACTTATTTCCCTTACAAGCAGGCTAAAAGACCCAATGATGAAACTGAACTTGTCTTTACCAAGCCTTTTCCAGACATTGCCAACTATGTTCCTGAACCAGCATCAGATGAAGTGCCTAATTCACCTAGAGTATATACACATGATCAGAACATACCTAATAGCCATGTTCCTGATAACTCTCCTCAATCGCCATCTCCCATATCACCTATCATTCAAAAATCTACAAGAGTCAAGAAAGCTCCCCAGTACTTGCAAAATTTTCATTGTCATCTGGTCATATCAGCCAAGCCATTCCAATCTCATCTCAAGGTAAGATCTCCAGCCTTTGTACGTAATGCCTTTCCCCTTTCTAATACCATTTCTTATCATAAGTTATCATCCCAATTCAAGGGTTTTTCAACCTCTATTTGCACACACTTCAAAACTAATACTTACCATCAAGCAAAGAGTGATCCTAATTGGTGCAAGGAAATGGATTCAGAAATAAAATCCCTTGAGTTGAACAGAACCTGGACTCTCACTGATCCTCGACCAGGAAAGGCTGCAGTTGGGTACAAATGGGTGTATAAGTTGAAATATAAATTAGATGGAAGCATTAAAAGGCACAACGCAAGGCTTGTAGCAAAATGATATACACAAAGGGGATGAATAGACTACAGTGAGACTTTTTCACATGTTGCAAAACTTGGCACCTGAAGCAATTTGATATAAGTAATGCTTTCTTACATGGAGTTTTACACGAAGAGGTCTATATGTAAAAACCTCCAGGCTACACAAAAGGAACCCTTAACCAGGTGTGCAAATTGTAGAAGAGCATATATGGCCTGAAGCAAGCCTCAAGGTAATGGTACTCCACATTCTTTGCAGCACTTGTAGCATTTGGCTTCTCTCAGTCAAAAGCTGACTACTGCCTTTTTACCATGGCAACAAAACATTCCTTCACAGCCTTATGTGTCTATGTAGATGACATTGTCCTAGCAGGCTCCAATTTGAAGCAAATAGACACAGTGTAAAGGTTTCTCACTAGCAAGTTCAAAATTAAGACATTAGGTGATTTAAAATATTTTCTTGGCCATGAAGTTGCAAGTTCAAACAAGGGAATTGTCATCTCCTACACAAATACACCTTGGACTTGTTAGCTGATGCATGATTACTTGGGGCTAAATGAGTTAGGTTGCCTATGGACCAGAATCTGAAATTAGGATGGGATACAAGAAAACCATTACCAGGTCCCACAATTTATAGAAAATTGATTGGAAAGTTGATGTATTTATCTTTAACTAGACCTGATATAAGTTATGCCATTCAGAATCTCAGCCAATACATGGAAGCTCATTCTTTTACACATCTTACAACAGCTCACAAATTGATTAGATACCTCAAGTTGGCACCAGGACAAGGTCATATATTTCCATCTTCATCATCCTCACTAACAGTTCGAGCATTTTGTAACTCTGATTGGGCAGCATGTCCTGATTTACGAAGGTCAGTCACTGGTTATTGTATTTGTAGCGATCGAGAATTTTAAATAATATAAAATTATTTTTCTTGAAAAACGTGTCGCTAAGTTTTAACCCCAAAACGTTAAAATGAAAGCGTGTTCGTCTAGCCATTGTAAAGCAAATTTAAATCTATTTCAAATCGAGTCCAATCCCGAATATTTTAAAGTATCAAATTCCTTATCATTTTTAAATCCAAATTTTAATAATTTTAAGCACAATATTTTATTATTTAAGGTCCAACATTTTGTTAGTCCAATCTCGATTATTTTAGTCCAATTCACTTAAACCCAATTAGGAAAATTCTTACAGCCCAAATTTTTGGCTCACTTAACACTTAGGATTTTGTGCCCTAAAATTTACTATTCATAGAACACTCAATTTCCTCATCTTCTCACATTTCACAGCAGCCATTCTAGGTAAGAAAGAAAATCTCCTCTTCCTTAATTTGGAAAGTCACAGTTGATGCTAGAACATAAATTTCTAGCATCAACAAGAAACTCATCAACAACATCCCAGCCAAAAACCCAATCTACCATCACCAATTTCTAACACCACACAAAACCATCCACCATTAGCAATACTAGCTCATCTAGAAAAACATCAAACTCTGTTTTTACATGATTAGCGATAACAAAATGGCTAACAAATGGATCAAAATTAGCCATGCGAGAATGCTTTCCAATAGTAGTAGACGACTCTGATTGCGAAGATAATGAAGAGTGAGATGTATTTTCTGTCGAATGACGTGGTCTTTTGTACTCTTTGAGCAACTTATGACAAAATGCTCTAACATTTTCAACCTCTACCTGCGCTTCATCTCAAAGATCAAAGGGAAATAGTATTTAACTAGTTTTATCTTGTATTTCGGATCTAATACACTTGCAATAGCTAGAATTACATCCATGCCACTCCAATATTTGTCAAACTTTTCTTTCATGCTTGACACCATCCATTTGACTTCATCACAAGATGATGTGCTCCAATCACGGATTGCCAACTTTATGTTACAAATATTTGGAAAGTACAGACTGGCGATAGGATATTTTTGTACCTGAAAATAATTCAATTGCTTCATAAAATATCTCCAACTTATCACAAATCTCTGTAGTCAAGTTCCAATCACTCTCATTGGGTACACTTCTGTATTGAGGCCCTATTTGCCTTAAACGAGGAAAAAGTTCTTTGTAAAGTAAAGCAGTATGAATCATTAGATACGTGGAGTCCCATCAAGTCTTGCAATCTAGTGCTAACCTTTTTTCACAAGGGATTTTCATTTGTCGTGCAACTGCCTCAAATGTTTCAACTCTTTTTGGTGTTGCCGACCAATATGAAACACTATCGCGGATTCTCTCGACACTCGGGCTAATGATATCCAAACTATCCTTTATTATCAGGTTCAAGATGTGTGCACAACATCGCAAGTAGTAAAATTCTCCATTCAACAGCAAAGAACCAAGAGAAAGCTTATCAACATAATGTTAATTTCATTCGTAGTGCAATTATCAATAGTCGAGTAAAATAGACATTCTAATAACATAGTAGGCAGTGAATTAGTAGTGTGGGGACAATGGACGTATATAAATCTGTATCAATGGTGAAAAAAAGTTCGTAAGATAACATAAAATTTCAGAAGATATACAAGAGTAGCTTAAAGTCTATTTTATAAAACTATTGTACCTCAAAATTTAGCTTTGAAGCCTCCAAGAATCGTCTATGTAATGTGCAGTGATAGCCATAAATCCCTTCTTTTGATTAGATGTCCACATATCAGCAGTGACTACTATTATACTATTGGTCCTTTCTAACAAGCCCATTGCTTTCGTTCTCTCGTAATCATAAATTTTCAAGATATCAGCCTTGATGGTATTACGAGAAACAACTTTAAATAATGGTTGAATTGTATTACAAAATTTTCTAAACCCAGAATGCTCAACCATTGAAAGAGGATATTCATGTAGGATGATCATATTTGCAAGTTCCTTCCTACTTTTCTCTTGATCAAAATTAAATGCCCCCATTGTAGTCCTACCACTAGGTTCTTTAAATTGAATCAAAAACATTTGTTTAACATCCTTCTGACATCGAAGGGGACATCTATCCAAATGAGCACGCAAATGACTTGTCCCATTTTTTGAATCACCACCAAACTGTTTCTTGCATTGTTTACAAACTGCTTTGGGCACGTTATTAATTCTCTATAGCTTGAAATGCTGCCACACTGTAGAGGTCAATTTTCTTTTACCTAATTTCCTCAATCGGCTCTTCATCATCATCATCTAATATGTACGAGTAGGATTTGCATTTACCTCACTTAGATTTTGTGAAGTACCCGGCATACTTGATGCATCCTCTCGAATGCCAGTAGCGATATCTCCAACTTCAATTGAAGCACTTTCAACTGAAGCTGGAGGGGTCGGAACAAAAGATGCCGACCCATGGCAAGACGTCTGATTACATGAAAAATAAAACACATCAATTGAGGTTTCAGCCATTGTTATGGTGAAAATGCAATAAATTTGAATGTATTTATAGTATTTTCAATTACTTTTCCGAAAGAAATATTAACTGCACAAATTGAAAATAATGCTTAAAGCAGTAAAACAAGAATTTATTAAACAATATTACAAAAAATAAATTTCTATTCTTCATTTGTAGAAAATCAAAATTCTTTATTCTGACCCACTAAAAAGGGATAAAGAAACCATCCCTTTTACCTACCAAATAGAGAAATGCAAATGACAATAACTATAAAAATAAAAATTGTTTGACAGATATATAAAAAATGAAAGCAGAAATAAAAAAATAATAATTCTTCTCTGCTAAATTGGTAAATTACCAAGCTCTTGCAAACAAGACAATCCAAAATATATGTTGAATTCTGGAATTTTATTAATAACATCAGCAAAAAGCAACATTAATTCTGTAAGCAAATTAATAATTCGACTCTCTATTTCTTATGAATATAGAGAAACTGAAGAACGCATAAACTAGCAAGCAAAACAGACTAAAAATCACATTTTTGGGCCATGCATCATATATTTAAATAATATTATAAAAAAAATGTAATCAAGTATAACGTATCTAGGTTGTTGAATTGTACATGGAAGATGGTTTAAAGCCAATGAACGCAGAACAACTGAGAGAGTGTGCTCACAAGACGGTAGACTTTGCTTTTGATTATTACAATTTGAAGCTAAGGTACAGGCAGCAGAGCGCCGAAGAATCTAATTTGGTTCATTGGTTGAGTGGACGAGTATTTTGTAAGTTTGGTTTCCAATTTTCGATTTTAATGTGAAGGGTTAGAGTTAGGTTACTGAGTTAAGGGCTTACTAGTAATATTAATTGGACCAGAATTTTGGGAAGCCCAATTGTCAAAATTGTCCAATTAATTTGGGGAAAGAATAATGGAAAGCCCAATTGCCCAATTAATATTTTTAACGGGTAATCGATTTGGGGTGGGGCACAGTCGCTAAATATCATACCCGTCTCACCCCGAACTGGGTCATTAAAGTCAAAATCATAACCACCCCATTGCAACATCAGTTCGATTTTTTTCGCTCCATTTGATTTGATTAACCGCGATTTTCGATTTTAACAGTTTCGAATTGTCATCCCTATGTTACAACTAAAAATATTATAAGAATTTAGTCTTTTGTCATGGAGGAGGTATAACAAAAGGTAATATCCAATTGTATCAAGAATTGCATGCAATCTACTAACACTTTCGATGTCTACGGTAGCATCGGAGGCTGCATTTAATTTAGGTGATCGAGTTTATCTAGATGAACGATCAAAACTAAAAGAAGATATATTTGAGGTTTTAATATGCTTTAAGGATTGAGAATGTGCGGAATTACATATTCAAAAAGTTGCAGCAGATCCAAGGATATGATATTGTAAGTTTTTTTTAAATTGATTAGTCTAAAAAAATACGTAATTTTTAAATTTATTTGTTTTAAGAAAAATTGTATACAAAATATTTTATTCGTGTACAATTTTAACTCCGACTACGATAATCATAGTCGGTCCCAAACCACAAAAAAGAAGGAGGGTTGTAAATTTTATTTAATTTATAATACATATAAATTGCACAATTTTTTTAATTCTTTAAAAAAATAGATTTGTCACCAAATAAATAAATAAACACCGAGCCAAAAGCTCGGGTCGAGCCTAAATTTTTTGGCTGGGCTTTTGCTCGGCTAGGGCAAAACTTCTTATTTGCTTCAATCAAAGCAAACACGTTCTTGTTTTTCTATTTCAGCAATATACCTCTTACGAATTATCACTTAAGTTGACAAAAATTGATCTAGTCATTTTTTACGTCAACACATACATATTTTCATGATATTGAGTTGTATTAAAATTGATTAATAATGGGGATTCAAAGTCTTAATAATCATTCAACTTAATCTTACAAAAAAACTTTAATTTTGCTCATTAGAATAATTAATTTAATTAGATAAATTAGCATAGAATTGATAATCAAAATTGATTATTTGATTAGAGTTAAAATTAATTGACACTAGATTAAATATAGTCTTCATCACTTCATTACTTGTCAACAAAATCGTGTACTAACAAGATTTCATGCAATAAATTACAATGTTAAGTTGCACTTAGATCTACCTCCAATACTTCATTTCCAAACACAAACAACACAATACTACCTATCTCGATATATTTTGTTTTTTGTAACTACAATATTTCTTATCAATTTTATTTTTGAACTACATTACAAAAGATAAATACAATTAAACAACATATATAAGGCTTATTTCTTGAAATCAAAAATAAAATTTCTAGAAATCCCATAAAGTCTGATACACCAGCCCCACTAAATTTGGAGAGGGAGAGGAACAAAAAATAAATAAATAAATAATCATCTATATCCCCTTCAACATTATTAATTATCTGTTTTGCAGGGTGATGAAAACATGAGAATAATAAGAGAACAAAAAAATCTAGTGAATGATGTATGTCAACAAAAGAGCTACCAGCATTAGAACATATGCTATCCCTTGATCTATTGCTGTCCCTGCAATCATATAAATCAATGAATAAAAAAATGTATAAGAATATTTCAACCAAACATAAGAATTATTGTACTATCTTAAATTGCTCGTTTTATAACTGAACAATCTAATTTTTTATTTTTTTGGGGGGGACACAAAATAGAAATTCACAGCCTCACATCCCCTATTAAAAGCAGTATATATAACTTAGTTTTCGGCGGAGTCCAAATCGCATGATTCAAATATTATGACATCGTTCTCGTGCAGTGGGCACCACATTTAAAAGTTTTTAACATTTGTACTGGCGGTGACAGCGAGTTGCAGAGAGAGAGCCGGGGTACAGGTCTTGGAAAATCTATGGAACGGAAAATGAAATTTCAGCCACTATATTCAACGTACGTATGGTTTATGGCGAGAGGTGAAGGAGAGGGTTAGAGAGGAAAACGGGAAGACCATAAGAAAAATTTGTAGCAGTGCACAAATGTCGAGTTAATGGCCAATTTTTAGAAGGATAATTCTACTTTGCCCAAGTAGAGTTACAGAAGTGGGGGTGCCCAAATGACTTGACACCCCTCTATTGGAAAGAGCGGCACCTCCCTTTTGTCACCCAACTTGAGCACTTTAGCATCACTCTTTTTAGAAAGTATGATCTTCTCTCAATGTCTTGTATTTTTGATATAGTTGCTCCATTACTAGAAGATGATGACTGATATTTAAATATTTTTTCACTTTCAAATATTCATGAGTTTCTATTCAATCATTTTCCTCCACTGTAATTATACTGAAGAATAATGTTATGTAACACCAACGACATGAGTGATACAATTTCATTCGCATTTTAACTCCACCAGCGAATGATATAACAAATTTAAACACTTCCTTCTACCACAAAGATAGGCTTGTTTCTACTTTCACACATATTAGGAAAATGTAATTAATGTAAATGAAAATATATTTTTTCTTATATTTTCCTAATATACCCCTACATTAAATAATGATTTAAATAAGAATAATTCATAAGACATATTAAATAAGGATATCTAAAAAAACTAAAAAGTCATATATACATTATCAATAAAAAAAATGGCCTATGATTTTGAACAGCCAAAAAAAGAAATCAAGTTTATCTGTATGAAACAGAGAGATGATATAATTGTTAAGGCAAAACCCAGCAAGTCCTTTACCTCACACCCACGCGTTCAGAGAAATTTACAAACTTACAAAATAACAACAATTTCACTTCACAAATTTTCTGTTTGTGGCCACATTGTCCATTTGCTCGATTCTGCCAAAAAAGTTATTCTTCAATCCATAAAAAATCTTTAAAGATTTCAGAAAACAGCTATTCATGTCTCTAATAATAATAAAAAAACAAAAATATTAATACAAGGAATTATAATGCTAAACCAATTTTTTATATAAATGTCCCTGCTCCTCTGTGAGGACAAAGACAATGAGCAGTGACAACATATTTTGCAAAACCAGAGCAGCAAAAAAGTTTCTTTATATATATGACAGAATATTTCGAAGATTTCATGCTAGACATTTATACACGGGACTTTGAATATTACAAGAAATAAGTTTGCACGAATCACACAAAAGTTTACTTTGCCACAGTAACATAAGCGATCATTGCAAAAGCTTTTCATGCAGAGGTTCAGCAAAAAAACATTTCCATACCATGTCCTATGAGAAGTCAAGTTATTGAGGTCGGAAAAACGGGTCTTCCTCATTCTTGTAGATTGTAAATAACTGCTTGGAGTAGTGCGTAGCCAGTTTTCGGCAGAGTTCAGCCCCCCTTGGATTGTATTCTTGCAACTCCTCCACAGATTTCGTCACATCGCCTTGTAGATCTCCATCAGTAAGAAATTCCGCCAAGGCACTGCCTCTGTAAGGTTGTAAAGAGTAATTCATTAAAATCTTAAAAATAGTTACATCATCACACCAATCAAACATATCAACAATGATCAACCAATCAAGACATTGGACATATGCATGTGTAAAATCTAAATCCCTTACTTGAATGCATCACACTGGCTAAACCCTCGTCCATTGACGACTATCGTTGCTTTACTAGATTTCTCCACAGATGTTTGTTGCCGATAAAGTGCACATACTGCCTTCATGCACAGTTCAGGATGCTTACCAAAATCAGCAAGCATATCTGCCTCGAAGTCCCACTTCTTATGTTTTCTCGCCCTCCGAAAAACGGATATGATTTCATCATAGCTGGCACCACCTTGTGATGTATTTTCTGAATCACCAGAAGAGTCCTCGCTAAAGCAAGTGCCATCACCCTCAGAAATGTTATTACCATTGGTAGTGGCATTGCCCTCTGAAATATCAGAGTCATTAACAATAAATCCACCCAAGCTTTCACCCTCACTGTCTGTATCATCCTCTTCCATTTCATCACCTTCAAAGTTCTCATTTGTAGATCCTGCACTTTTAAATTTACTTTTCCAAGAACCACCTCTCTCTTCAATTTTTCCCAGCCTCACTAAGTGTCGTCGTGTCACAGGTTTTCTGAATTTGTCCCTGGAATTGGTATCTTTCACAGAGTAGCTGTTCACATGGAAATCTGGATTAAGTTCCTGTAGGGGTTTACTTTTTAGTCTACAAATTGGAATATTATCGTCATCATCATTTTCACTCTCGCTGGTAACAATATTAGAAGCTCTTTTCCTGTTAGCAGTTGAAGTACGTAGGACCTCTTCATCACTACTGTGTTCAAGAATACTCGAATGTCTATCTTTAGAGGGAAACTTTTTTTTATCTTCAGTAACCCTTGATCCACCATCAAATGAACCACAAACCTTTTCTCTTCCTTGAAGCTGGTTGGGGTTTGGATCGTCATCGCTGTCACTGATGTCAATAGGACTAATAGGAGGCCTAGTACCCCCTGGTGTTAAGGGAGCCATCTTCTTATTTGGGCTCTCCTCAGCAAAGCCAAGACGTTTTCTAACTTGGCTACCATTTTTCAGTTTTGAGTCACAAGGAATGCCTCGTTCCTCTTCTTCAGCATGTGTCAACTCCTTACATGGTGTTCTAACTGTGCAGTTTGAGCAACATAGAAATGGATATGAAAATAGATATAGAAAAACAATTATCATTTGTACACACAAAGATTAAATGCATGAATTATTTATTTTTCTTTTAAGATAACATAAAAATTCCACTTTATCCATCCCAACCGCTATTCCATTTCTGTTACATTATTGTGGTTTAAGTATTTTACCAAAAAACAACCGCCTTCATTTGCTTAAATTCTCACAAACCACTAACATTTCAAAATATTTAAAAGAAAATAGCAATGATATTACCTGACACGTGATGAAGCTCATTTGCTTTATCTTTTGTTCTGGTTTGCAAAGGTGGGGACCTGGTTCCACCATCAATTCCATCTTTCTTTTTAACCAATTCACTCAGCTTACCCGAATCTATTTCGGGCAAAAGCGATCCCCGTTTTATCCCAGTAGAAATTCTTCCATGCAACTCCATCACCAACAGCTCTAGTTCTTTATATTTAGCCTCCCAGATCTTTACCTCGCTTTCAGACTTCATTTTCTCACAATCCAAAACCCTATTCTCAATCAACAATTGTGTGACCTTGTCTTCCCCGTCCTTTTCTGTCAAATCAACTACATCGTCCATCGCCTTTTCACCATTCCCAATTATCCTTTCAAGCTCTTTATTCCTCTCCTTTAATATCCTAACCTCCTCCTCAATTGCAAGCTTATGAAGTTCCGAAAAACTGAGCTTAGCCTCCAGAAATTCAAGTGCTTTATTTTTCTTCTCCATATCTAATTCCAAGGTAATACATTTTTCTTTCAATTTCTTAAATTTATCTTCTAATTCTAAACACCTATTGCAGCCTTCAAATTCTTTCTTTACAGCCTTCTTACCATTCTCTAATTTTACCTCAATATCCACATCCATCATTTCATCAATCTCCATAAACCCTAGTTTAAAAAAATTATATAAAACCGTTAAAATTCGGAAAATCAAAATTAAAATCTATAATAAGAACTGTATAAAAAAAAATGTCTAAAAACATCTTCCTGGGCGGAATATATTTATATAAAAACAAATGAAAACCGGAACGCTCAATATGCAGAAATGCAGAACAAAAGCGACGAAATCAAATAAATTTTCTATAAATTCATAATGATTTACGGTAAAACTATAAAATCAACCAGAATAATTAAAGGGAAGAAAATGAAAAGGAACAATTGGAGAGAACTTACGAACAGGCGCAGATGATTCGAAGGGTTTTGAGAGCAGTGCAGTGAAACAAACGGTCACCGATCAAGTGATGCTTTTGGTTTATAAATTCATAAAACACGTTTTATTTGCTGTACCTAATGCGATTATAGTTTGAGTTTGTCAACTAAAGAAGGTTTTTTTAAATCGGATGCCACTCAATTTATACATTTGATTCATATTGCTCATTCAATTTCGATTTCTTACAGTTTGATCACTGAAGTTATACTTCTAGTTCAATTGACTATGACAAAAACAAGTGATAATTTCATATTAATGCATTATCTAGTGCTTGTTTAACTTTAAATTAACATTCAATTTGCTAAATAAATTGAAAAATGAATTGCGCAAAGGCAAATCTGACTTCTTAATCAATAGTTTTATTTAGCATTCAACAAATGCCACATCTTCGTGTTTTGCCAGCGTATGCTACTGACGAGTAGTTTTGGGCATAGTCTACAAAGAGAACGGCCAAATTAAAATAAAAACATGAGTAAAGTGATTTAAGCTCATGTTTGTATCCAATTCTTTTAAAATAAATTTTTCTATATATTCATTTTCAATCACACATTCACACAATAAAATATTTTACACATAAATCCAAAATATCTTATTGCTTTTTAACTGCACATGCTCCAAAAAATTACTATTCAAAATAATAATTTTTTCAAAAAAATGACCAATAAACAAACGTTAAAAGTAAAATGAATGCAAGTTGGGCATCCAACATAAAATAATAATGTAAATTAAGCAGTATTATTAAAAGCGTAAAATGCGACGTAAAAAAAGAATTTTCTTATTTTAATATTATTTTAAATTTTTAAATCAATCTAACAATTATTTAATAATTAAAGAAAAAGCTCGAAGAAGCATTAAAAAGAGCAAAAACGTAAAAAAGCGTGGCTAGACGCGAAAAAAGAAAATAAATAAATAAAGCATGAAAAAGTGTGAAGCAGAACGTTTTGCGCCTACTTTACGCCAAATCTCAAGTCAAAGTCAACAATTAATTTTAATCATACATTTCATAAGACACACAACTTTTCAACTACATATTTCATCAATTTTTATTAAAATCAACTAATTTTAATCTCTGCCAAACAACCACAAAAACCTCTACCGAATTTTAATTATATTTGGACACTTGGCAAGTTAGTACCTAAAAATAACATCCACTAAAAAGAGAAAATTAGACCCAAAAAAAAAAAAAATGACCCTATGAGCTTCTTCAAGTTGGCTCTTTATTTGTTTCATCCTCTTTATTTTAGATTTGCATATTTCGAAAATATTATAATTCTTTTATAATTTATTAATTAAAGTCAAACATATATTTTAAACACCAATACATAATTATTATTCATATATCCATCACTTATTTTTATCACATTATAATTTTTTATCCAAACAAGCTAGTCTAACAAATTCTCTATCTTTAGAAATTAAGCCCCAGTTTGATATACATTAAAATTTTCATTCTCATTTTTTACTCATTTTTAACCACACATTTTTCAATAAAATAATATTTTCCATTATATCAATAATTTTTCCTTTTCTTTTTCAACCATACATTCTCCATCAATCTATTATTCCAAAATACATTCTTTCAAAATAATGTGACTCAAACACACTCCAAAAAATAAAATGAATTTAACTCTTTAAATTTAAAGAGTCAAACTCACTCTCCATATATCATTTATAATGCTTTCACGTGATATTACACAACATTTTATGCACTTATCTGAAGGAATGCAATGAAAGAAAATGATGAAAAAAGTTTGATCACAATTATTTATGGGAATTAGCTAAATAAAGAGTTATAGAGATCAGTCTTTGATTAAAAAAAAAATTCAATAAATTCAATATCTTTTTTATATTTCAAAATATACTCTTTAAAATAAAGAGCATTATTGGAGTGCTCTAATTATGTGTTTTGTGAAATCATTCCAATGAGAATTAATCTGTAAAATAAATTATTTCGGAAATTAATTAATTAAAATACTGTATTTTTATTCAAATTTCTAAGTACTATATAACCTCTATAAATTAACAGCTTTAGGACCATATAAATTTTACAAATCATTTGATAAATAATTATGTATTATGTACGAATAAAATTATTCTAAATTTTATAGGTTAAAAGAGGTATTAATTAATCGATTAATTGATAATTTATTAAAGAAGAAATTGATCCAATGTCACATTTTGATAATATCACCTTTTAATCATCTCTGCAAAAATGACAATTTTAGACCTTTTTGTCCATCTAAAAAATTTAAATACCTTTTCCGTCCACAATATCTACATGCCGATTAACGTAGGTCATTACCAATAATTTGAAATTTCAACAATATTCATTCTTGATAATCAATCTTTATTCTATATTTAGATAAAATAGTTATTGAATTTTGAACCAAAACATGTAAAATAGAAAGTGCTCATTATTTATTATTATTCTTACTAAATTGTTAGGAAACAATTACCTTTTTACTGTGCTATTGAGAGACAACAATCTAAAGGCAAAAGACAACATACATAACGAAATAATATGAACTCCTAAGAGATTTAATCAAATAAGTTTTGCAATATCAAAAAGTTAATAGTTGAAACTAAACTTTTATGAAGAAATAAAGTGCCCCTTTTTGTTTTCTTTTCTCAATCAATAAGGATAAATTACCTTCTAAATTCCATAACCCAAAGTGAGAGAAAATAGAAATTGGGTGCAAATAAATAATAAAATTACCGACAAATGCAACTCATGATTAAGAGAATGCTTTGATTTCAAATAAACAGCACTTTGCTTATATCCTCATATGAATAAAACTTTCACTCATTTAACCATTCAATTGGGGAAATAAATTACTGAATTGTAATTACTCGAAACTTAAGAACCCAATAATAAAACAAGTCATCCACTAACTTAAATTCAATTTATGCTTAAATGGCTTGGCTTTGATAATTAAATATATGCATATATACACTGTACCTGCTTGTGCTTTATAGAAAATGGAATGTTACTTCCTGTGTTGGAATTCCAAGTCAAAGAAGATGAAGGAAAAAGAATATAGGTAACATATGAGTCTTCACGTTAATTTTGATATGAACTAGTCAGAGCTGACGTGCAATTATTCTAAAATATATTATAAGTTCAATAAAAGTAATATATGATATTAATTTGTTGAGAGGATTTGATGAGTCTCAAATAAGTTTAAAAATATAAATTTAGGATATAAATTTAAAAGGGGAAATTTTTACTCTCAAAACTCAACTTCTATGATTCAGTTTTTTTGTGATGATGAAATACTACAATATGCAATATTTTTATATTACATTGGTACATAAGAATTAATTATTAATACAAAAATTAAAATATGCATTGAAATTTCTAGTTATATGAATTGAAATAATTCCATCTATAATAACTCTAAATTCATGTAGATTAAGATTCGTTAGTCTAGATTAATATGGGTGTTAATTAATTGAGAATTAATAACACGAAATTCATATATAAAAAGTATTTTATAGTATGTATTACATATTGAAAGACGAAAAGAAAGTTATTGTTGAAATAATTGAATTATAGTAATGTTAAAATCGTCCAAAAAATAATTCTTACTTGACATGATATTTGATATATTATTATAGATGGATAAATAATTATTATATTCCCTTTAGAAGTGCATAAGAATCTCTAATTCTAAAGCATCAATTGTGGTCTTATGGGTAACATTGCTTCCAATTAGGTAACTAAATGCCCATCATTTGCCTTAATTAGTGTACTAAATAATTTAATTAGTATCTAATTATCAAGTCAATTAGGTGAAATAAAATTTAATTAGTGGAAAACGTTTAATAAATTAACTATATCTATAATTCACAGTGTAATTTGTTTCATCTTATTAAAAATAACTTTAATAAGCACGAGATCGTCTAGGGCATCCTAGGTACATCCCACTGCAAAAATGTAATTAGTTATGACAACATTAAATTTATGAGTTAAAATCAAGTATAAGAGAAAACATTGTCATCCTAAACCATAATTATATAATCATACCCCTTAAACTAAATCTCATCCTCGAAATTAAATTATATCAAGCAAATGTGGGTATGTGGTACATATCGTGTCATCATATGCCAATGTTGGCTCTACCACTACTTAGTTTCTCCAAAATAAGTAAGCGAGATTTGATGATCATTGTACATTATTATGAATATAATTCATGCACAATTTTGATATAATTTTCCCAAGACGAATTTCGTGTGCATATTAAATTATGTTTGCAATAAGGATCATGATATTGCATGGACCACATTCGTTAACGGCGGCATATTATTTATCATATTTGAAAATATCTATATAGTTGTGTACTTGATGAATAATAAAAAATTGCCAGTGTCATGATGAATTTCACATTTTGTTGTACCTAATGCATGTGCATGAAAAAACGTGTCTCTTGAAGGAATAAAACGATGTTTATAATGTAAGCAATATCTAAACCATCTAAACATGCTTCAATGATCCGAAAGGCATATGGTTCAAATGCAGAATAAAACGGAACCGAAAAACATAACTCATGCCATTGCTTCTCACACACGTTCAAGGATTCAAATTTAGGTACTTCTAAACCTGACCCAACCTCAATTAGATGGCGTATTTTCAACTATAGGAGATTGAGAGGTTTAGGGACCCAACCGGTGGAAAAAACTGAATATATATAAGCTATATCTATCATAGAGCAATTCTCAACCGAACAAAATCGTGGGAAAAGTAGTTGGGAAGTTATTTAGAGCATTACTCACGTCCCTAAGCGATGGAAAATGTGGACCACGTTCAAATTCGATTTTGTCACTGAATTACCGAACTTCATGGGAAGAAAACTGACATTCTCCCACTTGGTCCATATATTCTATCATTCACATAGTAAGAAACAAAATACATGAATCATGACGATAGGTTTTCTAAATGTGAGCATTATCTTCCATGTATCACAATGCACATGTCTCTTCAACACTAGCCCATGTTACTTAATGAATAAACCATATGTTTATTCTAGGTCCAAACATCAATGTTGTTTCTCAAAATAAATGCGTACACAAGGAAAAACAAATATGAGAAAACATCACAACTAGAGTTTCATTAACATTAACATTCGTTCTTACAACGAAAATCACACAAAAGAACCAAGTCACATTATATCTACATGATCCTTAAACTTTAATGGTGGCATGCCTTTTGTTAAAGGATTAGCAATCATCAATTCAGTGTTAATGTGTTCAATAACCACTATTTTCTCTTTAACACATTTCCTTGTGGCCAGATACTTGATGTCGATGTGATTGCTTCGACTACCACTTTTATTATTCTTAGCCATAAAGACTGTAGCTGAATTATCACAATATATCCTCAATGGCCTAGAAATCGAATCTACAATTTTAAGCCCTAATATGAAACTCTTAATCCATACACCATGTGAAGTAGCCTCAAAACAAGATACAAACGTAGCCTCTATAGTGGAAGTAGCAGTCAAGGTCTACTTTGCGCTTCTCCAAGATACAGCTCTACCACCAAACATAAAGATGTACCCTAGTGTTGATTTTAGCGAATCAACACAGCCAGCAAAGTCTGAATCAGAAAAGCCAATTACTTCTGAATCATCGGTCTGTCTGTACATAAGCATGTGGTATTTGGTCCCTTGAAGGTACCTCATCACTTTTTTGCAGCTCTCCATTGGTCCATACCTTGATTACTCTGATATCTTCCCAACATCCCCAAAAAAAAATGCAATGTTAGGTCTTGTGCATACCTGAGCATACATTAGGCTTCCAACAATAGAAGTATAAAGAATGTTCTTCATTTGTTCCCTTTCAAGTTCAATTTTCGGGCACTGGTTCAAATTAAACATATCAACCTTCACAATTGGAGCTATACTTGGTGAACAATTTTTCATCCGAAATCTCTCTAAAACTTTGTTGATATAGGTCTCTTGAAACAACCCCAAAATATCTCGAGTTCGTCCATTTGGATCTTAATACCAATGACATAAGATGCATCACCCATATCCTACATCTCAATTTTTTTCAAGAGAAATTGTGTCACCTCATGTAGCATTATCATTGGTTGCAAGTAAAATGTCATCCACATACTGAATAAGGAAACAAATCTTACTCCTACTGACCTTCTGGTATATACATTGATCCATAATGTTCTCTACAAATCTAAATAAAGAGATAACATCATCAAATTTCAAATACCACTAACGGGAAGCTTGTTTCAATCCATAAATAGATTTCTTGAGCTTGCACACCAAAGCTCACTACCACTAGAGGAAAATCCTTCTGCTTGTTTCGTGTAAACCTCTTCCTCTAGATCTCCATTAAGAAAGGCCATTTTCACATTCATTTATTACAACTCCAAATTAAAATGTGCAACCAATGCCGTGATGATATAAAGTGAATCTTTCTTTGATACAGGAAAAAGGCCTCATTCTAGTTGATTCCTTCTTTTTGAGTGAATCCTCGAACAACAAGTCTTGCTTTATATCTTTCAATGTTGCCTAATGAATCTTTCTTCGTTTTATAGACCCACTTACATCCCATGGGCTTTGCACCATCGACAACTCAATAAGATCCCCAGACTTCATTAGATGCCATAGAATCCATCTCATCTTTCATGGTATCGTACCATAAACTTGATTCTTTACAATTCATGGCTTGTGAAAGCGTTTCAGGGTCATCTTCGGCTCCGATGTTATAGTTCGATTCTTGCAGATACACAACATAATCACTAATTATCGTTATTTTCTTTTCTCTAGTAGATCTCATTAATGTTGTATCAACATTTTTCCTAAGGATCATGTTGTTCAACCGGTTGTTCAACAATTTCTGACAATTCTTGAAAATTTTGATCTACTGGATTATCATCAACAACTTGTAGAACTTCAACGATTGGTTGTCTAACACATGTTTGAACTTGAGGGGTGTTGTGAATGAAAATCAATCTGTCACTTGAAGAAGAAGGTTGAGCATCAATATGATTCTTGTTAGAAACAATGTCTTGAAATCGATCGCTCCCACTAATCAAGTCATTCTCAAGAAACTTCTCATTTCTTGACACCACAATCCTGCTACTATGAGATAGACAATATAATCTGTACCATTTAGACCTTTCAGCATATCCAATGAAATATCCACTAATGGTCCTTGGAGATAGCTTTTTTTCTTGTGGATTGTAAACTCTTACTTCAGACGAGCATCCCCAAACGCGTATATGTTGCAAACTCGGTTTCCAACCTTTCAATAATTCAAATGGTATCTTTGGAACAACCTTGGTTGGAACTCGATTTAATATATACACTACAATTTTAAGAGCTTCAGTCCACAAGGATTCAGAAAGTTTGAAGTTACTTTGCATACTCCTCACCATATCCATTAAAGTTCAGTTTCTTCTTTTTGCTACACCATTTTGGTCTGGGGAACCAGACAAGGTGTATTGGGCAATTACCCCATGCTTTTGAAGAAACTTCGCAAATGGACCAGGTGCTTGTCCATCCTCAATGTATTGACCTTAATATTCTCCACCTCTATCTGTTATCACGATCTTAATTTTCTTTCCACATTGTTTCTCTACTTCCGCCTTAAAAAATTTAAAAGTGTCTAGTGTTTCATTCTTGTTATGAAGCTAGTAGATATACATATATTGAGAATAATCATCAATGAAAGAGATGAAGTATTTCGGACCATACAAGTCCATGACTGGACTACAAATAAATGAATGTATGATCTCTAATATGTCTGTACTCCTTTTAGCACCTTTCTTGGACTTGTTCATCTGCTTTCCCTTAATGCAGTCCACACAAGTGTCGAAATTAGTAAAATCCAATGTACAAAGTATTCCATCATTTACTAATCTCTTAATCATTTCTATGGAGATATGTCACAATCTTCGGTGCCACAACATAGAAGAATCTTCATTCATAACACATCGTTTCATACCAGTGTGAACATACATAGCATTACATGTAGTATTATTTTGCAAATTAATAGAAAAAAGATCATCAGACAATGTACCATTCCCAACAAGATTAGATTTATAAAATAAACTGAAAGATGTCTCTTAAAAATTAAAGGAATAATCCAAAAGTATAAGTCTTAAAACTGAAATCAAGTTCCTAGAAAAACTTGGAATATAAAATATCTTTTCTAAATTCAATATAAAATCACTACTTAAAACTAAATTGCATGTTACAGTTACCTCCACATATGAGCGCATCTTGTCTCCTGAATGAATGCACTGCTCACTTTCCTCTGGCCTCCTTAGGTTTTGCATACCCCTGCAAAGTATTTAAAGTATGGATTGTAGAACTAGAATCAATCCACCATGTGTTATAAACAACATCAACTATATTGGATTCATAACCGACAAATGAGATTGGTTTACCTGTCTTCTCAAGCCATTCTGGAATTTTGTACAATCATTCTTCACGTGTCACTTCTTTTTGCAGAAGAAGCACTTGGATTCCTTTTTTATTCCACATTGGGATGGTATTTTACATTTTCCTTTCTTTTTGGCTTGATTTACGTATTTTCCTTGCGTTGCCATCAATGTACTTTTACCAATTTCTTGAACACATATGGCCAAAAGTTCATTAATTGACCACTTATCCTTATGTGTGTTATAGGATATCTTGAAGGGTCCATATTGATATAGAAGAGTGTTCAAAATATAGTGCACAAGGAAAGACTCAGACATATCAACCTTAAGAGTCTTCAATTGAGCCACAATGTCCCTCATTTGCATGATGTGCTCATGCACACCTCTTACAGTAATGATCTTCATGGATGAAAACTTCATAATCAGGGTGCTGGCAAGTGCTTTATCTGAAGTCTCAAACTGCTCATCAATTGCCTTTAGCAATGCCTTGACATTCTTATACTCTTCGATGGAACCACGAATACCATCAGAAATCTTAGTCATTATGAACATCATACTGAGGCGATTGGATTGCTCCCATCGTTCATAAAGAGAAATTTCATCCGGAGTGTTGGTCGGAGTGATTTCTGGTTCGTCTTTCCTAATGGCATAATCAATGTCCATTCATCCCAAATGAAGAAGAATTCTCTCCCATACTTTATAATTATCACCCTTTAATTCGGGAATATCGCAATAAATTGAGACTAACAAACATAAATCATGTTTTACCAATATAAAATCATGCTTCAAAATTATAAATCTAGTGACATAAAACTTGCCAGTGGGCAAAAGTCCTATTCAATTAGATTCATGTATAAACCTTATGATAAAACTATCAAATCACGTTCCAATTCCTAATTCCTATGGATAATTTAGGAAAATAATTTAATACTCTATATTGGTTGATAATACAAATATAATAAAAATTTCTATAGGATAAAATTTATTATATTAAATATGATCAACCACAATTAATGTCTTTATTCAATATGTGATCCTATACAATTAATATATAATTTTGCATAATTAAAGATGCTAAGGTTTTAATGTTCCAGATTATTTAACTCATTATTACATGTATAACAAAGCAATAAAAATTATACATACAAAATAACAAAATAAATAATTTAGCACATAAACTACAAAATAGATATTTTACTGCCTGTATGATTCCAATTCTTGGAAACAGAGAATGACAAGAACAATTTTAGTATATTAAACAAATCCATAATATATATATATATATATATATATATATATATATATATATTTATTATTATTATTACTTTTTTAATAACCCGTCTTTGGAATTGGAAACAGTGAATAAGTTTGTGCTATAAAAGTCAAACAACACTGCTGTCTCTGCAATGGTTAATTTTTTTAATAAATGTCATCTTCAACCTCCAGCCGGGTCATTATGACCCGGTTGCAACCCGAATAGAAACCCAACGGGTTCTTAGCCTTCCAAACAGTAAAAATTACGTTTCAAATCCCAAAAAGAGAAATCCAATTTCCTAATGATTTCTAACCTTATTTTTCATCAAAACAAAGATTTGAAATGTAAGGAAATTACATAAGAGATAAACATGACTCTGGTACCAAATGTAAGCAATATTTAAACCATGTAAACATGCTTCAATGATTCGAAAGGCATATAGTTCAAATGCAGAATAAAATGGAACCGAAAAACATACCTCCCGCCATTGCTTCTCACACACGTTCAAGGATTCGGACTTAGGTGCTTCTAAACCTGACTCAACCTCAATTAGATGGCGTATTTTCAATTCTAGGAGATTGAAAGGCTTAGGGACCCAACTAGTTGAAAAAACTAAATATATATAAGCTCTATCCATCATAGAGCAGTTCTCAATCGAACAAAAATGTAGGAAAAACAATTGGGAAGTTATTTTGAACATTACTCACATCCCTAAGAGATGGAACATGTCGACCACATTCAAATTCGATTTTGTTACTGAATTACTGAACTTCATGGAAAGAAAACTAATATATAAATCTGCTTTAATGGCAGAAGTGGGTTTTGTAAAACATTCATTTGGAATATATTTGACAGTGAACTAGAAGGGTAGTGATGGTACGGAATATATTTGGGAGCTCGACCTCATGGGCTCGATCTTAGCCAAACGCGAGCAAAAGTAACACTCTCGATCTCGAATAAACATCGAGCTACTTAGCCTAACACATGCCAAGTAACGCACTTGATCTCAATAGAAAATCGAGCTACTTAGCCAAACGTACGTCAAGTAACACGCCCGACCTCAATAGAAAATCGAGCTACTTAGCCAAACTCAAGCCAAGTAACAAGCTCGATCTCAATAAAAAATCGAGTGTCTTAGCTAAACACAGGCCACGTAACACGCTTGATCTCAATAAACATCG
Organism: Fraxinus excelsior; assembly: GCA_019097785.1. NCBI lineage: Eukaryota > Viridiplantae > Streptophyta > Magnoliopsida > Lamiales > Oleaceae > Fraxinus > Fraxinus excelsior. The sequence goes on along the minus strand of CM032629.1, from coordinate 23,405,357 downwards.
TGTTACTTAGCCAAACGCAGGCCAAGTAACACGCTCAAGCCATATGCAAAATCAACTCGAACTTGCTAGGCAAAAAATTAGCCAATAAAAATACTCGAGCAATTTACCAAACATCCTCAAGAAATAATTTGAAATACTAAGTGAAAAAAACATACATGAACGCATACGCAACAAAAACATCGGTTCATCATTCATTGAATGGCCCAACTCGGGCAATGCACTTGATTATATTTTTTTAAAAACAAAAGATCGGGGAGGGGCCCTAGTCTAGGTTCGCTGGGCCTGTAGGCTCGTCATCATGGGAAGTCTCTGCCTCCTCTTCAGCATCATCTTCATCCTCCAACTCAGAGAGGTTGAGCTTGTTGGCAAGCTCATTGACCGTTTTCAAATCCTCGATGAGAGGTTTGGAGTCGCTCAGTAAGTTCTTCCGTAGAAAAGATCGAGCTAACTTCAGGCTATATTGATATGAACACGATCCATTCTGCCCTAAAGCCATCCTGAACTCATTAGAATTCTTGAAGTCAATTACAGCTTGGGCTCGGGCTCCAATCAGCTCTTTCTTGAACTTTTTCTTTGCATGAATAAGCTCGAGGTTGGCTTATTCGGCCTCATTTTTTGCCTCTCCGATCTGGTCCTTGGCTTTTCATGTTTCGATCCGAGCAAGATCTCGCTCGACCTCAAGCTCTGAATCCTTTTTTCTTTTTGTTTATTCACTTCTTCGAGCTTGACAACCCGACTCAAGGCCCCCAGGCTCTTCATGGCCAATTCCCAAGCCATGCTTAACGTCTATATATATATATATATATATATATATATATATATATATATATATATATATATATATATGATCGAGGATATAAGATAGGTAAGTTCAACGAATAACCCATACCTTCAATGTGATGAGCTCGAGCACCCTCAAACCCTCACGTGGTTTGACCTCATCCCAATACTTGCTTACCAAACTCGAGATGAGAGAAGATCGGGCATGTTTCTCTAGTGCTGAGCTTGGCAAAGGCACCTCGTCCTCGAGGTCGATTATCTCCGGCATGGCTCGGGGAGTGGAGGCACATGTTAGCGATGATGGTTGTGGTTGTGGTTGAGGAGCTGGGCTCCTCGATTTCTGCCCAACCTCACTTACGATCTTACTATGGCTCCCTCCGAGCTCGTTTCTTTCCCTTCGAGGGAGATGACACCTTAGGCTTTGGGCCCTTTGCCTTGTTGTCCACATTGGCTAAGGCATTAGCTCGACCTTAGTTAGTGATATAACGACAAAAACAACAAAAAGTTCAGGCTCGTACCCTCGATTCTCCTCACGTTCGCGAGATCGAGGGTGTCATCCTTGAGCAAATAATCGACCTGGCTACCAGAGGATTGTGATTTACTAACCTCAACATATTGAAATAGGCCTGACCCTTATTGAACCTATCTTTATCAGAGATTTCCCACATCGGACTAAAAGGATGGTTAGTGTTTTGAGGAATAACAAAAAACTATCTCTCTTTCCAGCCTCGAAGAGAGCTCATGGTTTTTGGTGTCCTAAAACCCCCATTCGTGGACAAATAGACGAAACAGTTATACCCCGACGAGTACTTCAGGTCAAAAACATTCTTAACAGGTTGACTATTGGGTTAACCTCGAGACATTTACATAGAATAAAAAAATAAACTAAAATCCTCTACCCGTTCGGGGCCAACTGACCCAAGTATATGTAAAAGGAAGTCAAGAAATGAAGGAAGAATGGGTGAAGGGGCCACCTAAGCCCGACCTTAAGGGCTTCCTGAAAGAAGCTCATCTGTTCCTCTCGAGCATCTAATATTGTTTCATGAGGTTTATCTGTTCTGATGTCACATAGGGGCATAACCCCGAATTCCCTAGCTACCTTAATGACTACGTGCTCTTTATACTTAGTTGCTACCCCTAGGGTACATCAATATCACCTCTACCTGTGGGTGCAAGTCGATGGGCACAACCATAGGAATTATAGACGTACCCTCTTGATCGAGGCTTCTAGTGTTCGAACTACTAGATGATTGACTGATATCGCTCGAACCCTCATTGCTACTACTCGAAATTATAATTAAGCAAGCTTAAGAGCTTGAACACTTACCTTTTGAAGTCGTCACTCACAAAACCCTCTAAGCCCCAAACTCAATCTGCTTTCACTCTGAGTTGAGAGTGAAAAAAGTGAAAATGAGAGGTGATAAGTGGGTATTTATAGGGGTGGAAGGTCAAAGGTCGCGTGACCTTGACCGTTGTATGTTGCCACGTGTCAATCATCCAAGATCGTTTCCCTGACCTTATGCTTGTTCGACACGTGTAGCCACAAACGGCCCACCAAGGTTTACATATTCGCCGATTATGCCTCGATGAATCTTGACCCGCAGCTCGAGAATGTAACTTTCGATTGTGGCCTAGATGCACGGGGGCCTATGATGGTACGAAATATATTTAGGCCCGAGCTCGACCTCATGGGCTCGATCTTAGCCCATGCTAATTAGGCTACTCCCAAGTTCGGGGCAAAGGACCAGGTCGGGGCCAAAAAGTAGTTTGGCCCAATGATTAAGTTTGAGTCCAGTAATACATTCAACTCCGATTAACCCTATCACACGGAATGTTAGTCCCAATTAAATGTAATTTCCTTGCTTATTACAAATTTAACCTTAACTCGAATAGTACTCTCCAAACACAACACAAACACCTAAAAGTAGTTAAGGAAAGACCTACTAGAAGTTGAGTCATTTTAGGACTCCATTTCCAACATCTATAAATACATGATCCAACTTCATTATTAAGGTATGTTTTTTATAATATTCCAGCATACTCCCTCTTTCATAGTTTTCTGACTTAAGCATCAAAGTGGCGATGAGAACATACCTCGACGCATTCGTTTCAGGTATTGAAGATTTGATCAGGTGGAGTTCGGACATCCAATTTGAGTTCACACATGTACGAGTTTTTGGTAGCATCATGTATTATTGGTGTTTCCTACTTGTGGTTGTGAAGGGGATTAATTTAATAGGATCCTATTTACTTCATGCCAATCATTACAATGCTGTCCGTAAATGTCTTTGATGATCTTCAATTGTATTTATTCAGTTTTAATTTATTCCGCTAATGGGTGTGACCCTTCATAAGCAATACTTGGTTTTTATTGGAAGTTTGAATACATGAAACATATGTCCCGTCATTTCAGTTGTAATCCAATTGTTCGACTTTTGGAAATGATAGTGCACATCATAGAATAATGCAACTACAATTTGAATAAGTAGCCTTCAAAGGATGGGTATCGATTTGTGCAGACCACTATATGAAATTGGCCCAGTAAAGTGGTTGGACCTGTGGTTAAGTTTATCTTATAGAGAGGTGACCCTACTTTGGCCACCAAAATTATAATATTGGATCACGTTGTGATCTAGGAGCACATATAAGAGTTCAATCGGTCTCGATAAAGACTAATTCCTTAAATGTGAAATTGCAATTTTGTCTAGATTATGGAACCATGGCAGGAAAATGAACATGTAGGAAAATCATTGTTCGCAAGTGTAGTGCCAATGTAAAGATGGTTCGATGAATGGTTGCGTATTTCGTTCGTTTGACTCAAATAAATTGTATTTGGGACTGTGTGCTGACTATTGTCAAAAATTGACTGACCAAATTAAAGTTGTATTTAAAACAAATTAAAATGACTTTTCATTCGTGTATTTGTAAAATATGAAAGTGCATTGACTTTAATGTAACATTGTCATATGGTTTGAGGTGGAATATATAGATAAATCGAATTTTAAAGAGTTGATGAATTCTAAGTTCTAGTGTAACCCAAAATGTTGTGGGGTTAAAATTAATGCTTGTGGACTTATATGAATAGTTCGAGATTTGTGGGGGATAACTTATTTTACAAGTTACAATCCTTATACCTTATAATTTATGGAAAACATTCTATGAAGGAGAAAAAACAGGTAAAATGCCTTTATAGGAATTTTAGAAGTATAAGGATGGTTCACAAATGTGATGCGCTCTAAATCAAAGTGGATGGAATGAAATCGATTATTTCATTTGTTTGGATATGCAATAATAGTATTAGAATATTTGAAGAATATTCATAAAATTGAAATGTATTGTAGTTGATAATGATTCAACGATGAAAATTGAATGCGTATTATCAATTAATCCAAATTTACTAGTAAAGTTATGTTACTATGTCTAGAGTAGTTATGTGTTAGAAAACCTCTAAACAAATTATGAATTGGAATAATGTATAGCTTTAGAAGCATGTGGTTTCATGAGGGGATTTCTTAGTTGGTGACAATTAGTATCTAGTAAATAAATAAATTGTGATCACTAGCTATATTTAATGAAATACGGAATCACTTGTAGATAGTTGGTCCATTCTCAGTCTCGGTAAAGTCCATCTTGTTACAATAGAAATGAACAAGAACAAATAAGTTTTAGCTAATGTAATAAAGATACCGATTATTGTTCCAAAAACTTTACCTCTTTCAAAAAGCTCAGGAACGAATATGTACGGAATAGAAAGATTCCAACCCCCCAAGTAAAGAACTGTTACAAATAATGAAGAAACTAGTAGATTCAGATACGAAGCAACATAAAATAAACCAAATTTGATACCTGAATATTCGGTTTGATAACCTGCTACTAATTCCTCTTCTGCTTCTGGTAAATCAAAAGGTAATCTCTCACACTCGGCTAGAGAAGAAATTAGAAAAACGATAAACCCTATAGGTTGACGCCACAAATTCCACCCCCAAAAACCATATTTTGACTGCGCTTCAACTATATCAACTGTACTTGAACTGTTAGATAATCATAGTCGATGATAACATCACTGTTCCCATCGCTATTACAGAACCGTACATGAGATTTTCACCTCATACGGCTCCTCAGAGGTCGCAAATAAATCTAAGTACCTTTCGACATTATTTATCTTGATATGTTTATAGGATAGATAGAGATTCAAACTCTTATCCTAAGGCCTCGAATTAGACCAATGGAATTCTGTCTGCTATTTATAATAAATATATTTCTAATAAATAAAAGTGCTTCTGAATTGATCTCATCTTTTAAGAATTTTCATTTTTCTTTGTTGAAATAACTTTATCCTTGAATAAAAAAAGAGTTTTTTGGAGGAATATCACATAGCTATTTCAACCTATCATTTTCCATTACGAAAAAAAATTAGACATTGCATTAGTTCATGCATCATGACAAGAATTCTATCTCTCTAAATAAAAAATAAAATAGGTATATAGGAAAGAAAGAATAAAAAAAGATCTCTTTTTTTCAATTCTATTCTTTCGAGTTTATTTCGTTCCTATTCTCCTTTCTCAGAAAAGGGGGACATTACCAAAGTAAAAGATTACTTCGTTCTTGATAGTTATTTACTTAATCAGTGGATAAGAACATACTCTGGATCGAAATCATGGGGAGTACTTCTTAATTGTTTCTACCAACTTAAAGCCCCAATTTGAATTCCTTTTAGGTACATCCTGTTGGATAATTTACAGAATCTCCATTACTAATCCTTTGTGTATCTTGGTCTTCCTAACCATCCACTCATTTTTATTAACCTTCCATTATGGTAATACATCTATGTTAATAGATAGTAAAAACTTCATACAGTTGATCTTTTGAACCCGCTTCAAGCCATGATGCCTAATCAACCAATCTTGGGGTAAACAGTCTCGACTGCTTTGCTTATATTTACTTTCATTTCATTCTTGTACATAGGAAATGAGATTCAATCCCTTTAACTGCACATTAAAAAGCTATTTTATTTCACTCATATAACTATCTGGTTTATTTCATCAACCTGAATGCTGAATAAACAAATAAAATATATATATTCAACTCATTTCACTTTCTTACTAGAAAGAACAGAAATAGGGAAAATTTTATGTCTCACCGAATCACACGTAGAGAGATTGATAATATACATAGAGTTAATGGTATTTCATAACTAATTGATTGAGCAGCAGCTCTTAAACCACCTAAAAAGGAATATTTATTATTTGATCCATATCCTGACATAAGAAGTCCAACGGGAGCAAGACTTGAAACAGCGATCCATAAAAAAACACCAATACTAAGATCGGCTAGAATAAGGCAATAACTAAAAGGAACTACTGAATAACTTAGTAAAATGGATATGACTGCTATGGATGGTCTGATACTGAATAAACGAGTATCCTCTCTAGATGGAAAAAGATTCTCTTTGAAAAGTAGTTTTACGCCATCTGCTAGAGCTTGAAGAATTCCCAAGGGGCCAGCGTATTCAGGTCCAATACGTTGTTGTATCCCTACAGATATTTCTCTTTCTAACCAAACAATTACTAGTACACCTAGTGTGATTCCTAATACAAGAGTCAAAATAGGGACAAGCACCCATATGATCCCATAGACTTCTTTTAAGAATCCCAATCTGGAAAACGAATGGATGGCTTGTATTTCCTATTGTATTATCAATTATCATTTCAACGATCAACTTCTCCTATAATGATATCTATACTACCTAGTATCATCATAATATCAGCCAATTTCATTCTTTTAACTAACTGAGGCAGAATTTGCAAGTTGATAAAACTCTGTGGGCGAATTT